>JBBPEA010000036.1:0-524919 GCA_039096215.1 Blastocystis sp. NMH | reverse complement strand
CATCACATCACCTTAACTAATCGTATCAACTATCACTTCCTTTCATTCATTCAATATCACCAGTATACTTCTCTCTCAACCCTCATTCCATTTCTATACACTCCCATTTTCATCCTTCCTCACTCACACTCTCTACCCTATGTTATTCCTCACAACCCTTATTTCCTATTCTTTCCTATTCTATTCATCATATCACTCTCTTCTCTTCTCATTTTCACTTTCATCTCATTTCATCACATCACACTTCACATCATCATTCTCACTGTCTTATCTCTCATCGTATTCATCTATTCATTCTAATCACATTCCATGTCTTCTATCATCATCTCATCTGCATCACGCTCATCACCTCGCATATTCATCTATCATTCATCCCACATCATCCTCATTCCATCCTCCTTCCATTCCATCATTCTCGCTTTTTTCACTTTCCACTCATCCATTTCACCATGGTGCTCTTCGCGATTTCCTCAAAACTCATTTTCAGCCATTTCATTTATCATACCCTTCTATTCATTATTCCATCCTCCTTTATCTCCTATTTCACGTCCATCACCCTCATCACCACTCATCTCTGCTTTTCATTCTCATTCGCATCCATGTTCTATATCCATTCATTTTCATCCATTCCCAACCCATTCTTCCTCTCAGTCACTTCCATCACACTCCCTCTTATCCATTTCCATTCCAATCCTCTCATTCCATCCCATTCCATCATTCCCATTCATTTTCTATTCATCTTTTGACTCCTCATTCTCTCACGTTCAGTGGTACTCAATAATTTCATTATCCATCGCTCTCATTCATTTCATCCATCTCTATTCCCATTCCTCTATCTTCCATCCTATACATCCCATTTATATCGTTTCTTCGCTACTCCTCTTCGTTTATCTACTCTGAGATCTAATCCATGTTTGTTCGGAAAGACGTTAACACATGTTCATTTGTTCTGTTGATAGGAAACACTCTCAGTCAATTGACGTAACTGCTTTTGCTTCTGATGGCTGATTCGAGAGCAGTGGCATCGAATGATGAGGTAATGAGAGAATGATTACTTGAGGATTGGAGGAAATAGGTGTAGCCGAAGCAGTAATCACCGAAATTGATTCCATTGGATGATAATTGAGGGATATCTTAATCAATCAAACGCCAAATCCATACTCTCCAGAATCACTGAGCCGATACTATGGAAGTTGTATAAATCTCCTTTGAATTCCGTCAATGAAGAAAGATCTATTCATTCATCAGCTCATTCAATTTCACTTCGCATTGTCAATGTGTTATTGTAGTTGTAGGGTTTAGTGCTAATCGTCTTTCGATCATTACCACCATCACCAAGAAGAGCATATCCTTCAAGTTGAATGGATTGTAGTTTAGGCAAATCTGAATCATCAATCCATCCATTCAATCACTCTCAAACACAATTGAATGAACAAACTCGAATGCAGCCCAATTAAGATAGACTGATTGTAGTTGAGGAAGATCTGTGAATTCAAACCAATCCATCAATCAAACCAGTCAATGAGAAGGATGGAGCATAAAAGATACAATACTTACCAATGTCAATGGATTGAAGAGAAGGGAGATTGTTCAGTTCAAATGAATGATAATCACGGAATGACTCATAACCAATCTGAATGGATTTGAGTTTCGGACTATTCACAATTCGATACGAACCATCATTTCGTTCAAAACTACCAATCCTGAAACTCCTCTCCCCAATCACCACACTCTCCAACTCACACAATCCATCTAACTCAAACACTCTCACCTTTCCAAAACAACTATCTCCTATCACTATCGATTTCAGAGCGGGTAGTCCTCTCAGAATGAACTCTGTTCCATCATAACTGCTGCACAATCCAGTGTTAATTCTTATTTCTTCTATTGTCTCTGGGTTTGAAGCTAGTTCCGATGGAACAACCGCAATCTCAACAGGTGGACAAGTGGTAGGAACAATGGTTGTGGGAGTTTCGGTGGTTAGAGGATTGGTTGGTTGAATGGTCGGAAAAGATGTAGTGGGTTGATTGGTTGGTTGAATAGTGGGAGGAGAGGTGGTTGGTTGATCGGTGGGTTGTGTTGTAGGAAGTACAGTGGTGGGAGGAATGGTGGGTTGAATGGTGGGTGACTGAGTAGGTTGTGTGGTTGGGAGAGTAGTGGGTTGTTCAGTGGGTTGTGATGTTGGAGGATTGGTAGGTTGAATGGTGGGTGATTGAGTGGGTGGATTGGTTGGTTGTGTGGTTGGAAGTACAGTGGTTGGTAGTGTTGGAGGATTGGTTGGTTGAGTTGTGGGAGAAGTGGTTGGCTGTTCAGTGGGTTGTGTTGTTGGAAGTACAGTGGTGGGATGAATGGTGGGTGATTGAGTGGGTGGATTGGTAGGTTGAGTAGTGGGTTGTTCAGTGGGTAATAGAGAAGGTATCACAGTCGGAACCACAGTCGGTTTCACTTCTACCAGATTCGACACAATCGGACGAATGGCGAGTCCAGCGATTCCACCCACATTCGCATTCTCTACGGTATCCAGAATCGGAAGACGGAACACCATCGAGTCACATCCACGAAGACGTGTCTCCACAGCGAAGTACGGGTACTTTGCCAACTCGTCCTTACCATCCGCAGCGAACTGAGAATACTCCACCACCACTCCATACACTGATGGCTGGTTGGAAGAACTGTCGAAGTAGAATTCACCATCACGATCGCTGCGGTAGTACTGGAAGTATTGAGGATCCAAACCCATCGTCACTGCCACGGGTCCTCGCTTCATCAAATCGAACAGACCCAGTTTGTTGTACGTCACGGGCTTCTCGTATCCAGCGATGCGGTATCGGTGTTCCTCTCCAATCTCCTTTCTTCTACAGTCACCCTTCTCATTCCTGTGAGGATAGTATTCACTGTAAGCGATTCCATACAAACTCACATAATCGAATCCAGTAGCGAGAGAGAATCCAGCACAACCTCCCTTCTTCTCATCATACTCTCCATCGGAATCTTCACCATCCACACCAACACAATCAATCAACTCCTGAGCAGACAGAGACACATCCACGATCTGGTCATAGTGCTCAAAGTACATCTTCTTGATCGCATACTCAATCGAGTTGGTAATGGCGAATGCCCACGACACCGAACAGTTCTGAGGCTTCGAGATCAACTCTCTCAACTCAGCATTCTCATCACACGGATCCATGGAAGGCATCAGATAACGATAGTTGGTGTTGTTCATGATCGGAATCACCTCCGTCTCTGGCTGAACTCCCTTGTATCGCACTACACTCGCCGTGATCTCCTCAAACTCATCGGGAGCCCAATCCGCGTAGAACGTGAATTCCAACTTGTACCTGCGTTTTCCACTTCCTCCGTGAATCTTCTTGCAAGACTGCTTGAAGTACTCCAGACGCTTCTTGAACTCCTCACTCTTCACATCACGTGACGTTCCCTTCGCATCGCCCCACTTGCTCAGATACTCCACATAACCCTTCTCATCACAACTGAAGTCCTCCCTCGCTTCGACCAAATTAACTGACTCTCCATTGAAGGCAACTGCTCCAATAGCCAAACATAAGCACACTATGCATCACTCCTCAACACCATTTCATACCAATTCCAAAACGAACTGTCATTTCAAATGAAATCTGAATCCATTAATGAATGGTGGAAACGGAGTACCACCAATGGGTCGTTTCATTATCATTTGTGGTCCCTTTCAATCGTATCCAAATCCGATTCCTGCCTTCCACCTGTCTACTGGAACTATGGTACTAAATTGACCCTTTTTCGTTTGGGTGACTGTTTTTCCTGAAGCGTATCCGTTTGGGTGAGGTCTTTTGGGTCGACCTCATGTATGGGGTATGAGAGTCATTAGTGAGTTGCACCTGGTTTAGCTGTGTTTGTTGTAGCTAGTTTCCTGATCCAGTTGAGTTCAATTCCAATGATAGAAACAATAGTGAAGGTCAGAGTCGATGGAATCGCGGGGATTTGCTCCGATCTTGTCAGATTATCTCAACGAGGACTGATGGTGTGACCAAACGGCTTTGGGGATCTGATTATCTTGTAAAAAGAATTAATTCCTATTGACAGATTGTGCATTGGCTTAGGGGCTACCGAGATCCAGCAGCCACTTTCATATCTCAGCGGATAGAGGTCGTATCGATATTCTGTCAACAGGAATTGAAGAGGAGGGTGAGATAAACGTATAGGAACAAACATCGGAGTCATAGGTCTCTTATTTATCGAGATAATCCAGAAATTGTGTTACTTCTTTTCGTTTGGGTGACCTTTGGGATTCTAGTACCATAACTGGAACCCTTTGGATCCCATTCCTCCATTTTCGATTCATTGATCAACATGGGAGTTCATATTCCATCGAATGAATGGGAGAATCGAGGTCAGTCCATGAAGAGTGATTGTAGTGTGAAACGATTCCTGCAAACAAAGGGTCGAAGAACGGATTCTCTCCGATTTGTTACGCCGTCCAATCAGCATCATTGTTTCACTTTCCAAAACACTATTGTTTTCGATTCACCCATTCAAATGCCAACTCATCCAAGGATTCACTCTTTCATTGCTTGTAGAATACTTGAGAATGGAGTTGGAATGATTCATTGGGATTCTCTCTCTTTTCGATGATCATTTGAAATGGGTTGTGTTTGACCATCTTGGATCCTTCAGCATCTTGATAATAGCGTTGTTGATTCCATTGATTCCATGATGATTTCATTTCTATGGTCCGAATGAGGTGTGGAATGGGTGTGTCAGATGTTTTGACATTGTGGAAGTGAAGGATATCATTTGTTGTTGAATGAACACTACTCCTTGAAAACAGAATGGAATCTCTCTTCACAGAGAGTGTTGCTTGCTTGATTGTGACCTCTCGTGATGTTGAATCAATCGATGAATTCGTTTGTGAAAGGAAATGATCGGTTGATTCTGTCGTCTATTCTTACTCTCCTCCGATTACCTGAGTGTGGGAGAGGAATCATGTGAATCTGCTATTCCTTGGATTCTTGATCTCATTTCTTTTGTAGTCATTTCTATATTATTCTCCACGGGGAATATGGAATGATCATTCTGACTACTCCTTTTCCTTCCTTCTCATCAGAAAGCAATCCCTATTCAATCCATCTTCTCAAACCCGTCAATTCAACTCATTCATCGCATTGAAATCACTTCAATTGAATCCACTTATTTGGAGACTGGATTCCTTTCTATTCACCATGCAGTTATCCATTTGGATTCATAACGCCATTCTTGAATCCTCTTACTTGAAACATGAATGAATTCTTTCACTCTGTATTCTCTGTCTCCATTCTACCCACACCATCAAAACCTATCCAATATGAGTCTCACATTCATAATCATGAACTGAATCATCCCTACTCAGCAGTGGAAGCACCTGATATTACATCCACTATTGATACTCAAACAAACAAGTCACTATCATACTCAATCCATCCACGAATCAGGTTCGCGTAATAGTCGCAACTCTTTAACAACTCCTCGTGTATTCCCTCAGCCGCTATCACACCATCGTGAACCATGAAGATGATATCTACTTTCGTGCTCAAACGATGTGCCATCACTCACGGATGAGTCTCTCCACGCCTTCAACGCCGTCAAGAACGTATCCTAATTCTCGCTGTTCAACGCACTCGTCGCCTCGTCCAGAAGGAGGATCGAGGGATTGCGATAACGCCAAACGCTGCTTCTGACCTCCCAACACCGCCTTTCCCACAGCTCCTAGATCGGGATCGAAGCGATCGGGCATCTCGTTGATGAAGTCCAAGCACAACGCCTCCTCCAACTCTCCATCTGTCAGCGTTCTCTCCACACCCAGCTGGAGATTGGAACGAATGGTTCCAGCGAACATCACTGGCTCCTGATTGACAGCTCCGAGCAAACCGCGATACCAGTCCATATTCAGCGATTCGATGAGATCACCACCGAGTGAGATGGAACCAGTGTCGGGACGATAGAAGTGTTGGATGAGAGAGATGATGGTGGACTTGCCACAGCCACTAGGACCCACGAAGGCAACCGACTTGCCAACAGGGATGGTGAAGGAGACGTCCTTGAGAATGGGGACGTCGAGATGCGTGGGATACGTGAAGGAAACGTTGGAGAAGGTGATGTCGCCGTTGTGACCCTCCTTCTTGATCACTCGCGCCGCATCGTCCTCGCTGGGGAGGTTGATGATGCCGATTATGTTCTTGGCGGCATGCTGTGCCAGTACGACCGAAGGCGTATAGACAATTCTGATGCCAACGAACTGAGCACACATGAAAACACCCATCACAATTGTGAAGATGTTCGTAAACTGAGTTTCTCCCCTTTCAACGAGTACCGCTCCTAACGCTAACATTGCAAGTATGTAGAAGGAGGGGAAAGCCACTGTGAGTCTTTGACTCAGGGCGGATCGGGAGGTGCGCATGTTGGTCAATTTGTCTGTTGGTTGAAGAACATGATACTTGTGCTTCTAAACACCATCTTCCAAATTATAGGAATGGATGGTGTGGATGTTCCGCAAATAATCCGTCAATTCACCCAATCGCAATATGATATCATTATCGATCATTTCAGTCACTCTGAACACAATCCTGTTCGGGAGGTACTCAAGACTGATAAGGATACCTTGCTTCCAATTAGCAGCCAGTTCGAAGCACAAGAACAGGAACTTGATGACCAGCAGGTAATTATGCAGCAAAGAAGACACTCTGTCGATGACATCGCGAATACGACGACCATCAATACTCAAACGTGTTCAAGCCATTATCCACACACACATCGATGTAGTTGTATCTCATCATAAGTGAGAATGCACTCATCAATCTCGCCGCCCTTCCATTCTTCCGATGCAATTACCATCATTCGCATCAGAATCAACCCAATCAGCATTGCATTGCCTTCTGTCCCAGTTTGTTGTTCCATCTCTTCTTGCCTAACCAAAAGCAACTCTAGCATAAACGCTCTCTTTCTACACAAATCTGGATGTTCCTAATACTCATCCAAAATGGCTTTCAGCATCTCTATTCCTCATCCCCACTTCCTCACTCCTAATGAATCCCGCTATTTCATCTCCCATAACCTATACACATTCTGGATTCCTTTCTGGATTCTGTGAAACATCAATTGAGAATCCTGCTAGCAGAATCAACGGCGATTGCATTATTCATTTTGGAGGTAAACACAGCGAATACAAGATGTTTGTCAAATTGGTTAACGGAGTTAGAGATGGTACAGCCATCATTATGACTAAGGAGTATGAGTTCATCAAACTGACGTATCGGAATGGAGAAATGACTGGAGAAGTTGAAAAGATGGATCGTTACCTCAATGTACTCTTGAAGGGGTTTCTTGTTAATGGAGAGGAGAGGGGGATATTCGTGGAGTATAATCACGGCACACCAGTTTGGCGAGGATACTATCGACATGGGAAGCGATTCTCGGAGGTAGTGAAGAGTGATGTTATTCGGCATTTCTATGAAGAGAGGAGTGTGAAGAATCAATTCCTCCTAAGCATCGCCCAATACGACGATTCACTTCGAGATAAGAATGGTCAGTGTTTTGAGTATGAGGATGGCGTTGTAAAGAGGAAATGCCTGTATGAGAATGGAGAGAGGAAACAAATCATCCGAGAGTATGATGTGAGTGTGTCGGAGAACGAGGAAAAGAAATCGTTGAAGTCATCATTTCTTAACTCCCTGTTCGATCATCCCAATGACGATTCCATGATTCTGTATGATCTTTCCAAGAAGTCAGGCTATGGTGTGTTGAGATCAGTTGAAAAGTGTTATGAGATTCAGTGGATACCAAACGATAGTCGTGTGATTGAAGTGGATTTGATCAGTCATGTAGTACGTGGATATCAGAACAACAAATTGATTGACGTGCATTGTAACCAAGAGGTGATGGATTTGGATGTGAATGGACGGAGGTGGGAAGGGAGCGTGAGAGATGGAAAACCCTTTGGATATGGCATCTTGTACAACGAAGAGGGTCAGAAGACATACGAGGGATTCATGATCGATCAAACGAGGATTTGCTTTGGAAGAGAATACTATAATGACATCGAGAGAGTGTCGTATGTGGGATGCTACTTTGATGGGAAGCACTTTGGATACGGCGTTTTGTACGATAGGAATGGGGCTGTGGATTATGAAGGAATATGGAAGTACGATAAACCTTATCAAGCAGAAACGGATGATCACCTCCTCGATAATCACGTTGATTCCATTGAAATCGGCTATAACATGTATAATGACCTAACAGAGTTTATTCATCCCTATTCCTTTGATTCATGCAAACGAATTGTGATTGGTAACTTCTGCTTTACAACAATGAATTCGTTTAGAATAGTGGGTTGGAGACAATTGGAATCTATCAAAATTGGAAGCAATAGTTTTACCATGCTGAAGTATCCTATGAAAGTATTCTCTTTCGGAAACAAGGGAGGCATCTGTCGCATTGAGAACTGTCCAAAACTGAGAATCTTGTTGGTTGATAATAGTTCCTTTTCTGATTATGACACTTTTGAACTAGCCAACCTTCCTTCTTTGGAGTCCATTGAAATTGGTGATCAGTGTTTTGTTCACGCGCCTGTATTCTCATTGTCTGGTCCAACTGGACTGTTGGTTTGATTGAATAGACTTCCCTCAGCTAAGATATGTTCGGATTGGTTGTGAATACTCAAATAATACAAACAACTCTTTTAGATTCTCCAATTCTGTAGTCTTTGAGAGTAATCAAATGGGTTGGATTGAGTAATAATAGGCTTACCGCGACTACAAACGATTATACTTGGTGAGAGTGTATTCAGTAGTGGTTTCGACTTTTTTGCAGGAAGAAAGGTGATAAAGGTTGAACAATCCCAGAATACACTAATCATGCGAAGTGATTTCTTCATGAGTGTAATTGATAAATAGATCTTCCAATGTTGACGAAACTGAAAGGAGGGGATCATTGCTTTCAGAATATCAATTTCGTATTTCTTGAGAGTTATTCCAGCTGACTTGATCAACGTAGATATTCCCAATCTTTTCGACAGCAACATCCAATTCCATTACAATTGTCATTTCAACGCGACATCAATTGAGGCATCGAGTAGTTATTCATGTTCTATGTCAACTGTAGATGCTCAGTCACTGGAGAAGTGTTTTAAGAAGAACAATGGCTTCCATCTCATATCAAAACCCACTTTCTTTTTCCCGTAACACTATTATTTCTTTTCTTTCATACAGTGTCCCACGATAATCCATTCACATACTGCATCTGTATTCTCATACAATCTCTCCTTCCTCTTCACAAACACTACAAACAAACACACTCTCACTGCAAAAGGCTAAACATACGAACTACGGCTACGAATATACGCATCAAGTGCAGTGGAATCTACGAATAATGCACATTCTCAACGCATACTGGATGATTGAAGAGAGCGAACATTCTCAAAGCAACTGCTTCCAAAACGGATTCCATCGGAACCAATCGAAACATCTACGTCACTCAGTTCACATCATCCATACTCTCAAGGACGACGATTCCCATGTAGTCGAAATTGTGCCAGTCCCCTTTGAATTGAGTCAGTGAAGGAAGATCTGCAAATCACCAACGCCCTCTGGATTCACTTCGCATCGTCAACTCGTTGATCTTATAATCAAAATGCCAGTTACCATCGAGAGCACCGTCATCAAGAGTGATGGAACGGAGACTGGGTAAGTCTACTTATCAACTCGTCCTTTCGCTTACTATCAAATATGGTTACAAAGCCATCTGCTGCAGTAAAGTACCCCAGATTCACAGACTGGAGTTGGGGAAGGTCTAGATAATGAAACAATGCGAGTAACTGAACTTGCCAATGCGAACCGCTGGAGATTATTGAAGCTTCTTTGATCAATCTGAATGGACTCTAGAGAGGGAAGGTTGGTCAAATCAAAGGAATCGTAGTAATCGGCAAACGAGAATCGACCAATGCGAATGGATTTCAAGTTGGGGCAATTGATGATACGACATGAACCGTCTGTTCTTTCACTGTACCATGGATCGCTCTGTCTCATTGTACCAACGTAGTTGCCGATTGTAAGGCTCTCCAATTCACTCAATCCATCCATTACGAAGGTTCGAGTGTAGCGGAAACTACTATCTCCGATGGTAACGGTTTGGAGAGAAGGAAGTCCCTGAAGTGTGAACTGAATAGCATCGTTCGTGTTGTACGATGATCCCGATACCTGTAGATTTGTAGCGGTCATTGGTTCAGAGACAAGGTTCTCGGGAACCATCACAATCTCAACAGGCGGCTGGGTCGTAGGAATACAAGCTTCTGTGCTGTCGTTGGGGAAAGGTCCAGCGGGGGCGTACACATTGATCGTATCGCCCATCTCCCAGTTCCAAGTGAAACGGCACTGAGCAATTTCGTCATCATTCATCATGTCGTAGTACCAGTAGTTATCCGCGCTGGACGTGGAACACATGGGAGGGTAATTCACAGCCACCTGGAAGGCACGGGTGCTCACACCCGTCTCCGTTCGATTACAGGCAGTACGCAGAGCAGCATCGAATCCGTTGTTGAACTCGTTGTACGCGTTGCTGTTGAAGTTCAAAGTGTTCAGCTTGGGGAAGTTCACCTTATCCGTGCACATCGTGTGCAGGTTGGCGACAATCTGGCTCTGAAGAGCCAGAGCATCCTCGGCAGTTCCTTCATACGCAGCCGCCTTGTGACCCGAGATCTGGAAGTACTCCAAGTTCTTGAAGTAACCCTTGTCACGGTTGTCAACCATCCACTGAATCACAGTAGCCATACCCTCACGCTTGAACGAACCGTCTCCGAACACAATGCGAGAAGGACGCGTGTACTCAGCCAGAGAAATCAGAGGCACAGCCATGGTGGCATCCACGTAACGGACAATCTTGTAATCGGAGTAGAAGTACATGTCCACAGGAGCGGGGTTCTTCACCTGCTTGCTCAGCGACTCTCTCCACAGCTCAATCGAAGGAATGGTCATTCCAGACAGAGCAATCACACGCGTGTGCTTCAGAGCCTTCTTGGAGAAGGCGTCACGGACAGCCAGGTACTTCTTGACGACCTCAATATCGGGAATGATGTTGTCGAAGCAAGTGGACTGCACCTCGTAGTAGCAGTTATCTCCCAGAATGAAGGGATCGTAGATGGGGAACCAAGGCTCAGGGGTGGGCGTGGGAGTGGGAGTAGGCGTGGGAGTGGGAGTAGGAGTAGGCGTAGGAGTGGGAGTAGGAGTGGGGGTAGGAGTAGCAGTAGGCGTAGGAGTAGGAGTCGGGGTGGGAGTGGGAGTAGGCGTCGGGGTAGGAGTGGGCGTGGGAGTAGGAGGAATGGTGAAGGGCTCAGGAGTAGGCAGGAGCTCCGACACGATGGGACGAATGGCGAAACCAGCAATACCAGCAATGTTGGCGTCAGCCTCCGTCTCACGGATGGGCAGACGGAACACGAACGAGTAGCAAGCACGCAGACGAGCCTCAATGGCGAAGAAAGGCCACTCAGCGAACTCGGGCTGTCCCTCCACGGCGTACTGCAGGTACTCGACGACCACTCCGTACACGGAAGGTCTCCAGTAGGAGGTATCGAAGTAAGGACCCTCCTCACGATCGTTGCGGTAGTACTGGAAGTACTCGGGGTCCAGACCCAGCGTGACGGCAGTAGGTCCTCTCATCACCAGATCGAACAGACCCAGCTTGTTGTAGGCAGAAGGCTTCTCGTATCCAGCAATGTGGTACTTGTGCTCATCGGGAACGACCTTGCACTCCTCCTCCTTGTTGGTGTGGTGGTAGAACTCGCGGTAGGCAATACCGTTCTCGTAAATGTAATCGAAAGCCCAGGCAAGAGGCAGACCATCGCACACCTTTCCGGTGACTCCGTGCTCCTTACCGACGCAGTCAATCAGCTCCTGAGCGGAGAGAGCGACCTCGACGATCTGGTCGTACTCCTCGAAGTACAGCTTCTTGATGGCGTACTCAATGGACATGGTGGTAGCGAAAGCCCACGACACAGTGCAGTTCTGAGGCTTGCAGATGTACTCGCCGAGGGTGTTCTCCTCCAGACGACGCTCACCGAACACATCGTCGCAAGGATCCATGGAAGGCATCAGGTAACGCAGGTTGGAGTTGTTGTAGACGGGAATGGTGGAAGGCACGGGGGTCTTGACTCCAGAGTATCTCTGCTTGGTGGTTGTGATCTCCTCAAACTCATCGGGATGCCAGTCAGCGTAGAAGGTGAACTCCATTCTGTACTTGTCCATCGTGTTCCAGTCGTGGATCTTCTCGCACGAGTCAATGAAGTATCCCAGACGGGTCTGGAACTCCTCCGTGGCGGGGTCGCGGGACGTGCACTTCATGGCGGGGGTCCACTTGCTCAGGTACTTCAGGTAACCCTTTTGATCGCAGGTGAAGTCGGATCCGTGGTAGGTGGGGTCCTTGGGGTAAGCGGGCTTTCCGGTCAGAGGCTTGCTCTTGTCGAAATCGGGCTTCTTGTGGCTCTCAGGAACGGTGGTGTACTGCTCCACGACCTGCTCCAGCTTCAGCACCTTCCAGTGGGGAGCGGCAGTCAGATCCACAGAGTACTTGTAGTCGGCGTCCACATACTTGACGTTGACGGTGGTGGCGCCGTTGCAGCCAATGTAGTAGTAACCGGGATTCAAACAATAGCCAGCATTCGCAGTGAGCTTATCGACCAGAACCAGTCCGTTGGTCTTCATGGAAGCGTCACTCAGACGCACCTCGCAGCGCGTTCCATCGAAGTCCTTGTTGAAGATGGCGTTGATGAAACCATCCTCACACTTTCCACGCAGCGAATTATTCGTAGCCAATGCTCCGACGAACAGGTATGTGAATACTACACATCATTTCACGCCTGCCATCCCTACCAATTCCAAAACGAAACAGCTGCAACCCACTAGCCAAAACCATTCTCAATCTGTAGAAACTGTTACAACAACTACGCTATATGTATTGGATCGGACCTAATAACGAAGGAGCACCCAATTCTGTCTTCCAAATCAAACGATACCTGTGCATACAGCCACAACGCCGTCTTGGAGTAAAGGAGTGTGACATGATCATGAGCAGTTGCCTGTGGATCAACGGGGTTTCTCCTATTTCCACATCTAATGAAAAACGCTTTGCGGTTCACAGTGATCCCTCACCCTCACGTCCTTCATTAACGGCAGCATTAGGGACTTGGTTACGCTCGCTTCTAACTGAGAATCACTTTTGTCGGATTGAATTCACCTTTTCCTTCGTACGCTTGCAAGGAGTTCGTCCCGTTTCGTGAAACAAACACACGGATCTCGCCAACTCTGAATTCTCTGTCATTTGGAGTGAAGATACTTCGCTGAACTAGAGGGGGGAACAACCACACTCGGAGACAGTTTCACGATAGAATCAATCCATATCCTCGCATATCACTCTGACACGATTATTCTACGTACCATTGGTTGCATCCACACGCTTGCTATCCTTGAAATGGTCTTCTTTCCCTTCTATCATCAAATTCATGGTTTTTGCAAGAAACAGGGGATTCCGCTTCAGTTTGTGAATCCCGTATTACTGCCATACCTAATTCTCTTCATCCAATGAAGACACAAATCTCTATTCCAACCACCCTTCCATTTTAGTCTCCCCATCCGCATTCATTTCATGCAGTTGGTGAAGATGAGTAAGGAGAACTTAGGACACCACTCCTAGTTAGGTATTCACCTGATTGGTCGGCAGGAGTTCAGTCGTCGTTTTAGTTAGGAATTGAATATTCGGGTCATTACCATTTATTGTCATGGACCGTTGCTAATGACTTCGAATGAACGGCTACATCTGGGTCATTCGCAGCGATTACTACCATCCAATTAGGATTTCTACCGGCGTGTTAGGTATTGTGGTGCTAGGTTGGAAGGTGTTTTCTTCCAGTTGCTTTCTTTCGATCGGTCGCTCCACGTTTGTCATATTCTTGTCGAGTATTTGCGTAACGATGATTCACGTTTTGCGAAGTGAAGGCACTCTCGTCATCCTTGCAGTGGTGACCTTCTCTTTGCAGTGACGGATAACACGTTAAGCCAAAAACATACAATTCCCTATTCCCAATGCCGATGGATGCTATTGTAATAATTGCACGACAAAAGCGCCCAGCATACTCACTTTCTCAACAAACAATACTACACAACAATTACGGATGGATCAGTAGTGGGGAACACGTTTCCGGAAGGCGTTTGCTGATAGATAGATGGAACGGGTTGGTTCATTCCCGGAACTGTAGAATTCATGTAGGTACTCGGATTCGTCATTGGTACACGAGGATTGATGGTTGCCATGCCCGGATTCATCATTGCCGCATTCGGATTCATCATTGCCGCATTCGGATTCATCGTTGCCATGCCCGGATTCATCATTGCAACATTCGGACTCACCATCATCGGCTGCGCGTTGACAACAGGCTGGGAAGAAGCCACAGGAACCGTCTGAACAGGATTGATGACAACCGCAGTCGTAGGACTGGAAACCTCCTGAGCGGGCTCAGCTGGAACTGGCTCCGGAAGCGAATCCTTCAAATCGTCGAGACTCTCCACAGCCATCGTCGTCTTCTTACGGCAGCAGCAACAGCAGCAGATACTGACCACAATAATGACCACCACCAGGACGGCAATCAGAATGATCAGTCCCATCGAAAGCGGAAGGACCGTGAAAGTGAGTCCAACTTCGGACGAGCTCACAGCGTTCTTCGCCTGCAGATACACCGACGTCTTGAGGAACATGTCAATCGGCTCACCTTCAATCACACCAGTCACAGCGTTCAGAATAAGACCATCGGGAAGCGTTCCATTCACAATCAAGAAGGAGGGCTTTTCTCCCGTGATCGAAGGAGTCAGCTTGTACCTCTTTCCATTCACGAGAGTGTATTCCGTATTGGAGTAGCGGTAGGCGGTGATGGAGATAACGACGCGAATGGAGATGGTTACAGAACGACTTCCCACGGAGTTGGTGGCTCCAATGGTAATGGACTTCTGGGCGGTCGAGGTCGTTGCCTTTCCCGAAATCACTCCCGTTTTCGCGTCCAGCACCAGGCCAGAGGGAAGGGATCCTTGCGTTACCGAGAAAGTGAGAAGGTCTCCATTGAATGAAGGCGTGAGCGATACTGTCTCTCCAACGGCGATGTTGTACTCCTCCGATGGGTACGAGAGTTGAGTGGGCTTCTCGAGAACCTGGATGGTCATCGTCACCGTCTGACTTCCCAGATCATTCTCTGCAGTAATCGTAATCGATCGAGCCATGTTGACCGACTGACTTGGAACACCGGTGATGGCTCCCGTGGCAGAACTGAGAGTAAGACCGGTAGGCAGCTGTCCGGTGGTGACGGAGTAGGTGATCAAATCTCCCGTAGCAGATGCAGACACAGAAACAGAACTGCCCTTAGCAAACACGTAGCTCATGCTTGGATAGCTGAAGGAACGAACTGGCTGAAGAGCGGTCAGGGTGAGCGAATATGTCTTGCAACTGAGAGGATTACACGCTTCAATAGTCACTTGGCGGTTGCTCGCATATTGGGATGGGGTTCCTGAAATGACACCGGTAGTGGAGCTAAGACTCAACCCACTGATGAGAGAGCCGCTAGTCACCGTAAAGGTGACGACATCACCCGTGACCGACGGCGTTAGGGTTGCCGATTCGGCTCTCGACAGAACATAGGACTGCTGGGGGTATGAAAAAGCGGTGATGCGGTTATACATAGCAAACGTAATCGTTGTACTACGTGTACTGATTGCATTCTGCGCCCGAATCGTTACAACTATACCCGTATCAGAAACAGTTGGAGTGCCAGAAATCTCACCCGTCGCACTGTTCAGAGAAAGACCTGAAGGAAGGGAACCACTCTCCACAGAGAACGACTCCACTTGCGTATTCACCGATGGACTCGCGGAGAAGCTCTGCCATCTCTCGATGGCATAGTTAGCAGACGGGTAGGAGAAAGAAGTGATGGGAACGAGTACATTGAAGATTAGTGTTACAGTTTGTGAGCCCAACAGATTCTCCGCCTTAATCGTGACTTGACGATTGGAAACGGGCTCCGAGGGAGCTCCCCAGATGATGCCGGATGTCGGATTCATCTCCAGACCAACTGGTAAGTATCCAGAAATAAGAGTATACGTCACAGGATCGCCTATGACCGACGGAGTCTCTGAGAAGGACTCGTCCTTTTCAATAGAGTAGGTGGATTCGGGATAGGAGAAGTAAGTTACAGGAATAAGAGTATTGAAAGTTAGGGATACCGATTTCGATCCAAGACTATTCTGCGCCTTGATCGTCACTTCCCGATTGAGAATCGTTCGGGAAGGAGTACCCGAAATCACGCCGCTATTTGTGTTGAGTGTCAGTCCATTTGGCAGGGTACCGGAAACGAGTGAATACGTTACAGAATCTCCTGTGATGGAAGGAGAGGCAGAGAACGGCTCATCCCTCTCAATAGAGTAGGTGGATTCGGGATAGGAGAAGGAGGAGATGGGAACGAGTACCTTGAACGTCAGCGTCACCGTCTTCGATCCAAGATCGTTCTGCGCCTTGATTGTCACTTCACGATTTGCCACCGATTGGGTGGGAGTACCCGAGATCACTCCACCATTCGCATTCAGTGTCAAACCAGTAGGCAGTGATCCACTCGTTATCGAGAACACAATCGAATCACCCGACGCCGAAGGAGTGGCAGAGAAGGAAACGCCCTTTGCAATCACGTAGGTAGACTTGGGATAGGAGAAGGAGGAAATGGAACCAAGCACGTTGAACGTTAGCGTTGTCGTCTTCGATCCAAGAGTATTCTGCGCCTTGATTGTCACCTGACGATTGGAGACTGCCTGTGTTGGCTTGCCAGAAATCACTCCACTATTTGCATTCAAACTCAGTCCCGTTGGCAGCGATCCACTCGTTATCGAATATGTAATCGAATCACCCGAAATGGAAGGAGTGGCAGAGAAGGAAACACCCTTCGCAATCGAATAGGTAGACTTGGGATAGGAGAAGGAGGAAATGGAGGTGATCACACTGAATGAAAGAGTCACCGTCTTCGATCCAAGAGTGTTCTGCGCCTTGATCGTCACTTCACGATTGAAAACAGACTGAGAAGGAGTACCCGAAATCACTCCATTATTCGCATTCAGTGTCAATCCAGTAGGCAGTGGACCAGATGTCACTGAATACGTTACGTATTCTCCCGAAACAGAAGGAGTGGCAGAGAAAGAAGCACCCTTCGCAATCACATAGGTGGACTTGGGATAGGAGAAGGAGGAAATGGGAACGAGAACATTGAATGTCAACGTCGCCGTTTGAGATCCAAGAGTGTTCTGAGCCTTGATCGTCACTTCACGACTGGAGACCGATTGGGTGGGAGTACCCGAAATCACTCCACTATTCGCATTCAGTGTCAAACCAGTAGGCAGGGTACCCGATTGAATCGAATAAGTGATAGAATCGCCACTTCCATTCGGGGAGGCAGAGAACGATACACCCTTCGCAATCGAATAGGTAGACTTGGGATACGAGAAGGAGGTAATGGAAGCGAACACACTAAATGTTAGCGTTGTCGTCTTTGATCCGATATTGTTCTGCGCCTTGATCGTCACTTCACGACCAGAAACGAACTGAGTGGGAGTTCCCGAAATCACTCCCGTCTCAGAACTCAGTGTCAATCCCACGGGCAACGAGCCACTCGTTATCGAATACGTTATAGAATCACCCGATACGGAAGGAGCGACAGAGAAGAAGGTATTCTTCGTTAGAGTATACTCCGACTGAGGATACGAGAAGGAGGAAATGGAAGCGAGAACATTGAATGTCAAGGAGAATGACTTCGATCCCATCGCATTCTCTGCCACAATGGTGACTTGACTGTTGGAAACAGACTGTGTGGGAGTACCCGAAATCACTCCACTACTCGCATTCAATGTCAATCCAGTAGGCAATGAACCAGAGGATACTGAATAGGTCACAGATTCTCCCGAAACGGATGGAGTGACAGAGAAAGTAACACCCTTCGCAATCGAATAGGTAGACTTGGGATAGGAGAAAGTAGAAATGGGAACAAGAACATTGAATGTTAGGGTGAATGTCTGAGATCCCAAACTGTTCTGAGCCTTAATCGTTACTTCACGATTCGCCACTGACTGGGTAGGCGTTCCCGAAATCACTCCACTATTCGCATTCAGTGTCAAACCAGTTGGTAGCGTGCCCGATTGAATCGAATAAGTGACCGAATCACCACTTCCATTCGGAGAAGCAGAGAACGATGAACCCTTGGCGATGGAATAGATAGACTGAGGATACGAGAAGGAGGATATCGCGCCAATAACAGTGAACTTCACTGTGGTTGTCTTCGATCCTAGACTGTTCTGAGCCTTGATCGTCACCTGACGATCAGAAACAGACTGGGAAGGAGTTCCCGAAATCACTCCCGTCTCAGAACTCAGTGTCAATCCCACGGGCAACGAGCCACTCGTTATCGAATACGTTATAGAATCACCCGATACGGAAGGAGCGACAGAGAAGAAGGTATTCTTCGTTAGAGTATACTCCGACTGAGGATACGAGAAGGAGGAAATGGAAGCGAGAACATTGAATGTCAAGGAGAATGACTTCGATCCCATCGCATTCTCTGCCACAATGGTGACTTGACTGTTGGAAACAGACTGTGTGGGAGTACCCAAAATCACTCCACTACTCGCATTCAATGTCAATCCAGTAGGCAGAGAACCAGAGGATACTGAATAGGTCACAGATTCTCCCGAAACGGATGGAGTAACAGAGAAAGTAACACCCTTCGCAATCGAATAGGTAGACTTGGGATAGGAGAAAGTAGAAATGGGAACAAGAACATTGAATGTCAGAGTCGCCGTTTGAGATCCCAGTTCATTCTCTGCCTTGATCGTTACCTGACGATTTGCCACCGACTGAGAAGGAGTACCCGAAATCACTCCACTATTCGCATTCAGTGTCAAACCAGTAGGCAGAGAACCCGACTGAATCGAGAATACAACCGAATCACCACTTCCATTCGGAGAAGCAGAGAAAGAAACACCCTTCGCAATCGAATAGGTTGACTGAGGATACGAAAAAGAGGAAATTGCACCAAGAACAGTGAACTTCACTGTGGTTGTCTTCGATCCTAGACTGTTCTGAGCCTTGATTGTTACCTGACGATTGGAAACAGATTGAGTTGGAGTTCCCGAAATCACTCCCGTTTCAGAATTCAGTGTCAGTCCCATTGGCAACGAGCCACTCGTTATCGAGAACACAATCGAATCACCCGTATACGTCGGCGTCGCTGAGAAGGGAACACTCTTAGGAAGAATGTACTCCGACTGAGGATAGAAGAAGGATGTCATTGCACTTCCAATGTTGAAGGTCAGCGACACAGTCACGTCTCCCAGAGCATTTGTTGCCTTAATCACCGACCGGTAGTTGGAAACCGACTGAGTGGGAGTTCCCGAAATCACACCCGTCGCAGGATCCAGCTGAAGACCCGATGGCAGGGAACCCACCTTCAAGGAGAAGGTAACAGAGTCTCCCGTGATTGAGGGCGTCGCCGTGAACGGATGGTCCTTGACAATCGAATATGTGTTCTGCGGATAGGAAAGCGACGTAATACGCTGCATCACAGAAAGCACAATGGTGGTTGTCATCGAATTGTAGTCTCCAGTTGCCTGGATCGTGATCTGGCGGTTGGAAACCGACTGCGTAGGCGTGCCCGAAATCACGCCGGTTTCAGAGTTCAGTTGCAGTCCAGTAGGCAACGTACCCGACTTGATGGAATAGTTGCTGCAAGTACCTTGGATGCGAGGAATCAAAGTCATCGCCTCATTCTTCGCCTTGACGAACTCCGTTTGCACATAGTCGAACTGCGTGATTCGATTTCCAATGGTAATGGTAATCTCGACTTCGGTATTACCAACATCATTCGACGCCTTGATTCGCAGCACCGCAACCGCTGCTTCGGTTGCCGTACCAGTAATCTCACCAGTATGTTCATCCAGACCCAAACCCTCGGGCAAGGAACCGCTAACTATGGAGATACTGTCCACTTCACTAAGAGTAGTTGAAATCGAAACCCAGCTATTCAAGGCAAAGGTATACTGGCTCTGGGAGTACTGAATGGAAGGAAGAGGACGAATTGTTAAGTTAATCCAGTCGTTGACAGACCCACAAGCATTGGAAATCGTAATATCAATACGTCTGGATGCAATAATTGTATTGCATGATCCACTAATCACACCCGTGTTTGCATCCAAAGACACGCCACTTGGAAGCGGCTGTGAACTCCCCTCAAGTGTAAAGGTACACCCAACACAATCCGAAGGAGATACACTGAAGGAATTGCCCACAGCAGCCTTCTTCTCACTCGGATAATAGTAACCCTGAGGAACACTCACCACGTTCAGAGTAATCGTTGTCTCCTTATTGCCAAGTCTGTTGGACGCTTTCAACCGAAGTTCCCTCGATGAAGTTTCAGTAGGGAAACCATGAATCGTACCCGTGTCTGTATCCAATGTCACGCCATCGGGAAGAGATCCCGACACGATCGACACCGAGTAGGGAGCACCGGTAACGATTGCCTTGAGTCCCAGCTCACGATTCTGACAGAACTGCTGCACTCCAGAATAGCGGAAAGATGAAACGGCTCGGGGTTCGACCGCCTTGTACTGAAGCTTGAATTCATGGTTACCACTTGTGATAGTAATGGTTGAACCAGTACTCAGAGATATAGGGGTACCACTGATGACACCCGTATTACGGTTACACGACAACCCGGTTGGTAGATTCTGCGCCGTCACAGAACTAGGAACTGCCGCCAGCGGAGAAATTGTACAAGGAAGACCTCTGTAGCACACGTTGACCGAGGCTGGATAAAGCAGTTGCGGGTTGTCTTTCTTACAGACAAGTAAACGGATCTCTCCAAAGGTCACGGATCCACCAGTTAACCAAAAGGTTAAGTCAGATCCACTCACTTGTGGCATACCATGATGATACCAACCTTTGGAAGTTGTCAGTGGATCAAAAGAGTACTGACGCTGATTGGAAGGTGATTCGGTGTAATCACTCCACATAAGATTATACATCTGATTGGATGATGCAAGCGTGGACTGACTGAAACCAATTCCATTAACTCCCGCAATGAGATTTGTCCACCCAGTTCCACCATATCCAACTGTGCATGTTGTACTCTCTTTCAGATCACTGCACTTACCAGAACCAGAGTAAGTATGATAGCACATCGCGTTGCTACTAGTATAGATCGGAGACGGAGAATACAAAGCCAACCATGCATCGAAAGTGACTTGATATCCACTTGGTAGGAGCAACATCACAGCAACCACGTTATCACTTCCATTCGTGATGTGATACGCAGAACGGATGAAGGAATGGAAGTCTTGACTGGAATAGGACTGGGTGTACGAAGTGAATGCGTAGATGGGTCCCTCCTCCACATGGTCACGGTACACTTCATGACCATTCACATACACGACAATTCCGTGTCTGTAGGACGCACTCATCTCGAAAGCAGCAATTTTGTTCGCTCCAGAGAAGGTCTTCTTCAGATAACGACGTGTTCCCGTTGAAAAGGAGCTTCCTCCCGTGTAACTCCCCCAGTTGTTTGTTGTATCCGTCATCCAAGTAGACGAGGATATCGAATCCGAATACGACCAATCATCACCCTTATCAATGGGAAGGTAGAGAGAAAGAGGTTTCTTTCCATCAAAGGGTCCTGACTGGAAATAGAGCTGGTTATACTCTCCGTAAATCTTCACCCACGCCCCGTCGACCCATCCATAGGAGCCTGTCGAAAGCAGAATCTCGTACTGAACGTTTCCCGGAGAGTTGAAGTAGGCATAAATGCCTGAGTGGGTTGAGTAGGAGTCATAGTTGGAGCTGTCCCGATAGATGTAGAAGTACTCGGAGAACCAGCTGTTCTTTCCATTCAGCGTGTAGTGGAATCGTCTTGCCGAAGCACTCATTAGAGTGACCAACAACAGCAGAAGAGCATTCATTGTAAAGAAAAACTGGTGGACGTCAAGACCTAATCATATGATTTGGTGTTAAGATTGCATTATGGGTGTACCCGATTGTTTGTCATTGAAATCATTGAATACCAAGGATTGTCACACTGAACGCACAGAGCGGGCAATTCAATTCGGGGCGGACCCAATTCCTCTTCTCAAAGACTTGTGTTTTGGGGTCATATGGAAGTGAATAGTGTGAGTTTCATGATGATTATGGATGTCTATGCAGCGGCCTCTATTAGGATGGGTGTTTCCACTTCCTATTTGGGATTATGGGACACCCATTGTATGGTTTGCTTTCTTATAGGGTATGTTTTCCTTTCTTTATAATTCACTGGAATAGGAAGTGATAGTGTTGTTCCATGATGGAGTGAAGATGGTTGACTATCCCGTTGTTTGTTGTCCCAAAAACAGTCGATAATCACAGGCGATTCATCTCCATCTCCGATAGGTTCATCTTGAATGAATGGTGGAAACGGGGAACCAGTATTAGGTTTGTGTTTTTCCAAATGCAAATCGAATGTATTGTGCTTTTGCTATTCCAAGAGGTCATTGTATTGCATCTGATGAAGACATGTTGTCATTGTTTGTGTTACACGCGATGGTCGCGTTTGGTGCTTCGGATATTGGGATCCATCAGTTCTGTACCTGTAGAGAGTGTTCATGGAGTATGGTATATGTGATTCTGATTATCTCCGCCATCATCACCATTCTACTCTATTGTCATCAAATATCACAATCCTATCAATTCTGCGTGAATACTGTTTTACTGCGCTTCTCGAACTACAAGTCAGTGCAATATTTCAATAACCACAATATCACAGTTTCCAAATATCAATCTTCACAAACAAGAAGAACATGATCGGCTCATACAAGTGAAAGGGGGATAGTGGTTGGCAAAATGCATGCAGTAGACCACAATAATGTCACTTGTAACATATTCATCCACGTGATTATCATCCTTGGTTTTGTAGACTCTCTTTCCTCTTGATGAACATCCACGTACACTCAATCCCCAAAGCAATCCCGCTATCGAAACACAATACACCTATGAATCCTACGATCCCGTGTTTCCCTCATTGCAACCTCCACATGCAATACATCATCTCCACAACAAACAACGCATCCTCAAACCTTAGCACTCTTCTTCTTTCCCTTCACGCCTCCCACCGACTTCGCCTTTCGGCTCGAACGCATCACCATCCACACCACCACGCCGACAATCGCAATCGCCAGAACGATGAACACGATCAGAAGCGGAACCGACACGCACATGCCGCTCGCCTTCTCCCACACGCCGTCCTTCTCTCCCAGCACGCACGAACGCTTCTGCGTGCCAATGTAGCTGCCCTTCTTCGCGCACTCGTACACAGCCGTCTCCTCCACCGTCGTCGTCGGGAACACACTATCCGCGCTGCACTGTCCCTTGCGCACGCTGATCGCAACCTCCACGCTCACCACACCCGCCTGGTTCTCGGCAAAGATCGTGTACGTCTTCAGATCCTGCAGCGAACTCGGAGTTCCCGAAATCACTCCCGTCTCCGCATTCAGCGTCAGACCCGCAGGCAGCTCCACACCGTCGTCCACATACCACTTCTCCACCACATTCTCGTAGTCCGGAATCGCCACATTGCCGCCAGCGCTCAGAACGAAGATCAAATGGCTCGAGGCATATCTCACATTCTCGGGAAGCTTCTGGATGCAGTGGTCCGTCTTCACCTCGCTCAGCTTACCGTCCACGCACTCGCGGTACGCGTATCCCTTGTATCCAGCGGGGCACACGCTCGGAGAAATCTGACCCTCCGACACCGAAGGATACTCTCCCATGCCAGGGCAAATCGCGCCCTGCGCCTTGCAGTACGACAGATGGACCGAACTCACCGTGTTGTCGCGTCCCGAATTGATGACCATCCAGCGATACGAGTGGAAGCCACCCATGGCAACGGGGACCGACACTTGCGACGTGACGCGGTCCTTGAACGTGTACTCGGGCATCGACAGAATGCGCACGTACTCGTCTCCCTCGCTGAACTGCGTCTCCACGGCGAATCCCATCGTCACCTCGTTGTATCCGAGCAGACTGAACGAGTTCCATTTGCTTCCCTCCAGGTTCTCCACCGTCCACACAATGGACGTGTCCTCGGAATCGCTCAACTTGCCCGTCGTGTGGGGATCCAAATCCATCACGTCCTCTACCAGACCCGAGTCCAGACCCGTAATCTCCAGCGTCTTGTACGAGTCCAGAGCGGGAGTACACGTCTCCACGCCAAACACACCGGTCGCGTCGAACACGAACGGTTCCGAAGACGAAGTGCCCACGGGACGGTGCACCTCGAAGGCGATCACGTTCTCTCCCTCCTGCACGCCCGCCGTCGACAGAATGATGTGGAACTTGGAGAAGACAGTGGCGTCGTGCAACTCCAACGACTCCGTGTTCGCATCGAAGTGTGACGCCAGGTTGAAGCGAGCCACCTTGTTGCCATTGAAGTAGACCGCCACGCCTCCCGCGTACTTCATGCGCACGTTCAGCACCTGATAATCGTCAACGCCAGTCAGCTGGAAGCTCTTGCGGATGTACGTCGTCACCGACTCTCCGTTCGGAATCTCCTCCGCCTTCATCGTCTGCCATGCCGCGTCGTCAAAGCCAACTCCGTTCCATCCATCCACCTTCTCTCCCTGATACACCTTCCACGTCGTGATATTCACCTGGAAGGGGAAGTACGACGAGAAGACGGTGGTTCGGTTCATGGGCGTTCGCATCATTCCACTGTCGGGAAGCGTCTGCACGTACAGCTCCATCGCGCCCACGTCCACCGTGAGCGTGTAGCCAGCTCCAGCAGCCCATCCATCGCCAAATCCATCAAACGCCTGGAACGTGTAGAGACCATTGTCCAAGCAGAAATCCAAGTAGTAGTATGCCATGCTCACGGGGAACTGAGTCACCGAACGAAGAGGCGATCCCTCCGTGGTGCGCCCACTGAACAGCTTCCACCAGTTCTCCTCCACGTAACGATCGCCGTAGATGCGCACCGTCATCAGTCCATACTCTCCTCCGCACACAATCACCGCCAGCTTGAACGTCGTGGAAGTGGCAACACCCGCAGCCGACTTCGCGTTCACCGTGTACGTCGTCTCCGCGCTCAGCTGTGTGGGAGTTCCCGAAATCCAACCGTTCTGTGCGTCGAAACTCAAACCAACAGGAAGCGCGGGCGCGATCGTAAACTCTCCGTACCCACTATTCACGGGAGTCAGCTCGGCCATCTCAATGCTCAGGAACACGTTCGTGTCCTCGTACGCCAGAGGAAGCGTCGTTCCCAAAAAATGCTCCGTCAACAGATTCAGCGTTTGAACGGACCAACTCTGCTTGTCGAGATTGCCTGAACAGAAGTTCTCAAACTTGAACTGGTTGTAGGGAGTGTAGTTGTACGTGAAGATGCGCTTCTTCTGTCCAGGCATCGAGTACACCAGACCCGTCACCGCACGAATCAGCGTCCACTCCTCCGTGTCGCTGTTACGCGCATACAGACTGAACTGAGTAGGCATGTTCTGGAGCTGCACGTAATCGTTCTGAATCTGGATCGAACTGAACCACTCGCGACGATCGTTATCCATCTGAATCATCAGCGTATTCTGGCACGTGCTTCCGTAGTTCATACTGCCACGGTCGCTATCGAAGGACGCCGTCGCGGGACCATACATGCCCTCCGTCGTTCCCGAAATCTCCCACAAGTGTCCCTCCGAGTGCTCCGTCATCAGACGCACCATCGCATCAAAGTCGGACGTCTTCTGATTGGGATTCACGGCAACCACTGCAATCGCAATCACGTTCGTTCCCTCCTTCAAATTCTCCAGCACAGCTCCCTCCGAGGGAACAATCTTGCCGGGAAGCGTGACCGTTCGGTACATCAGCGTTTCGTACGCCTGCGTGGCCGTAGAGGACGCGCTCAGCGTTCCAGAAACTCCGTTACGCCACGCCTCGTAACCATTCAGATACACGACGCAACCGTACTTATAACGAATGCTCAGAATCAGGCCCGAAACGATGTTCAGGTCAGAAACGCTGAAGGTGCGCTTGTACAACTGAATCTGATTGCTCGACTCGGGGTACGATCCGCGCTTGCCCATGCTCCAGCCATTTGTGTCCTCGTTGAACCAGTTCTCAGGAACCGATCCCATCTTATAGTACCACCCCTTCGAGTCGTGAATGGTCGGACTGCGCAGGTAGAAGGCAATCTCGCTAGCCTCGTCTCCATCGTAGCGGCCTTTCACCAAGAGATCCTCCTCTCCGTCAGAACGAACAGAGTACAGGTAAATGTACGAATTCATTGCCCAGCTAGTTTCCTCGCAATTCAACGTCAAGTCGTAACGCTCCACGTTCACACAGAAGTAGTCATCCCAAGTGCCCATCGGGTGCTGTTCACGAACAGGCACCTCGTACAGAAGACTGTCGTCAGCCGTGTTGCGAATACGGAAGCCCTCCAGCTCGCCGTTCCAGTTGTACGTACGGCGAATGTGCAGCATCGTTCCCGAACACTCCGTGAACGACAGCGTCACCGTGGTCTGCAGCGTTTGCGAACCCACGGTTCCGCGAATCGTGAACAGCGTCGCTCCCAGCGTAGCACGCGAAATACCCGAAATGGCGCACGAGCTCTGGTCCAGAACAACGCCCTCCGGAAGCGCTGGAGTCGCCGTGCAGCTGTCCAGTCCATAGATTCCCGAAGGAATGTTCACCGAAGTGTAGTCCTTATAAAACGAGTAGGACGTTTCCGCGTAGGAGAACGAGGTAGGAAGAGGGTTGTTACAAACGAGGAAACGCATCTTGTAGAAGCTAACATAGGTGGAGCCACTCTCCATGGTGTGGAGACGGAAATAGGAATAGAGAGGAGGATCCTGCAGCATCGTAAAGGTGAGCCACATATTATTCTCCGGCGTGTATCCCTTGGGATTCATGATGGTTTCAAAACCGCCCGCGTACGAGTTGGATCCCTCCATTCTCAACTCACGCGGCATACTGCGGGCGCTCGTCGACGTGTAAAAGGAGAAGCCGTTCACCAGGACCTTGACGTTTCCAACGAACGATGCCGTGAGGGAAGCGGGAAGTGCCGTCGAACGAATGGAAATGTAGTTGTTTCTGTCGTAGTCGAACGCGTCTTCGGGGTTGGAGTACTGCTCCGACGTGGCCGTGACGTTGAGAGGAACACGGTAGCAGTGATTCGTCGACGAGACTCCCGCCATAAAGGACACAAAGGCGTCAAATGAAATGGTAAACTCCATCGCGCTCGTAAAGTGGAGTTCCACGGCAAGAACCGACTGCGTACTCTCAGCGACCTTTGCAGAACGAATAATGCCGTGGAAGTCGGCCGCGCTGTAGGAGCCCGTTGCCAGCGTCGAAGATGTCACACTTCCGCTGGGCATGTTGTCTCTGAAAACCTCCACTCCGTTGATGTAGGCGACAATACCTGCTCGATACTTGTATTGCATCTCCACCGCTGCCATTCCCGAAATACCAATAAAGGACTTTCTAAAATACTGTGTGCCGCTAACGGCGGTTGTTGAAGATGCGGGCGTCATCTCCGTCCAGGTCGAGTCCGCAAACGACGGAGTAGTCCAAGCGCCAGTGGCCGACTGACTAAACTTCCACACGGCAGACTTGTTAATGGGAGAATAAAGAGACAGAGGATACACTTCCAAGCTCAGCTCAATCATAAAGCTCTTGAAGATGGTGTTTCCATTCACA
Organism: Blastocystis sp. NMH; assembly: GCA_039096215.1. Taxonomy (NCBI): domain Eukaryota; class Bigyra; order Opalinata; family Blastocystidae; genus Blastocystis; species Blastocystis sp. NMH. The sequence continues at coordinate 497,130 of JBBPEA010000036.1, read as the reverse complement.
CCAACAACTTCAAGATAGGAATTGTAGGCCCAGCGATTGTTGCCACTGTCCTTCATCTCCAGAATATACTGGTTGTTTGTTGAAGAAGGGAGGCATGCCTCCAAGGTTCGGAGCTTATCATTCTCAAAAGTGGGAGACGTATACACAATGGCATTTCCGTCCTTAATTACGAACGACTCGTCGCTGGCACTGTATCCAGACTTCTTGTAAAACTTGACGTAGTTCTGATTGTCTTCGCACGTCAAATCGGAGAAGACAAGTGACACTAGGCATGACTCAACCCATTTCACCCTGACAGAGGAATAGTGGGAACCAATACACCATTCTGTAAAGGAATACTGGTCAATGGTGAATGGTGGTCGCTCGTCTTGATTATCAAGGAACCACTGATCAGGAATTGCAGTGTGATGGAGAACAGCATGGGGAATGCAAACTGGATATTGTATATCTGTGCATAATGCGCTAACAAATAAAAAGAGTGATGTCCGCGTTTTGAGCACTTCAGAAGCATGATGTAGACACGTGCGCTTCATTTGGCTAGGACTCACAGCAAACCAGGAAATAATCCTGTTGCGACCATTGTAAAGAAAGGGGAATCGAGTGATTCACGTAACAAACAAAGCATCCAACAGTGAAAACATTTCCCTTTCCAGACTGGATGGTCGATAAGGCGTCTGTGATGGACACATCTCCACTCCTCGACTAGAGTTTAGGGGTTTCTTCACAGATACAATCGAGTCGGCGTCCGTCATAATGGCGTTGAACAGGTCTTGGTCAATCTGCGTGTCACCATGGTATTCCTGCCTACTCCTTCCGCTAGGATGTCCTTAATTGGGTCTGTCGTACGGGACGTTGTTGCTTCCGAGGGTAAGGCAATCTCGAGGTGAGGAGGGGAAGGGAGAGAGGTTGGTGTGGTGGGGAGGCCGTTTCCCTTGGGTGCAATTGTTCCATTCGGCGTTGTCGCTGCGTTGGTTGCATCGGGAATGGTGGTTAGCACGCCATGGGTTGGATTGGTTGGAGTACTTGCCACTCCGTGAGTCATTGTTGTGGGTGCTGGTGGTGTCGTGAGTGCAGGCATCGTCGTTGGAAATCCGGATACACTGACTGTTCCCGGAATGTTAGGTACGCCTGTGCCATTTGACACTTTCCCGGTTCCTGATATATTACCAGAGCCGGATACAGTGTTGGTTATATTGCTCATGTCTGATACAGTATTTGTTATACTACCAATACCTGTGATATTCCCCGTTATATTGCCAAAACCCGACACACCACCAACACCCGACACACTATCCGACATCGGAGAAGCATTGCCTGACCGCACACCAACCGAACCGCCTGCAGACACCTCGTGCTTCTTCCCATACTGCTTGCCAGCGTCAACTACAGAAACAACTATTTACACTTCTACATTGAAGACTCGGAAGAAGCGATCCCTTGGATACCGAGTGGTCTACTGAGCACACCTCCGAAAACCATACTCCTCATGTAAACGCCCAGAAACGCATTGAACTGGAGCTGAGAACTGCGCGAACGACAGAGCCGATGTAGCTCCACGAACGGCGACTCCACGGACTCCGTGGATGACACTCTCCGGGGAGATGACGAAACACGCAACTCCTGCCTCCTCGGTCGATCGGATATCATCAGAAACAGCTTGCAAACAGAATAGATGATGAACAAAAAGGCCGCAAGCAGCAGAATGAATAACACCGATAGGAGACAGCCCGTGATCACCGGATTCTGAGAGTACAGAAGCGGAACCTTTGTGTTCACAAGCACTGCGGCAGACAGACAGAACGCCTTGTAATACTCCGATCCCTTCAAAAACAAATGATCCACGAGCACACGCAGCTCTTCACCAACAGAAGAAACCAAGGTGGAAAGGTGAAGGGAACGATCCACAATTGTCGTTGGCATCTTCACAATCGTTTCCCAGTGAAGACTGCACACATAGAAAAAGAGAAGCACCAAAAGAAGGAGAAGGATACCACGACATAACGAACGCGAATGCACACGCCGATGCAGCGGTTTTCTAAGAAAGATTCATATGCAATCCGTACGTCTTCACCGGAGAAGGACGCGTCTCCCGCTTCGATTCCTTCCTACTCACTCATACTTACCGAAACAACTCCTACAGCAACTTTCCGTTGCCATTCTTTCCCTACCATCACAATTCCCATCCACACTCACATGTTTCTCCTCGGCCGCTCCGATGGATGCAAAAAACACAAACGAAAACAGAATGATGTGAAAGAAGCGAGGAGAAAACACAAAGCGCAGCATGTCGACTCCCTTGGCTGCTACCGTCCTGATAACCTGTCCAATCATTTCATCAACACGATGAAGCGATAAGAATCACAAAGGCCAATCAATTACTACCAACAAACACACCATGTTCTATGGTACAGTTCAGCTGCGATTCCTCAGTCAACCACCCTCTCAAGCACTCCATCTAGGCTTGTCACCAATTCTCCCTGAATTCTATCTACTCAATGACACCGAAGAAACACATCCAACTGTACTCCTCAAGCGTCTGACGGAGCGACTCCGTTACCGCATGATTCTCCTTACTCAATTCTGCAATTTCCACTAGTTGCTCTCTACCCAATTATGCTTATCCAATACCCAAACGATTCCGTTTTGCGAAAAACGTCCATTTCATCCACAATCGATTCAAACGTCTTAATGTCCTCCTGGAGACCAGACACACGATTCGCAATCTACATTCGCAGACCCCATCCGTCCAAACCTCCTCCTCGTATTTCATTTGCTCTTCAGTTGACGTCTCCTTCACCTCTGAAGCCTTTACTAGCACTCCGGTGAGCAAATCACTAAAACGATTCACAAAGGAAAGGGTGAGGTTGTGGAGGTCTGTGATCCCGTCTGTGACAATACGGCTCTCAAGAGAACTCTCTGCCATTCTTTCTCTATCCTTTCATACATCCTCTTGATGATCATAGACACCTGCACGTGCACACGAAGGAAAGAACCAAAACAACCACTGTACGTTGTGATCGTCCTTTGGATTGGCACAGTTCATGAAAGGGTTTGTAGAATGAGAATAGGGATAACGCGGTAGATTCCTCCTGTCATTGTGTATTATTGCAAGTGTGGTCGCAAACTGTATCACGTATTCCATCCTGATGAGAATAGATGTGGTCACTCTAACCGATTCCAACTTTGATAGTCTTGTGATGGCTCCGAATGCCGGAAGATGGTTCGTCAAGGTGTACGCCCCCGTAGGAGCCGACTCATTTGTGAAACCCATAGTGGTGTGGTCATTGCAAGAAGCTTGCTCCCATATGGGAGGATATTGCAGAGACTCTGGACCAGGAAGTCAAGGTGGGAGAAGTATCCGGTTGGACAAAGGAGTCCCACGTAGATCGATGCAACCCAGCAGACGCGTCTGGCGGAACGATTCAACATTCAAGGTTATCCCACGCTTTTGCTCATTGAGAATGTGGGCGTTCTTGTCAGCCAACACATAGGGTTTTTTCAAGGAGTATGAGGGCAGACGAGAGGAACAGTTGCTTGTTGACTTTGCTCGCTCTGGAATCAAGAGCATCAACGAGGCGCACGAGATCCCCATCATGCCGTACTACATGAGAGATATCAGTCAGGTAGGGCTTCGTGTAGTCGTTCATGCAAAGGAAGTCGCGGAGATGGCGAGTGCCTATCTGGTGTCCCATCCACTGATTGCGTGTGTCATCTATCTTCTGGTTGGAATCCTGCTGGGTTGGTTGCTGACGATGCTGTTGATTGAGATATTTGTTGATGTTGCACTGGATGTGGGTTGTCATGTGTAGTCGCGTGAGGTGACGGATATGGACGAGGTTCCGAGTGAGGAGTCGCGTGACAAGGAGGGGGAAAAGGAGAAGACGGAATAGTGTGTATTGGATTGTTTTCAACAAACACGTTATGCAGAATAGAGGGTACAGTAGTCGCGCCAGCTCAGTTCCCAAGGTCGGCGGTTGAGATTGATGGGGTGTGGATGGTTAGTTGTAGTTGTAACAGGAATCATTCTATTCACAGCAGCGGACCGACGATCTCCATCCATCCCATAGCCTCCACAGCAATCTCCATCCACCCCATAACCTCCACAGCAATCTCCATCCACCCCATAACCTCCACAGCAATCTCCATCCACCCCATAACCTCCACGGCAATCTCCATCTCCCACATAACCTCCACAGCAATCTCCATCCACCCCATAACCTCCACCCCACTCCACACCCTTACGACCCAAAACCTTGGACAAAACCTGATTCTTGGATGAAAAACAAGTACGCAAAAACAGACGGTACTTGTCAGGATTCAACTTGCATGCTTCTGGAGTGCTTGGATTGGGCACCAGTCGCAACACCGTCGACTCCACGTGGGGAGGAGGAACAAAGCATGAGCGACTTACGCGAAAACAACGTTTCACTTCAAAAAAGGACTGAACAAACACGCTCAGGAAGGTCGCTTCGTGGCAACACCTACTCGTCAGTGAGGGTATTGAAACACACGAAGCCAACACCTTCTCCGCAAACTCAGACTGAACGAGAAGCGTGTAACAACAGGAAAAGCGTCCCGACAATATGAGCTTCTGAAGGAAATCCGAAGACAACTACACAAAAGGCTTGTCGTACTCCCAGTACATAGTAGGGAAGGTTTGCAACGCAGGTGGAATACACGGGAAGAGGCAACCGAAGGACATCTCCCTGAATCAATGTCAGCTGTTTGTTATCCAAGGCCACGGAAAAACGGGACTGCAACTGGCGAATCATATCACCATCCATCTCCACCGCCGTCTATACATGATTCTCCATCATCGACCGTACAACACGGCATCCAGCAGAGAGCAGATTCTTTGTCAACTGACCTGTTCCGGGTCCAACCTCCAAAACAAGTTCATCTGGGTGGAATGCGCGTCAAGGAAGTTACCAAGGGAAGACAGGGTGGATATGCTCAGCGACAGATGCAATCTTGCGAAGAATATTCTCATCCCGCAGAAAATGCTGTCCCAACGCCTTCTTTGCGCGAATCGAAGTTCCCAGACTGCGTCGAAGAACCCACACCAATCGCATGGAGAATGAAATGAGGTCCATATTGGTAGGAGCGATCGGAGCCATTGCTGCTACAGTCACAATAATACGGAAACAAGCACAATCCCTCCATTACCTATCCAAGTAGAATAATCGCATTGTCACAGTGAAAGGCAACAGTCAACGGATTGGATACCCTCACAAACAACATGGCATTGAATACCCCCATTCCCGCGATTATTGAACCGAAGACAGTGGAGGCAGAATGCCTTTTATCACAGTGATCGACTATGAAAACCTGTAGGAGAGAGAAACCTACTGTTCATATCTAGTCTTCATCAAGTCATCTCCTTCATTGCGTAAAACGGAAGGAGGACTTGCTCATGCGTAGAAAGTACAATCCAACTATAGACCCGTCGAGAGTTCTCTTGCCTCTGTCTCCCCCTGACCGCACTTTTCCTCGAGAAATCTCCTCGTCACAGCCGGGGCAAGTGCAAATGAATCCATCAGCATCCCAATCGTATTCTCGACGAAATCCTCTGTAAGTGCGATTCGTGCTTGTAATACGTAGGATGCGGCCTGGGAGTGTAGGAATCGCTGCATTTCTTTATTGTAGATTCTTTCCTGGGACAATCTGAATCAGTGGCGCCACTTTGCAGAGGAGAACTTGTCCTATCTCAAGAAGGAGTACTGGATTTCCCTTTTTCTTATTCTCCTATTCGTACGTAGTTGTGACCATCATCAAGAACTAGATCACCTCCATGTTGAGCATTCGGTTGCGTTCATTCAGCGTACCCACGTCCATTGACATCCTCGCTTTTCTCTTTGGTGTTGTCTCTCTCTCTGCACGAAACCGGCTGTACATGTTTGTCGTATGGGACGTCATCGCTCTCATCATCAGATCGTCGTCGTCATTTCTCTCAACCTGTTCGTGCAGTTGATCGTCACTGTGTTTCGACACTTTTCCGTCACTGTTCTTTTATCCATGATCTGTGAACTGTGTCTTGTCGTGCTAATCGCCCAATGGCTTTTCCGATTTCGTCGTTACTCCAAAGAAGGTTTGTACTCGGACACATTGGGACGTAGAGCTTCTTTTCTACCAGGCAATGACATATTCCATTCAGCGCTCTCTCAATGATATTGTTTTTCTTGTTCAGCATCCTCTGACGCCGTGTGATTGTTTGTTGGCGTATTCAAAAGCGAGTACCTTTCAATTTAATAGTTACACCACTTTGCAACAAACAGTCCAAAAGAAATCCATAATTCCCTGACGCTGCTCACTTGTCAACTCCGTTGGAAACACAACCTCAACCACAACCACTAAATCGCCACGGTTTCTCCGCAACACCGTCTGCACCGCATTCCATAGAGAAATGCCCTGACGAGGCAAACCCTTCCCCTTCAAACGCACCTCCTGGAAAGGCTGCACCGACCCGCTCGGCAATTCCACTGACTCACTCGTTCCCGTCAGCGTGGGAACTTCAATCGTCGTTCCCAACAGAGCCTACTTCACAGTCAGCCACTGCAGGTACCTCCTTCAGCGATAACTTCGTGTGCATCACAATATCATCTCCATCACGCGTGAACACGGAATGTGCCTTCTCTCGGAGACGAACACGCACCTGCTGCCCATCTTCCAGCTTAAACACGCGACTCCAGCCGTCCGGAGCGCCCGCCGGCACCGTCAGTTGGATTGTATGCGAACGCGTCAGCGAACCCGTACCGTGGCAGTACTCGCACACGTCTCCGGGAATCACGCCGTGCCCGCCACAGCGAGAGCAGTACGTCATTCCGCGGGGTGTGTTCATTACGCCGCGACCACCACAGGTGGGACATGTGTGCGTGTGAAATCCCTCACCATGACAGTAGGGACACTGCTGCGTCATCTCCACTGGAAACTAGAAATCAAAAAGGCTCTGCAAGCGCACGTCTCGAGTTATACCGGTATTGATCTCCTCGAGAGAAAGCGAGATGGGGTACTCAGGAAGCTGTCTCTGAAAACCAAATAAATCGAGAATGGAAAACTACAAGCGTAAGGAATCCAATTCGACACCAACACCCTCATCTCCTATCACATCATTATTGTCACTGTAGTGAACGATCCAATTCTACGCCACTCAAATGCACCCAAAACGCCTACCGAGTGATACACTCGATACACTAGCAGTGCAAACAAGCAAATCTGGACGATGGCACCGATTACTGCAATACGGCATAATATAGAACAGCATCTTCCAACACAACTCTTCGATGATGACTTGGGCACCTCTTCCTATCGGTCAGATCCATCTACTAACACCCACAGTCTCGGCCTCTTTGGAAGAATCCGGAGTAATCCAGCCCTCTACGCGATTACATTCTGTACAGACTCCTACCGTCCTCTTCATAGGAATTCACAGCGTGAACCATTCAACACCCAATCGCAAAAAGAAACTCTGAACAGAAAGAATCAATACCACACATCTCTTCCATGTCGACACATTCATCGGTTCCTTCTGACAACACGTCCACAACGTCCAGTCATTCGAGTCGGAAAAAGGCGGGTGTGTTGCATCTCGTGAAGAAAGAGCAGGAGGAAATCGCCATCATGTTTGACCCTCCCGTCAATGAATCGGAAGACCTTCGTAGGCTCTTTGATAAGGAGACCGACGACAGCATGTTTTTGTTGACTCGAAAGTGCTTTCTGACGTTATAGAAATCATCAGTTCAAAGCAAAGCACGGAACCATCGTCGATTCCATCAACTGCCGGAATAACAACGATCGCACCTACGTGACGGCGGAGAAAAGCGATGTCAAGACGCACTACTGTATCTGCGAGCGTTTTGCCTGACTGCCAGATGTGCTTCGTCGCGGATGCAACTGCGGACGTAACTGCAAGAAGAGCTGTCCGAAGCCTGCCCTCTTCGTCCAGCGCGTGAAGGCCGTCTACAACGGTCGACTCATCACCAAAAACGAGAGCGACCGCATTCGGAAGAGCGAGAAGGAGCAGTTCGGAGGCGCAATTGACACGACCGAAGACTCGACAGCGGTCGCCACAAACGTCATGGCGAACCATCTCAAGGGAACAGAGGTGGGTCGGTCCATGGACCAGGACTTCAAGAAACAGGAATCCGGACTCGAGGGCGCGGACGACGACATGCTGTCGAAGAAGTCGAAGAAGCGTACGAAGCAGGAGGCGGAGGATTCGGAGGCGGAGGACGGCGACGCCAAGTCGATGCGCGTAATGGTGTGTAGTGTGGCGTAAGCAGTAGATGGACGAGGACGTGGCAGACATTGAGCGTACGCGTGGTTGGGGAATGCGACGTAGCGAACGACGAGGTGGACGCCGCCGTGTTCAGCGACGACAGCGATCATCAGGAGTTTGTGGTTCCGAACCTGGAGAACGAGGACGATCGCAAATTCGAGGAAGAACAGCCGGCAGGTGTGGCGAGGAGCGTTGATCATAGGAGGAAGAGGAGGACGAAGACGGGGCGAAGAAGGAGGGCGAGAAGGACAAGGACCTGGCGGCGGACGACAGCGACAGCGACAGCGACGAGGAGAGCTCGCTAAGCGACCTCTTTGGAGATTCGGACTCGGAGGAGGAGTCGCAGCGGCAGGACATGGATGCGGAGATGGGTCAGATGAAGCAGCTGGTGGGCTTGGACGTTGGCTTTCATGGTAGCTGAAGGATACGTTCATTCGCAACGGAGGCAAGATTCAGCGCGAACAGCTGGGCATGCTGCTGGCACTCGAGGTGAACAAGAACCCTGCGCTGATGGAGTGGCAGAAACGCAACATGAACGAAGTCACCAGGCTTGTGAAGTTGTGTACGAAGCTCGATACGGCTACTGGGTTTGTGACGTTCCGAGGATGGTGTGTTTGTTGTATCATGGACTCGTGCTGTGCAATAATATCAACTCGTGCTGTGCAATAATATCAACTCGTGCTGTGCAACAGTATCAACTCGTGCTGTGCAATATTCTCAACTCCTGCTATGCAGCAATTCTCAACTCCTGCTATGCAGCAATTCTCAACAAAACCACACATACACAGTAACACACATTTCTCCCAGCCCAACTCGAACCATTTGAGCCCCGAATTCTGCAATTCCACATTTTCATATCCCTGCCATCTCGTCAAATACGTGTTCCAGGAGGTGAGAAATGTTCGCAAAGCAACAGGTAAAGGCGTGTGCTCGTATCCTTTCGTATGTATTCCGTTTGGATCATTAGGAGCAGATCGGCTTCCTCTCTGCGCTGCGCGACCCAAGCCCTGGCGGCAAGAGCGATTGCCATGCCAAGGAACCAGGCCTTCTTCTCAACGGAGGCCACTTCTGTAGGTCGCTCATTTTGCTGATCTCATGGCTAGAAGGCGAAGGCGGAAGAAATTCAAAAGAAAGTGAAGGAGGCCTCGGAAAAGGTGAAAAAGGATCGTGTAAAAGAGGCCAAGGAGGTGAAAGCCGCAAAACAAAAGCCTGAGGAGGAAGTGAAGGTCGTAAAGGTACAGACGGATGATTCCCGGCTGACTGAATAGAAAGAAGAGTGCTTCACTACCGTCAAGAGCGCTGATGGCGAGGAGATGACAATTCAAACAAAGCCCGTCGACTCTAAGGGAAAGGTGCCCGTGGAGGAGAAGGTTGTAAAGGTAGCGGTGCGATCATGGCTTCATGCTGTAGTTGGTGGACGAAGTGCTTGCGTTGAACTTCGTACAGATCGGTCAATTTATGAAGGTGATGAAGGTTTGTTGCGGGGCGTCGCCTTCTCCGTAGGAACGACTCGGACTTCCTGACGTGGTGGCTGCGCCCGTTGCCGCGACTCCCGGAGCTGGCGCTGCTCCCGCTGCTGGAGGTGCTGCTGCCCCTGCTGAGGTGAAGAAGGAGGAGAAGAAGGAGAAGAAGACGGCCAATGTGAAGCTTGTTAAATATGACGCCAAGGACAAGATCAAGGTGGGAACAGAGAGGTGGGTACACTGTAGATCATCAAGGAGGTGCGCGGTCTGCTTGGTCTCGGTCTGAAGGAGAGTAAGACCATGGTGGAGTCGGTTCCTGTGGTGCTGAAGGAGAACATGCCGAAGAAGGACGCGGAAGCTCTTGTTGCCAAGCTGAAGGAGTTGGGTGCAGAGGTTGCTCTGGAATAAGTGGTTTATTGGCATGTTTGTTACAGATGGGTTGATTGTGGTGTGGAAAGGTACAGATATATTATGATAGGGATTTGATTGATACCAAGAAACACCCTCCTTTCAAAGGAATCCCCGATCATTCAACTACTTCTTCTCCTCAGCAAGTTTCTTGCACTCTTCGCAGGGGCAATCCGGATGCGTGCACTTTCCGCAGTCCTGGCAAATGTCGCAGGTACACTTGGGGTTCTTGCAGGTCTTTTTCGTGTTTTTGCACTCACAAGGCATATTGAATAAACTAAGAAAGAATGAGCAAGAGTGGCGTTTTGACAGGCGAAGCAGACTGTCAAGGGCGAAGCGAAGAATGAAAAAGAGTGCTGTGAGATCGAAAACAGGAGAGAACGTACGCAAACCCACCTCTCCAGATTCACTATTTCATTCCAACTCCTTTTCCTCTCAACCCATGAGTGAGAAGCAGAGTGTTGAGTTGAACCAAGATGCACTTGACGTGGTGGATGCGTGGTTAGGCACTTCCACAGCCACCACCGAAAACACACAACCCGTGTTTGAAAAGAGAGCACAGAGACTTGGACTCGGAGCCAAATTCGTTCCCCACAAGAAGGTGAGCGTGTGAATCGCTTCTCATCCACAGAAGGAAGAGGTGAACAGTGTGTTGAAAAAGAAGGTACTACGTGAAAAGAGGAGGAAGAAAGAGAAGATGCTGGAGAATCGAGATTCTTCATCCGATTCGGAGGAAGAGGAGAGTGTCAGCAAGGCAAAGTCGATCAAGTCCAGGGCAATTCATGAAAGTAGGCTTTGTCTTCTCCGAATCCTCTGTAGTCCATATGAAGAAGCAGACAACCAAGCTGAAGTGAGTTCTTTTAGCGGTCCCTTTATGGAGTGTTTGTTGACAATCATGGAGGGAACGCTTCCTTCTTCAAAAAATGAGGCAATACGTTGTGGAAAGAAAGTTGGGAAGTGGGACGTGTACCAGGATGAGTGAGGTTACGAGCTAGTTGGGAGCGTCTTTCTGGTGCGATGCAAACAAGACAACCATCTCTTTGCCCTAAAACAGGTTCGCATCAACGAGGAGGACATCCGTAGGACATACAGATAAGAGGAATCGTAGATGAGGGGGTGATCCACGACTCTCGCGAATCCGCAATTAACCGCTACCTGATGGACCAGGCAAAGGGCCCCGAGAAATCCTTCTTCGTGAATATGAATCGTACGAATGGAGTATCTATCGCACGCAGATCAATTCTACACTCGACGCAACAGCAAGGTCTGGAACAACATGGAATGAGAGTGCCTCCGTTTTCATACGTAGGTGATGGAATATGTTGGCTCTTCGCTTTCCTCGTACATCCCTCAGCTGTCTCCTCCAGAGAAAGTATGCGTGATTCAGTCCCTCATTCAGGGTACAAACACTTCGATTCGTTCACTGTAGAACTGCACTACCTCCATACTCACCACGTCATCCATCGCGATCTCAAACCGTCCAACATCCTCGTCGATGCGCAGACAAAACAGATCAAGCTGTGTGATTTCGGGTGCAGCAAACGGATTACCGGGAACGTGGAAGCGCACAAGAGTACCCCGCTGGTGACGAGTCGATTCTATCGATACGCGTTGCTTCTCCGAGTCACATCTAGAGCGCCCGAACTACTCATGGGAGCTACGCACTACTCCTTCGCCATCGACATCTGGTCTCTCGGGTGCGGTATGGACACTTCCTTTCCTCACCACATACAGTCATCACCGAAGTGCTCATTGGACATCCCCTCTTTGTATCGCTAGACTCCGATGGAGAGCAACTGGTTAGCATTGTAAATAGTTGTAGCAATGCTCTCTGTACATTCTAGTTTTGGGACTTCCCACAGAGGAGGACATGATGCAAATGCAAGTTCCAAAAGTGAATCGAGACTGTGCCGAGCATTCTCCGTTGTCTCACACATAGACATCTTCTCCTTGCGACGAATGGACCCTCTTCCGTTGGATTCCTTCTTTCCAAAGGACATTTCACCGTGAAGAACAATTGCAATACACTCATTCCATAGGATTCTCCTTTCTCTCCTCCAGTCCATCTTCCACTACGATCCATCCAAACGACCCACAACGGATGAGTTGCTTGCACAGGTATCACGTATCTGCTCTGTTTTCAATCAAACATCTTCTTCTCCATTTCCAAATGAGACTCTTTGACACGGACGACTTGTTCACGTTGTCCAACTACACGCTTGACAAATGGACAAATACGGTTTGACTGTGGGTTGAGTCTGATGAACAGTTTTCGATGGATTTCTACCTAACGTACATGGTGAAGTGGCCCGATATGTTTTTCGCGGAAGAGGCGCCCAACGGACAGGTCGTTGGTATTGGCATTGGCAAAGTGGAAGGTGACACCAACCCAGAGAAGAAGGACTGGCACGGACACGTTTCCGTTCTGACAATTGCTCCAGAGTATCGTCGCGTGGGGTATTCGCTCAAGTTCATGCAGTTCATCGAGGAAGTGTCGGAGCACGTGTAGGTTCTTCGTAGCGTGAGTTTTTGGACTAGAGATAACGCCTTCTTCGTCGATCTGTTCGTTCGCACCGATAACAAACTCGCCGTTGGCTTGTACAAGAAACTAGAATACACAGTATATCGGCATATTCTCGAGTATTACGGGTCTCACTACGATGCTTATGGTCGAGTTGTTACGTTGTTATTCCCGTAGACATGCGAAAGGCACTTCCCAGGGACAAAGAGAAGACAACGATCATTCCACCTTACGACAAACCGATTCATGTGTCCAAAGTGCACACAACTCTGTCTCCTGTTTCTTTTAGTCTTCCTTCTCTCCTGAAAGAGAATAAACCATTTCCAACAAACACACGCAACAGAAACGGGTCAATGAACCCCCTACTAATGCATACTATTCTTGGTACGTGCCGGTCCAATCAAAGATAGGATTTACAATTGCAAAAGGGATGTCCTTCACAAAGTTCTCAACAGCCTTTGCTCGGGCACTACATGAATCGGGTTTATCCTACAATGCCATCGATTCCACACAAGTCACCTCAGCTAGCGTCTTCTCTGCTCCTTCCGGTTGAAACACAGGATCAAAGCTACCGTTAAGAGAACGAAGGAAACCAACCCAAAATTACTATCTCCGCGTGGTTCTACGATGACTCCGACGACTTGTCCTCGATACACGTGAACACGCCCTTGGAGCTACGTCTTGTCAACACCCCAATCCTACAAGAATTGCAAGATACACATTCCAGACTGCGCGTTTTCCAACAAATTTGGGCAATTCGTTCATCATCCATTTCACATTGATACCCACTTGTTCTCCCTCAATATCCAGCGACGTATCTTCCGATATAACATACTCACCGAGTTGCGATGCTTTATGAATTGCTACTGACAACGGATCGGATACAATCTCCCGAATCTCTCGCTACAATCAATGAAATTGACAAAAACGCACATGTGTTGCGTCTAGATTGATTCCGTAATTTGCAAACAACCGTTTGAACTCCCTATACTTCCATCAATGGTGCAGATGAATCCATACTTTGTTTTCGTTGCTGGTATTCAGCCGTAGGGTAACGCCTTGGGATGGAGCCACCATCGTTCAAGTCAATACTGACCCCTTTTCGATGGAGAAACGGGGAAACGGAGAAACCAGCGTAATCAAATCCGATGTATATCCGCCGGCATTTGCTTGTACGAGGGAGTGAAACCTGGATAGTTCGAGTTGCTTCGCGTCTTCATCGAGTTTCCTTGAAAGGGTCGATGGCGGTGTTTCGGCTTTTATCCTACTATTGTTATTACATTCCGTACACTATTCATTGTGACTATTCGGATGCCCACCCATGTCGTTTCTTTGCACATTTCATCCTGGATATCACTATCAATACTGTCGTTAACACATGGAATAAACTGTAACACACTCTTTTGTCATGATCAAACGACTCTTCTTTTTTTGCGTGTTTTTCTTTGTCTTTTGTATTATATTATGCTATAACGTTGATCTGGGGTGATGGGTGTGACTTGTAGTTGGTGACAATGTATGTGAATGGTTTGCACCAGTACTCATTCAACATGAAGGGAGTACTGCGGGTAACGATACCAATGACGACCCAGTGGAAGGACTTTTCTTCCGTGGTGCTTTCAGTGCAATCTTTCAAGTCATTTTATGCAGAGTACCTGTTTAATCAGAGTGCCATTATTCTGAATCCTCATCAACGTATGCGTTTCGAATGGTTCCTTATGTGTAGCAAAGGCGGATGTAGTCACTCTGGTAACGAAGCGATGCGATGCTCACTTCTAGACTCCTACTCCAGCCGTTTCACGTGTTGTGTCTGATCAGCCTCCCAAACGAGATGATAATTTAGAACAGAAGTATCAGGACATTTTGTACCTGCTCCGACAGAGTGAGAAAGGTGATCATGCTTCGGAATCTGAGACTCTCCCTCAGAACACTGTGTCTCCTGCTTCTTCATCTGGCTCCGTTTCACCGCCTGCGTCGGACGGGTCAGACCATGTTCCTCCTGATTCAGACGTGATGTCCTCTGGAGAGAGCAAGCGTGGTGTGGAAGCGAGTGAGTCTGTGGAGTCTGTGCAGCCGATTGATTCTGTGCAGCCCATCAGTCCCATTGAACCCATACAACCTATGAATCCCATGAATCCCATGAATCCCATGAATCCCATGAATCCCATGAATCCCATGAATCCCATACAACCCATCAACCCCATGCAACCCATACAACCCATACAACCCATCAACCCCACACGCACCTTCCTCGACACCATTCCCCGCGAAACGCCCGCCACCCCCCATCCCCCCACCTTCGACGACTCCCTCTTCTCCATCCAAACCCCGCCCTCCCGCGGTGAAACGCCCGCCCCCTCCCCCACTCCCGCCCCTCTCGACCGCACCGACTGTCTCTGTGAAACGCCCGACGACCTCGCCTGTCTCCTCTGCCGCCAACAATCCCCCATCCCCGCGGTCACCGTTCCCGACGACTCCCTCCATCCCCGCGGAATCCCCTTCCGACCCCACCGACACGCCGTCTCCCCGCTCTCCCGCGGGGATTCCCTCCTCTCCGGCGCCGAGAAGCGTTTCCGCGGGAGACGCTTCGAACTCTGTCTCGCCATTCCCTTCGCCGAAACGCCCGAGCGGGAAGTGCAGGCGGCGCAGAACGCGTCGCTGGCGGCGCTGGAGCTGTTTGTCCCGCGGGTATTGCCGGTTCTGTTTGGTCGTGCGGTGCGATCGGCATGTGACGCGCAACGACAACCAGACTACTTGTGTGTGGAAGGGAGAGAGAACCCGTACGGTCGTCCATATCTGCGGCCGCTGCTGGACACGCTGAGCGAGCTGGGCGACCACGACATTGTCTGTGAATATCTGGGCGTGGCCAGCTCCACGCTGCTGCTGGGACCCAACCTTCCCTCTCTCCTCGCCCTCGCCCGCACCGCCGCCGCCAGCGGACTCCTCGCACCCAACCACGTGCTCAGTGGCCGTGTGAGCTACGCAGATACCCTCACACCGCTCTTCGGCTCGCTGCGGGACTACAAGCGCTTCCTCTTCGACCAGTGGCTGCGTCAGCCTCTCTTCTCCCCCCGTCGCATCGTAACGCCCCCCTCTCCCTCCCACTCAGGAATACTTCTTCTTCCCCCCTCTCGCTCTCGCCACCGCCAATCTCTCCGCCCTCGCCGCCGAAACGCCGCTCGCCGACGAGTTCCTCCTACACTCCCTCCATCGCCAGGCCCATCTCCTCGACTGTTCCTATGCACGTACCCTTGAAACTCCCTCCTCTCCAGTCCCCGCCATCCACCAACTCGACTCCCGCGGTTACGACCCCGCGGGAAACCGAAACCGCGCCGGATGGTTTGCCGCCAACTGGAACCGCCAACTCCTCCAGCGTATCGCCCCGCGGTTCCTCGCCGATCTCGCCGACCGCCGCGCCGCCGTCTCTCTCCTCGACGCTGATTTTTCCCTCCGTACCGCCTTTTTTCCCTCCTCTCCAGACCTCGCCGCCGACGGGCGTTACGACCTGCGTCACACCGCCGGCTTCGATGACGCACTCTCCGCGCGGGAAACCGCGGTTCTGGACGCACTCACGCGGGGAAAGAGTTGTTTGGTGCTTGCCGAAGCGCCGTCTGGCGGCACGGCGACCAGAAGTTGCGCCTTTGGGCTCTTTCTCCACCAGCACGCGACGCGACTCCCGCGGGGAAACCAGACCTGCGTCGAGAAGGGCGTGGACCTGCTGTGGGAACCGCGGGGAAGTGTCAGCTAGACAATGGCGGGAATCCGAGCGACGCTTCGACTTCGTCCCGCGGGAATTCATCGATCGCGCCGTCGGCGAGGACGGGCGTTTCAACGGGTCATTTGCGGTGAAGCACCAGCAGGTGGTGATCCTGCGCACCGATCTCTTCCTCCCCGCGGTGCGACGCATATCCCGAATTCCCGCCGTTTTCCGCCTTCACCCACCTGCTCGCCTGCGTCACCCAGCCCACCGTCTTCGTCGTCTGCGGCGTCGACCTCCTCAAGAACCAGGCCGACGTCCGTGCGCTCCTCGCCACTCCCGGAGTGCAGTTCGCGTACGCTCCCGCCATGCATGGCATGCAGATGGCGATCCACCCCTCTCCAGTCCTTTGACGGAATCCTCGTCTTCGTCGCCGGAGCTAACGCGCCCGTCGATCTGAGCTACCTCTCCTCGCTCTCTCCCGTACAGACCGTCACCCGCCCGTACCGAGAGTTTCCTGAGTGCTCCTGTTTGTTTTATAACCATTCATTCCATGATCTGGATTCTCACCTTTGTACTCTGTCTCGTCCGTACTCTCCATCCCTATCACCCACAGACCCGATCGCTCTCCTATGAGCCATTCGAATTACGGCTCCACGGAAGTCTGGAAAAGGGATACTTCACTACAGTCATTGACGTCGGAAGAAACAAACAGACCCACGGACCTCTGATGACCTTCAATCTCCTCGTGGTACCCGATCCATGATCTCGTCACACCCCAGGATTTGGAGACGTCCGCCACGCTCATTCCCTCCATCCACTGCGAGAACTGCAAAGTACGCAACTCGAATTCTTCTTCTCCGAAGGATGGACCCGGCTACGATCCGGAACTCTCCGACACTGAGACGCTCATCGGCTGCTCGGCGGACTACTGCGACAAGAGTACCATCACATCTCCCTCCTCACGACAAGACATGAAGAAGTACTGTCCCATGAACCACTCCCCCAACGGCCAGTGCTGCTCCCGCTACGAGAAGGACTACTGTGGCTGGGACTCGCGCATCAACACCTTCGCCTCCACGTACTACGCCGAGGGCAGCATCGTCCGCGACGAGTTCCCCTTCAAGGCCAACGGCTTCACCGGCTACTTCGTGAATGTGTTGTAGGCGTGCCGTGGCGTCTCCAGCGCAGCAATTCCACCTTCGACGACCTTCCCGATACGGCGGTGGGCGTTTTGGGCCTCGGAGAGAAGGCATGCAATCCGACCTGCATCGACCCCATCTACAGCAGTCTGCATTCGGAAGTGACGTGGGCGGACAATCTATTCACGCTATGTTTCGGACGCACCGAGGGCATTCTCACGATCGGCACCTACGACCGTCGATTCCAGAACGGAACACTGTTCTGGACGCGTCAGCGACCCAACGAACTCGGTTACACCTACGACGTGCAGGACATGCGCATCGGCAATCGCACCTTCCTCGACCTGCACGTAGCCCTCATTCTCCCCTCTCCCGCAGAAACACCCCGTTCCCGCGGAGATCAAGACGAACGACCGTTTCATCCGTCTTCCGCAGACGATGTGGCGGGAGTTCGTGGCGACGCTGAAACGCGATTATTCGGACCTTCCCGGCGTCGCCAACGGAACCGTCTTCGTGGGCGTTTCGGTGACGCAGATCGAGCGTTTCCCGCCCTTCTCGGTGCGGTTATCGGGGGTATTATTGCATATCCCTCCGCAGGCGTATTTCCTGCCGACGGAGGCCAGCGAGGAGGAGTTTCAGCTGGGGATCCGCGGGTGGGAGGAGGCGACGGTGGGGCTGGGACTCGTCTTCTCGCGGGGATTGCTGGTTGTGTTCAAGCAGGAGATGACCGGCTTCGCGCCCGCCAGCAAGAGTCATTGTCGCGGCGATGACGATTGGCAGGCGATCGCCGAGGTCGAGTGGGCGCCGGAGGTGAAGGAGCGGGGAAAGGTGTCGTTGATGACCATTATTGTTATCGTGCTGAGTATCATTGTGGTCATCTGCATCGGAGTCATGATCGCCATGAAGTCGGAGTGGGAGTGGGTGGTCACGCGTAGGAGAAAGGAGAACGAGATGAAGAAGCGTATGGGGTACGGTGAAATGCCTTCGATCTGGAGTGTTTGTTTGCATGGGACAAGGAATGGAGTGGAGAGTTTCTAGATTGTTGGCAGGATTGCCGCGTGAAACGGAGGAGTTGCAATTCGAACAAACATCTCACTCCTTCGCAATACTCCGCTTTATCCGTTTACATTGCTTACACAACGTTTCTATCATAGCCGCATCCGGTTCGGGAGCATCACGGATGATGGACTCGATTCTATTCCATGAATCCACTGATCATGAACAACTCCTTCGTTTCACTCTTCCGCTTGCGGATCTCCTCTCGCATCGCCTCGATACTCTTCTGTGCCGACTTCTCAATCACTCGTAGCCGCGCCGTCTGTCGCTTGACCTCGGCAAGTGTTACCTTCTACGAATCACTCTCCATCTCCATACCCACCCCATCAAACACTTCCGGTATCCTCCGAATAGATTCCTGGCACTTTCGCTTGCGCGATTTGAGTTCCCGTGACACCACGCCATACAATTCCTTCGACTCTGGCCGCTCTCTATGGAATCAATGGAGGTATCCATTCTCACTTCAGTTTGGCGGGAAGCAAATCCATGAACTCCTTTTCACTCATGGACAGTGTCTGATCCACAAGGCGCTGCAGTTTCTCATACTCATTCTCTGTGCTCATTTCAGCACGGTTACAGATAATCGATAATGATGTTGGATCACTCCAAATCTATAAGCAATGCACAATTCTATCCACCAACAAACAAACCAATTCACAAAGGGATTGTTACTCATCTCCTCCCCAATCGTCGTGATCGGTCCGTGTCCACACAGCACCGTCGTCGTGTAGGGAAGGACGAAGAGCCGCTTCTGAATGGACTCCAGAATCGCCTCGTGACTACCTCTCACTCCAACGCTCCACTCCTACTCTCCGCCCTCCAGATCCGTGCGACCAATCGAATGCTTAAACAGCGTGTCTCCGCTGAACAGGAAGCTGCCGAATGAGTAGCAGACGCAGCCAGGCGTGTGTCCCGGAGTGAAGATCACATGGCCCTATGGGAACACCACTCCGCCAACACTTACTAGACGCGTTCCCACCTGCACCATCTCCTTGTCCTTCAGCGAGTTGATCGGAATCTACTCTTCACTCGGATACCGACTCCTACGTTCAAACCCAGACTCTTCGCCTCCTTCTGAACGTTCCCCAACAGAGGCAGGTCCGCCTTGTTCATGTACACGGGAAGCTCTCCGATCTCGTTGCACAACTGCGCAATTCCGCCACAGTGGTCATGGTGGCCGTGCGTCAAAAAGATGCGATCCACGTACGAGTGAAGGGACTCAGGGTACGACAGGAATGGATATGTTCACCTCGCACTTCTCCATCGCGTCGATAATCTTCTTCGGCTCTTCACCAGGGTCGATCAGCGCACCTTTCATGACTCTCTCCCTCCATCGCTACCAATCTTCACGCTATCGTCCCACATCAAGTACGCGTTCTCCTCGTAGCTTCCGTTCGGAATCATGTACACCTTCAGAAGAGCCGGCTGCTGACCCCCGCAACCACCACAACCTCCGCCACAACCTCCACCGCAGCCACCACCGCAGCCACCACCGCAGTCGTCGCAGTTTCCAGAACACTACGAGATGACGCGCATTCTACAACCCAATACTCCTACAAATCACCCGTCCCATTCCACTTCCTACCGTCGTCATGTCCGTGACATCCACATCCTCCTCCGCAACCACCGCTATGATGGCTGCGCAGAGCCGTAAACTGGGGCGCTACCTGCTTTGCAAAGGCAATGGAAGGTCGAAGAGAACGAACGAGAAACATGGGAAACGAAAAGTGGCATAGTTCCCTTCATTCATGTTCGCGACCGAGAGCTATGTGCAGGCTCGAAGAGGAAATCATGGAACGTCGCGGTTCGTCTATCTGCAACGACTCGTTACGGAGTATCAGGACACGCAAAAGGAGGGTACGCTTCTTGGATTTGTTATTGAATGTGTAGAGGCGAAACAGCAGATTATTGCAAATCTCGCGAACTTCGCCTACGATCCTTACAACTATGTGATTATGAAGGAGTTGAACATTGTATTGTGCTTTTGTTCCCGCTGACATCAAGCTGGACTTGTTTCTGGACGGTCTCACAGAGGAGGACGAATCGATCAAGGAGTTTGCAATCGGAGGCATATGCAACTGCATCTGTGGTACCGTCTCGCACTACTTCTAACTAGACCCTTTCTTCGCCCATCGGGTGTTGGAAAACAAAGCCAACTTCCACCCGATTCTCCGTCTTCTGTCGTCGACCAATGAAAACACGCTCATCTCCGCGCTAACCACGCTGTACTATCTCTGTGAGTACCCAGAGGGAAAGCAGCGTAGGGTTATTTGAACTATTCCATGTAGTCTGTCAGAAGAGGAACGTTGCGAAAGCGCTCGACGCGTATGCAAGTTGCGACAACAGAAAGCTGGTGAACATTGCCAAGTGTATTCAGTCGTGTCTTCTCTGTGTTGTTTGTTACGATACAACAACAAACACCCCATATTTAATCATCTGAGTCGGAATAGGCTCCGAAGCGATTGGTACTCTTTACCACAACATTCTGCTCCTTTCCTTCAACTCTTCTGCCCACCCCTCCTGACTTCTGGTGGAGAATAATACCTCGTGAAGCGATGTGGAAATTGTTGTCGTCACGGTGCTGGTAGTTGTTGTAGCGTCCCGATTTGTAACCGCCACGATTGCCGTCATTGTGGGATCGGTAATTACGACGCTCCTCGTAGTTTTGATTGCGAACATCTCCGCTCTGCTCACGACGGCCTTCATCGTCACGGTGCGAGTTGCGACGCGAGTAGTTGTCACGACCGTCACGACCGCCACGACCACCACGACCTCCACGACTGTGCGTCGTTCCCTTGCGGTGAAGGTTCCTATGAATTACCAAGCCAATCAAGACGAACGGGTCATAGCAGACATCAAAGTTGTAACTCAAAATGCTACGACCATTCTTGACAAGCGCATCACAGAAATCGTCCACGTTAAAGAATGTAACAATCACATCTCTCTTGTTCTTGGGATCCGGATCTTCCACGTCCATTCTCTACCATCACAAGCCACCACCAGCGCTACAGAACTGTCGTGAATATTAAAAAACTCTTCAATATGCTTCTTTGTGACATAACGAGGAACCTCCTTCAACACTAACTACACGTCAGCCATTCGATTGCTCGCCTACAGAATAACTATCCGCCTTCGCCAGCTGCTTAATCCGCTCAATCAACTTGTCCTTCTCCTCCTTAAGTTGAGATTCGGGTTCACTTGGCATAACAGCCTCCCTCCAATACATACTCCTCAACAATTGCTTCACTGTCGTTGTAGTCATCATCTTCACTCAGATTCCATTTATTCATGAGTGGAGTGGCTGCGGACACTTCAGTACTCATTCCGTATGCAACGATGAGAAAACGAACACCTTGCAGGAATTCTAAGGACTCCTGTCGATTCGCCAGCTGAGCAAAACCCCGATCACTCGACAGAAGGGACTCATTGTTTACGCGCAATATGAAGAAACGCTATTATGGACTCGACATAGCCAAAGGAATCTCTGTGCTCGGTATGATTCTCTCCCACTCCTTCATGGGAACGGCTGCGAAGTGGAAATCCTCTATCCTCTTTTCCCTCGTCGCCAAAATACCCACGGGCTTACTCTACACGTTGATGATCCCCATATGCTTGTTTTCGCAGATGGGTTCTTTGTTTTCCCTGATCTCGGCAGTCTGCGTTACGTTATCTTTTATGGAGATATCGAAGAAAGGATTCCGAGTTGTCTGGAGATACATCCTGATGAAGATGGTGTTTGGATTTCTTCTCCGCGGGATCGAGATTTTCTGGAACCAATGGACCGTGGATTGGGACTTCTTCGAAAAGGGTAAGATGCAATGGCCCGTGGTGACCATTCCCTTTTCGAGCCACACGCTTGACTGCATCGGTTTCATCGGATGGTTCATCCCTCTCCTCGTGTACATTCTTCGTCTCATTCCGTACGTGGCCGATTACCGGATCCAGGTGGGCATTCTCTACGTTTTCTCCCTGGGCCTCACGCTCGTTTCGCGCGATATCGCCAGTGCCGGTCGCATCGCCGAAGATTACTGTCACGACAACGGCCTCTTCTTCTGCGCCTACCTTTTCTCGAAGGTGGGCTCGGGCCCGTTCCAACTGCCACAGATTCTCCCCTTCGGACTGACCGGCGCCGCCATCGCCATCCTGCTCCACTCGACCTCCTCGCTGCGTCCATTACTGGTCTTCTCGCTCCTCTCGGCGATCAGCAACGGGCTGGTGGGCGTGCTGCTGCTACTTCGCGTGGACGACCTGGTCTCGGAGGTCTTCGAGAGCTTCAAGCCGGAAGGCTTCATGCTGCTTCTCCTCGGCATGCAGACGCTTCTCCTCCTCCTCTTCTTCCGCCTCTTCGACGACCCCGCCAGACCCCGCACCCGACGTCTCGCCGCCCTCCGCCGCACCGTCTTCCTCCGCAGACTCAACGCGCTCTCGCTCTCCTCCTTCGTGCTGGAGCCCTTCCTCTCCAAGAAGGTCTTCACGCTCTTCCAGCTGCCGCCACTCTTCGGACCCGGCATCGACTACGACAAGGAGCTCTGTCTCTGGTCCTGGCCTGTCGTCGCGCTCTACTCCCTCACCGTTACCCTCGTCGCCGTGCTACTCGCGCGTCTCTGGGAGGCTGCGGGGTTCCGCTTCTCCATGGAGTACCAGCTCTCCGCCATCATGAAGTGGCTGTTCGACATCCAGTACGATAAGGTCAATTTCAAGAAGAACATCTATGGCCCGGTCGAGGAGCTGCAGGAGGAAATCAACCGGGAGCAGCATCGCTCCGACGATCTTGTGGTAGAATATTAGTGTGTACTATGCATGTCGTGATTGTTCAACAAACACAACACAGGACAGTAGGAGACAAGTACGACTTCAACACAACCTTCAACGAGTAGCAACTAGACAGGATCTCCTCCATGAGTCGGGTATCTTCGGGGTTGTGTCCGTTCACCAGGAGGAAGTGGCGGATCAGCGTATCGGCCTACAACTCACCGCGTTACTCCATACGCACTTCCTCTTCGTTCTCATCCGAATTTACCACCAACTCCATCATTCTACTCACATCGAGAGCACTCTTACATAAAGGACAAACAAACTACATGGAAGGAATTGTCAATGTGTACCTTCACGGAATCAATGGACGCCTGGCGCTTGGGGAGATCATACTTCAAAAGCACCTGGGGAACCAGCTCCTGCTCCTCGCTTCCACATATCTGGCAGCACTTGGGCTTCTTTGCGAGTTTACGCTTACTCAGCACCTGCTTCTCCGACACTCCATTGGGAAAAAACACCGGAGTCAGCTTCGGACATCTCGACTCGACGACCTGTAGCAGAACGGGAAGATTGTCCATTCACACCTTGCAACTCTGGAATTGAAACCAGGCGGGAGAGCGGGAATTGCTCGTTTCTAGCGACCGTTGTTTGGGCGTCGGGAATTGCGATGCAGTGAATGGGGAGGAGTATATATGTGGTCCCCCTTCCGTTCCTCAGCATCCCTAGTTTTGTCAGAATCGGTTTGGGCATGAGTCGGTCGCGTGGTCAGAAGCTCGTCCAGCTGTGTACGTCCAATTCCCGAGTCGAGGCGGCCACGAATCCGTTGTGTTGGTCTTTACGGACGGATGTCGATGTGTAGATGCATCACCGACGCGAGAATCCTCTCCGAAGCGCGCGCGTACAACCTTTCCCCTTTCCCCGCAGGCATCCTCACCAACGCGTTCTCCGAATCGAAGGAAAATGACTATTGTGATTTCCACGCCGCCTCGTCCTGTTCGGCCGACGGTCTCCGCACCGAATTCGGAGGAGAGGCACATTCGCTTCTGTGTTTGGAATGGAAAGTGTGTTGAGCGATAGCTTCCCGGGGACAACCAGATTGTGGAATCGGAGCGGCGTCACAGTGTTTCTCCCTCGCTCACGACGAGTATTACGCTGGATCGCGACTACTTGCTTCCCGGAAAGCAGAGCACGCTGAAGCGGCTCCTCCACTTCAAGGAGGTTGTTCAGAGAGAAGTGTTGGAGGTTCCTCCGCTTCCCGAGATGCCGGTCGTGTCGCAGGAGCCGTTGTCGTTGAGTCGGAAACGGGTGCGGGGCGGTGTGTGTGAGGAGATGGGTGTGGAGAAGGTGATGGTGGGTGATGGGGTGGGTGATGGGGTTGTTGATGTGATTGGTAATGTGATGAGTGATGTCGTTGATCATGCCGTTGATAATGTGATGAGTGATGTCGTTGATCATGCCGTTGATCATGCCGTTGATCATGCCGTTAATATTGTCATTAATAATGTCGTTGGTTACACCGTGAATGACAAGATGACCGATGCAGTAACCAATACTGCAACCAATGCAGTAACCACTGCAACGCCAGAAACGTTGGAAGAGAGCCCCTTGGAACAGCCACTGACACAGCTGCCTCAACTGCCCACGCCACCAACCCAACTCGCCACAAAACACACGCTACCGGAACTGCCAATTCCACCCGCCGAACTCACCGTGGGTCAATCTCCCGTGGAATCCCCTCCACAACCCGTCGCAAAACAATCCATCCCTGTACCATTACCATCTCTCCACCCCAACACTCCTCCCGACACGATGGAGTCAGAGTCCGAAAGCTCCGATGATACCATTGTATCCGAGAACGATGTGCCTCCTCCCGACAAACCGCGAACATGGTTTTCGCTGCTTAAGGCAATTCTGCAACCCTTTTCTTCTCTTTTGTATCGTGTTTACTAGCAAACAAAGGAGGAAACAGAGGGCGCCTTCACAATCGACACCTTTTCTCCAGAAGACAGGATTGTCTTAACAGCCTGAATAGACTCCTCGTCGGCCTTCCCAAAATAGAAGTTGTACACGACGGGTGGATGGGATGCAATCCCATCGTTGGATCGATAGTATGTTTCATCGTACGGATGGAACTCCGGCTCCGAACAGCAACAACCCATGGAAAGAATGAAAACGGATATACATCTCCAACAAACACCCATCCCTTAGTTCATCTTCTTCTCAACCTCCTTGATGGTGCTCTGCACCTTCTCCTTCAGCTTGTCCACCGTGCTGTCGATCTTCGACTCGTTCTTGTTCAGGAACGGCTCCAAGCACTCCTTGTAGATGATTCCTGCCAGCTACAAATGAAAACGCGTTGCCAGACCCACATCCACCTCGGGAATGAAGCAACAGACCAACAGAATCACCTTCATCACGTAATACAGTCCGTTCCTAGAGGTGATGGATACAATACGGAACTACAGACGGGCAAAGAAGGTCACAATCGACTCCACAATGTTCAGGAATCCAAACACAACCCAGTAGATGAGCCTTCGACTCAGAAAGCTCACAAAAACCCTACCACTTGGTATCATCCTTCTCATCATGGGACTCAATAGCCAAAAGCGAGCAATACACAGGATACACAACACCGATGAGGTTCCTAAGATTTGAGGATGCAATCCTCCCATACGCAACAAACGAGAAACCCATTAGGAGAACAAAAACAACCAGGAGGAGAGCAGCAGCAGCCACCACCAGGTATGCGCGACGCACCTTCGTCTTCTTCTCCAGCGAGACAACAAACTCTACCGCATCACCCACAGCACAAAACACTACCAATATCCTTTGTCTTCTCGTCAATCCAGTCGAGATAACGATTCACAGTCTCCATTCACACAATCGATTAATACTGAACCGTCCTCCAGAATGAAGAATTCCCCGCGAGCAAGTACAGAACCACCGTCATCCGAATCCTTGATTATCAAGAATAGTGAACTGTCGAACACAGTTCGAGTTCAACTCCTAACAAACACAACCAATGGGAAAAACTAAAACCGACGTGACTGCTCAATGTGCTCAATTCGTCTCCTCCGAATCTCATCTTCCTCCTCTCGATGCTACCGATTACCGAAACAAGGAAAACCAACGCGTAGCTCTCTATTCAGCTCGTCGATATCCTCGTCCGTAAACTCTTCCTCATACATGGCTGGTTTGGATGGCTCTGGCCGATGGATTCCCTCAAACGATGCGAAGGAACGCAGATCCACGTCTGAAATTCGCTTCATCCACTTCGGTCTATCATCACAGAACACTCGAATACGAACAGGAAAATGTACAGGTATCCGGCGAGCATGCCGCTGAGATGTCCCAGGAAGGAAACATTCGGGAACAGGGACATATAGAAGAGCTCGAGCCACGAGACAAGCGAGGACGATGCAGGAAGTCTAAACCTAGGTTGCATGAAGAGAAAAGAGACGACATGGAAGGCGGATTCACATGGTAGTAGTGTGAAACTACCTTGTATCCAAATAGAACGCAGCTGAATCCGATTGTGTAACCGAAGTATGTGTCGGGGTAGAGATTCGTGACGAAGAGAAGCCAGGAGAGAAAAACGAAGATCCTGCATGTAAGGGATGCTTACAGTGTCAACAGTCCAGAGGCAACTAGAAGGAAGAGCGTCATCACGAGGAACTTCTTGGTTCCCATCGAGACTTCGAGGAAGCAGCCTTTCCACAGCAGCGAGCTAATGTTGTAGTACAGATGGTAACTGTCAAAGTGAACGAAGGCGGACTTCACAAAACGAAAGATGTCGGTGACTCCGTTCGGGTGCAAAATCAGATACGGACACATGGCCCCTAGCGATTACGACAAGGGAGACGACTTGCACAGGAGAGATTGATGAAAGGATCGTAGTCGCTCAGAATATAAATCGCAACAAGCGCAAGAGCAATGGCAATCGTCGCCGGCGGGTGATACGGAAGCCGCAAGTACTACGCCTTGGAAACGCAAACCGGTCGATTACTTGCTGATAAAGCTGTAGCAGGATGTAGACGAGATACAGTGTATCGTTTCGACGACTTCGGGCCATTTCAATAGAATCCTATTTAGTCGGTCGGTCGCGATCGGTGTATGCAGACTGCTTGCAGAGTTGTGTTGCAACGATTCATGAGTACAATTCCGAAGGATTCCGATATCGTATCCACCTTGCGCCTGGGAAAGAAAATGGAAGTTTCCATCCTTGTCCATGTGAAGCCCAACTCCAAGAAGACGGGTATCGAGTGGCAGGAGAACCAACTCTTCATTCGGCTGAATTCTCCTCCTGTGGACAACAAGGCGAATAAGGAGGTGTGTGAGGTCATTTCCGACATCGTGCATGTCCCCAAGGGACAAGTGTCTGTAATTCGTGGTGGGAAGTCGAAAGAGAAGGAAATCCAGGTCCTCGGCATTTCCCAGAACGACGTTTTGATGCGTCTTAAGGAAGCGCTCCAATCGGAATCCAGTGTTTCCAACAAACACACGAATCTGCTCTAGACTCCACATCCTGACTCTTCTTGGCTTCGGCTTCCGCTGCCTCCGCACGGTCCTCCGGCTGATCAATCCGCTTCCGCTCCGTGATGGGGAGATAACGGTAGTTGCGTCGGTAGTAGATCAGGAAGATGATGATACACACGAGAACGAGAATAATGACCCACAGCAGCCAATTGCTCTCTACACTGAGAATCATCATCCATTCTCACTTCGCACAATAACCGTCCGGTCGCCATCCTCGTCGCCTCCGGCGGATCCCGAAGCACATCCCGTGTCCGCAGCACGATCACACTCGTACGTTTTTCCCGAGTTCAGTTCCACGAACGTCATCGGACTTCCGAAAGCTACCATAAAGAAATCGCAAGCAAAACTACTCATCTCCATGTTCTTGTTGTAGTTGTTCTCGCGGAGATCGAGGATAAACGAGGTGTTCTGAGCCATATCACTATCCATCAGAATGCACACATATTGCTACAAAAAGCTGGAATAAATGTTGTAGGGGACGCGAACCTGCAACGCTGGTCGCGTGTCGATGGTGGAACACATATCTTCGTCGAAAAGAGTGAATTGCTGGGATCTGGGGAAAACTGAGTAAATGACCTTGCCTAGATGAGAGAAGGAGAGAAGAAAAACCATTCTGCTCAGATAAACGAGACACATTGTACACGGTCAGCAATTCATACACATAGTTGGTGTCTCCACATTGGTCGTCTCTATACTTGTACAGTTTCTTTTTGATTTCAGTCGGGTAACCATTCTGGGAAATCACATTCAGCTGCATGGTATAATCGACTTCTACACGCATGAGTAGAGGGACGCACACTCACTGTCGGCACTGTTACAATGGCACACATAAAAACCACACTCTACGTTCGACTCCACCGCAAAAGCACACCTGCACCACTCACAACAGTCCACAGGAAAAGAATAGAAAAGAGAGTTCGGAACATTTCCATAACGTAACGTTTACTGGACCAGCAGGAAACGAAACGGTGGGGCGTTGCGCCATGACGAATCCCTTGGCGCGCCGCAGGAATGAAGACAAACTTGAAAATCGGATGGATCCGAGGAAAGTGAGAGTGGAACCGAGTTCGGGAGTACTTCGATCTGTCGGTAGTATTGCGCCGGATACGGACGAGGAATTGGCGAAAAGCAGTGACAGAATTGAAAAGAACGCAGTGAGTCGGCTGATTCGGACGACGTCGATGCGGAGTGGGACAACGGAAGAGGAACTGTTCCTGTATATCACGCCTCCGGTGAAGGGTTTCGAGCTGACGCCGTCGTTCATCTGTCGCAAACGCTCGGGAGAGGTGAATCCGGACCCGCTGAGCAGTTATCGTTTCACATGGTATCGCAGCCGCAAGTATTACCTCTGTAACGGTGAGCACTGTATCAACGCGGGAGCGGAGGAACGGGAGATGAAGTGTCAGTGTTTGACATGTCAGCAGTACGGCAACGAGCGCCATTCCTACTTCTGCTCTCCGGAGTGCATGGCGAAGAACTGGAAGTACCACGTGAAGTGGGATTGGGAGAGATGTGGGAGTGTAGGACTCACGTTATCACGCCGTCCTCAACGGTGAAGCAGGAGCGGCACCTTCCAATCACGGAGGGAATGTCTGTCAAGGACCTAGCGGATCTGCAGATCAAGCAGATCGCGAATCACAAAACGCAGTTGGAAGGCTGGGAACGCATCTCCTCCGACAAGTCTGCGTTTTCTCCTTCTCACACGCAGCACCTACATTCCATCGGACGCCGATGTGGGCCACAAGCTGAAGATTGAGGTGGTTTCAATCAAGACGAACGCGGTGGCACTTTTCAAGGAGTCGGAGCCGGTGATCGAACGTCGTGTTGGACATCGCCTGTTCCGTAGCTCCCGCGTACACGCTTCCACGCCAGTGGCACCGTCTTCCCGCTCCCTCCGCGCCGGTGCTGTCGATCACCTCTTACAACATGCTTGCTGACATCTACTGTCGTCCCGAGCTGTACACGCGTTCCCCGCGGTGGGCGCTGGACTGGCATTACCGCCGCGACCGTTTGAGCCACCAGCTGTCGAATCGCCACAGCGATCTCTTCTGTCTGCAAGAAGTGGAAAAAGGGGAATACGAGCAGTTCTGGCAGCCGACGATGGCTGCGCGTGGCTACGGCGGCTTGTAGGAATGAATTGTGTTCCTGACCGGGAGTTTCACCGTGAAGACGCGTTTGGTGCAAGGTTCCGACGAGCACGTGGACGGCTGCGCCACCTTCTACCGCCGCGAGAAGTGATGGATAACCGCGGTTGTGACCTAGGTTCCGCGTGGTGGGAACGATGAACGTGAGTTTCAACGAGTTGGCGGAGATGCGTCTGGAGCGCGGGGAAATCGACCAGGTGGCGGTGAAACGGGCGACCAATCGTAGACGCAGCTGCAGCGGCTGAAGCACGGCAACGTCGCGCACGTGATCCAGTTCGCCTACTACGCCTCGCCCTGTGGGATCCCCCGTTTTCTCTGAGGTAGCGGCCTCGCCGGTGAACTTCTACCTGTGCAACTGCCACTTGTTCTGGGATCCCGCGTTCAACGACGTGAAGTTCGTGCAGACGTACGAGTTGCTGCTGCAGCTGAACAACCTGATGAACCCCGCGCCGCTGCCGCTGATCCTCTGCGGCGACTTCAACAGCGAGCCGGTGTCTGCCGTGTAGGTCTGTGACGGGTCTACGAGCCAGGTACGAGCTGCTGCGGCATGGCCGCGCCTTCCATCCCGACGTGGCCAACGACCCGCTGCACCTCATCAGCAGTCTCGGACTCACCACCTGCTACCGCCTGCTCTCGCTGCAGTCGGCCTACGCGGCGGTGCTGGGACAGGAGCCCGCGCTGACCAACTACACGGACCACTACCAGGGCTGTCTGGATTATATTTGGATGTCGGAGGAGCTGATTCGGCCCGTCGGCGTGAGCATTCTGCCCACGGTGGAGGAGATTGAGGCGGGCGGCAGCGGGCGGCTCCCGAACGCCAGGTATGTGAGCGATCATTTAGCGTTGGACTGTGAGTTTGTGTTTGCGAATAGTTTTTGACGTGTTTGTTGCATTGTTGAAATGATTGGTAGCATTTGTGAGATCATTGTTGTTGTGATATCAAGGGTGTGAATCGTGTCACACTCATCGTCTTCTCTGTATCCTTATCACGCCACAATCATATACAAACAAACACCCAACCTGCTCTATCACTTAACCAGCGGGTTGCCCAGCTCCTCGTCCCCCACCGTCACCTGCAGACCCTGCATGTTGATCTGCGCACGCATGAACATCATCTCCTCCGCGCCGCTGATCACGCTCAGACGACGCTTCACCTCCTCGATCTGGTCCGCCTCCTTCGTCAGACACAGGAAGAAGCCGCCGCCGCCCGCGCCCGCCAGCGAGCTGCCCAGAATGAGGTCTCCCAGCGCCTCGCGCATCTGCACCACGAACTTCGGCTCCGACTGCGGCGCCATTGTCTTCTTGCTCTGCCAGTACTTGCTCAGACAGGCGCCCACGGCCTCCAGGTCGCCGCGCTGCAGCGCCTCCTTGCACGCCACCGAGTTCTCCCGCAGGTCACGCACCGCCTGCAGGATCGTCGGCTCGCGCGCGTACCAGTGGCGAATGACGTCCTGCAGCAGCGAGCGCGCGAGGCGCTGGCGACCGGTGTAGATGGCGATGAGGCGGTGGTTGAAGCGCTCCACGAACTCCTCCGACACTGGCACGTCCTCCGTGATCACGCGAACAGGGAAGGCGTCCGGCGACACCGAGTACTTGAAGCCCGGCAGCAGTCCGCCCACCTGGTCCTGCCAGCCGCCGCCAGTGGTCAGCAGCTGTTCCAGGATCAGCACCGAGTGCACGATCGAGTCCGTGTCGTACTCGTAGCCCACCGCCGTGCAGATGGCCGCCAGCAGCGCGCCCGAGAGCACCGAGGACGTGCCCAGGCCGGAGCCCTGCGGCAGCGTCGACTTCATCCGCACCTCGATGCCGCCACCCACGTTGAAGTTCAGCTGCTGGTCCAGCTCCTGCGTGGAGTCGGGGTTCACCAGTCCCAGCGCGATCACCGCGCACTTCAGCAGCGCGCCGGGCGCCAGCGGCTGGTGGTAGTCGCTGATATCCCGCAGACTCTTCCACACCATCGGCGAGGACGCGATGTCCTCGGGCGGCTGCAGCACCAGCACCGGGTCCTTCAGTCGCCGCGCGCTCGCCACCACCGGCATCTGCCCTGCGTGAGCCCGCACTGCCACACCCACCCTCCAGGTTGATCGCCACGTTCACGCACACGCCGCCACCCTCCAGCTCGTAGGTGATCGGAGGCGTGTCCGTCCAGCCGCCCGCCAGGTCCGCGCGGATCGGACACGACGCTCGCACCCACGTGCCTACCGGCGGCGCGGCCGTGCGGCGGAAGCGGCGTGCGCACTGGTAAATGACCTCGCTCACCAACACACGCGCGGCCGCCTCGTAGTGTCTCGCGGCGCGCACCATGCGCTCGGGGGAGTTCAGCCAGCTCTGCCGCAGCGCAGCCATCTCCTGCACCGCCTCCTTGATGTGGCCCGCACGCATCTCCGCCATCGCGCCGTCCCAGTCAGGGTTGTGCGCGGGACCACTGCGCAGCCCGCCCTTGTTGCCCGCCATCTCCGCGAGGAAGTCCGCCACTGTGGAGAGGATGCGCGGTACCTGCCGCGGCTCCGCGGTCATCGCCAGCGCGTCCAGCGCCTACGCTCGCAAGGATCGTCAACCACAACCTCCAGCGCGTGATCATTCATGTCACCGTAGGAGACGATCTTGCGGATGATCGGCAGCACGCAGGCGTCGCGGCCCGCGCGCAGCGCCTCGCACATGGAGGCGATGCCGATCTCCATGTTGATGCGCTTGCGCCACAGGAAGCTCGTGCTGGGGTCGCAGCGCAGCAGGATGTCGCTCAGACTGATGCGCTCGCACGCCCGCCAGCGCCGCACGCTCTCCGCGCGCGCATGCGACAGGTCCTGCAGCCACAGCGCCACGTCCGCGTCATCGGCGTCCTCGCCGCCCACACGCAGCACCGGGAACAGCTTCGCGCTCCACAGCGAGCGATCCGCGCCCTCCGGCCAGATCTGCCTCGCAGAGGACGTGAAGACCTACCTTCTTCGCGGGGAGTCCCGCTACCTCGAAGAACTGGTCCCATGATTGTCCGCAGACGGTGGCGCCCGCGGCGTCGAACTGCGCCTTGATGGCGTCGTGCACGCCGTAGCAGATGAGCACGCAGCTGCCGGCTCCCACCGCCACCTCCTGCACGGCGATCGCGTCGGCCACCGCCAGGTCTGTGAACGAGTGGATCTGCGAGACGAAGCTGGCGCGGCCGATGCTCCAGGCACCCTCCAGGTGCGAGTGCTCGATCACCGCCTGCTCCCCCGCGCTGCCCTCGCCCTCCAGCAGCGAGTTCATCACCACGCTGTGTGCCACCGACGCCTCGTTGCGGATGAACCTGCGTGCCAGCGGCTCACCACGCCTACGACTGCACGTGCGGCTGCAGCGAGAGGCGTCGCGACCACTTGCTCTCGCGCGTCAGGAACTCGATGTTCTCGAACTGCGCGTCAGCGACTCCTCGCTCGCCTACCGTCGTCCCCACGTGCACGAAGTCGCTCTCCTCCGGCACGCACACGCTGAACGGAATCTTCCGCAGGTGCTTCCAGAAGATCGCGCGCGCGTCCTTCACCGCCTGCAGTCTACGTGCCACGATCCCACCGATCCCACTGTTTCGCCGAAGTGGGCAGCGCCATGTACTCCTCCTCCGTCAGCGGACTGTTGCCCAGCGCCTCCATGATGTCCGAGTACAACTCGATACGTAGCGGCGTCGCGCCGCTGTCGACGCCCATGTACGTGCACGCGTCCAGCGGGGGATACAGGTGGATGTTCGTCAGCGTCTGCGTCGTCTTTGCATCGAAGAACACCACGCCCGAGTCCAGGTTCACGCGCTCCTCCTCCACGCTGTCTCTCAGGCTCCGCCGACATCCTTACCCGTCCACCGTCACCATGTGCACCGCGCCCTTCGTACGCAGCTCCTCCACCGACGCCTTCTGGCAGAACTCCAACACGTGGCTGTCTATGAACTCCCAACACGACGTCTACCCCGTCTCGTCGCTGATGTACACGCCATGGCGCGTACCGTAGTCGATCGGCATCGGAATGCCCAGACCCGTCACGCCCGGACGCGTCCAGTCCGCCTTCTTCACCTTCCCGAAATCCAGCAGCACATCGCTGGAGCACACAATCAGACCCGGAGGAGAATCCTCAAAGGCAGCCGCCAAGTTCAACAGCAAAAAATCGAACGGCGTCATGATGTCCTCTCGCAGTGAGGAATTCACGGCCGACCACGCCTAGGCACTCAATCCCAAACCACGCACTCACCTTGCCGCACAAGCTCTGCAGCGGCGAACGACGGCTATCACCTCCTGAGTGGATGATCACAATCTTTGAGTTCGCGAGAATATCGGGAGACACGGACGCAAACCCAGCACGAGCCGACAAGTGCTCACATGCCGCGACGATTGCATTGAACGTAGCACCTCCACTACCCCTCATACCCATACCACACACCTACCTTCCCACACGAGCCGAACTAGGATCTGGAACGGCCAGGACAAATGTATCTTTCGGAATGAAACCGCTCTTCTGACGGTGCTCCAATTCGGCTTGGTACGCAGCAGCCTGGTGTGTTCACTCCCAACGGCACGTGCTACCTGCTTCGCTCCCGCTGCTGTCACGACGATAGCTGTAAACTGTTCCATTAATTGTGAATGAGCGATTCACATGTATTTGCCCGCGGGAATTCGACATTATTACAGATTCTTCAAGGAGGGAAGTGGGTTGCGGAGTAAAAATAGAGGAGGATTGATGGAGATGGTTTACAAGAGTAATGGACGGGGGGGTTGATGACGGGAGTGGGTGAAATCTGGGCTCCTCGTTTGTAGTATGGGATCGGGGGGATGGGAGGGAGATATTGATGCGGTTAATAGGGGTTGATGCGGATGAGAGTAGGAAGAATCGGTTGGGAGGTAGGTGCTGTGAATTTGAAGGAGAGGGTACGTGACTGGAAGGAAAATGAACCGTTTCGTAGGGAAGACATGAAGAATCGACGGAATGAAGAAGCTCTCTTTCGGAATCGGTGTACTTCGTGAAGATGTGCTTTGTGACGATTCTATTCCATACGATGAGGAGGTATCCCATTTCGTGAAATTGCAATGGAAAGGTGCATACTACACTCAGCCATATCCATTTCATTGCCTTTGAACCCATTTCACGTAACCACCTCATCCAATCCCAAAATGCAGTTCTTTCCTCCCAAACGATTGTCTAAGGCCCATCTTTCATCACCGCATGCTTTCAGTTATCAATTCAGGTAATCACTTCACGCAACCTAATAGTCGCATCACGACGAGGAGAGGATACACTCCCATAAAACATTCTTTCCTGGCTTCCTATCCCTCTACTTCCTCTCATCACAAACATACAGATGAATCCTTGCAGGATTAGGTATCCTAACTATGGAAAAGCACACGGGTGCATTCAATGACCCATCATTCTAGAAAGATCCAGTCTCTTTCAAAGATAGAATGAAACGCCCATAAGGATCGCCTCAACGAAGTGTCATTTTATTTTTATTGAGTCATGCAAATCTTTGTGAAGACGCTTACCGGAAAGACTATTACACTGGACGTGGAGTCCTCGGACACCATCGAGAATGTAAAGGCTAAGATCCAGGACAAGGAGGGTATTCCTCCAGATCAGCAGCGTCTGATCTTCGCTGGAAAGCAGCTGGAAGACGGTCGTACCCTTTCGGATTACAACATCCAGAAGGAGTCCACTCTTCATCTGGTCCTCCGTCTGCGTGGAGGATTCTAAACCTCCTTTCTTGTACTCTTTAACTACGTATCTTTGTTCCGAATACTCTTCTCCTCTTTCCATGAGCACGTATCCACTCCAATAACCAAAGATCCACAATCAGTTATGAATCCGCCATCCATCATCCCCACCAGTCGGATTCAAAAGTTTGAAAAGGATTTGAAAAGTCGCGTCGCTCTGCGATTTCGGATGGAAGAAGGGGCGTAGAAGAGTCGATTCCTCACTTGAGCGCGTAGATATGATCAGATCGATGAATTGGTTTGGGACATGCTTCGCGTGGTAGCAGAGGAATCGGCGAACGATGGCGGGGATTCCAAAGCCATTCAACCAAAAGAAGTGGACTCGCTCTTTTCCGAAATCAAATCGCTCCCTGGAATGGATGTCATGTAAGAGTCGCTTGTTCCTCCCCTACGATTAGTCAGAACCAACGGGCCCTCACGCATGACCGCGAATACTACCGACTCCCGGAGAGTTCTCCCAAACGGACCAAAGTCAATCCTCTCTTGTTGTCCGATGTGTACTCTAACGCACCCTTCCTTGTTTCTTCCAACAAACAATCCAGTTTACAGCTCTGTATCCATTCCGACGGTGTGCTTCGTTGCGTAGCAGGAAGCAGGCTTCTCACCTTGGATACTGTCACAAATCACGTTCACAATGTTTCGCATGTCCACACGCAGTCTCTCGTCCGTCTGAAAAGCGGGAACCCATCGCAGGGGAGGAGTCCTCTTTCCTGCTTCCAGGAGAAGCACGTTTGCCTCGTCACTGCGGAAACACGTCAGCGCGTCTTCGGGATCGA
The DNA here is from genome assembly GCA_039096215.1 of Blastocystis sp. NMH. Classification (NCBI taxonomy): domain Eukaryota; class Bigyra; order Opalinata; family Blastocystidae; genus Blastocystis; species Blastocystis sp. NMH. The sequence continues at coordinate 460,637 of JBBPEA010000036.1, read as the reverse complement.
GATCGAACTTGGCGTAACAGAGACGGATATCCGACTCCGTGGAGCTCCGAACCTCATACATGCACTCCATCACTCTCACCGCATTGAGGAAGGAAGTGGAGTGCTTGTAGATGCAATTGAGGGCGCGGTTTCCAATGCACCCGTCTTCACCGAATTGGCAGTAGAAACGATGCTTTGCAGCGTCTGCGATACGGGCCTTTCCAAAGATATGAAGATCCATATCCAGATAATCAAGGAGTTCGGGATGAAGCGCCAAGTACTTCAGCTCATTCGCCACGAAGCGATGGCAGTCCCCGCAGAGCGATTCAATATACACATCCATATGGAGCTTTTCTCCCTACGAATCATACAAAGAGCAACAATCGAACTTGCATGAGGCAGAAAAGTGCCAGGAATGCAACCAGTCCGATACGCATCATCTTTCTGTCTGTTGCGCCATGGCGCAATCGACCGAAAACTGCACGAAATGGTCGTCCAGAACGAAGAACCACTCCTTGTAGGGGAGAATCGATGGACTAAGCGTATAGAAGAAGGAGACTCAGCAAACTCCGTGTCATCGAGTGGTCGAATGGAGCATGGTCGGATCTCTCTGTTGGTTTCACTCACAGTATTTGCTCATCGCTGTTGTGACGGCCATCTGCTCCTGCTCCGAGATCGTCTGTTTCAAGATCTACTTGGATCGAACGAGGGCGAAGTATGAATTACAAGTTCGAGAGACCCGTAGCGGTGCTGTTTTCATTCCCATCGTCTACTTCTTGATTCATCTCCTCATCAGCAAACTCTCTTATGAGTACCAGAAGCATTCCGTTGTTGTTTAATGAATGACATCACACCTAGAACCGACACTCTCTGGAGTATACAGAATACACGGTTCCCGACCTGTGTCCGTTCATTATCGGGCTCATCGGGGCGACCTACTACATTATGATCTGCCTAATGACACCGCATCTCCAGTCGACCCATCTCGTCGTTCTAATGCAGTCCTCTTGCGTTTTCACAGGGATCTTCATGTACACGTTCCACCTGATTTCCTGGACGTGGCAACGCACGTGCCAGCTGCTCCTCGGCCTGACCTCGCTCGTCCTCATGCTGTACACTCAATCGCTTGCTCCCACTCAGTCTCTCTCTCTTCCTGAACCGCCGCACCTGCTGCATCGTGATCATCCTGGCGACACTCCTCTTCCTCCTTTGCGTCCTTCTCAACGCCTACATGACCGCCTTCACCGCCGACACGCTACTCCGCTTCGTCTCGCTTTTCCTCCCCTCTCACCGCCAGCCCTCCATGCAGAGCCAGTTCGAGTTCCACATCTACAAACACGAGGCGGCCGCCGCCCTCCCTCTCCTCTTCCTCCTCTTTGCGCTCCGCGACCCCAACCGTGTCCAGTTCGTCGACCTCTTCACCTTCCTCCGCTCCATCGTCGACGGCTTCCTCGCCACCTGCCGAAGCGCCGTCTCGCCCCTCGTGCGGCCTCACGTGCAGAACTGGCTCTGGCTACTGGGCTACCTGCTGGCGGGCGTCGGCTTCGACGTCGCTTACGCGTGGCTGGTGCGTTACTCCAACGCTGTGTTCAGGTGGGAGTGTGAAGGGGGTTTCACGCAGCTCGGTCGTGCAAGTGGTCGCGTTCGTGGCGACGCTGGCGATCATGTGGGTGTACGAGGAGCTCTACGTGGGGAATGGGGCAGATTGATATTCAGGACGTGCCCACGCACGACCCGCTGACCGTCGTCTCCTTCGTTCTCTTCAGCCTGCTGCTCTTCTGGGACGGCGTCGGTCTTGTGGGTGTGTGTGCGGACTCTCATCGCAGCCCGTTTTCCAAACGCACAACGCCAGCTTTTTCGAGAACAAGCACGATATGTCCACGCCAAGGCCGGAGGATCCTGTACCCTTTCGTGTTTGTTTGGATACATGGTTGTGTATTTGGTGGGACTACATTACTTAGTATTGCCAGAGAGTTCTCATGATTATTGTATCATTCTCATGATTATTGTATCATTCTCATTCTCATGAGTATCATATCATTCTCATGAATAACATTCCCATTATATCATACTCCCCATTCCTCCTTATCATATCTCCACCATCTCTTTATGTCATGCAACCCTCACTCTCATCAACAAACACACAATGGCTGATACACTAGAATCGACGCGTCCTTCGCGTCCCGCTCCAAATAATCCTTCTCGATGAGCGACTCCACGCGACTCTTCACCAACGCCTCCTACATCTCACCTCTCGCCCATCCCCACCTCCGGCAAAAACGGCAACGCCTTCGCCAGCGCAGCCACCAGGTCCGAATAACTCATGAATTTGCTCCGCTTCATCACACGCACAATCTCCGCATCCACCACCGTTTTCTGCACCTGCGTCATATCTTGCGCCGGTGCCGCAACGGGCGCAGGCGCCGCAAGCAATGTCTCCGGAACCACGCGCACACGCGAACTCGCAAACGCGGGCGTTTCATTCAGTCGCACCACCGCGTCACTTCTCGGCAACACGCCCTCCACCACCAACACGGGTCCTGCGCCACTGTCGCAAAGTTGCGCCACTGCCGCAACGACTCGCTCCAGCGACAGCTGCGTGTTCTGCATGATCTGCTCCACTGAGAGGGCGTTACACCGATCGAATGCCATCAATACCAACATCTGATCGAATCCCACCACAAGCTCCACATCCCCGCGGGGCGAGACATACTGCACCGTATACTCGGAGAGGCCGAAACGCCAAGTGAGGACGCGCGAGGGGTATTTTGCCCGATAAACCTCCTGAAATTGGTCTCGCAGCCGCTGCAGACAAACCGGCGGCTCGGGACCTTCATCCGTGCCGAAAGAAGTGTCTATTTTTGTCATGGTGAGATTCCGCTACCTTTCGATAACACATGCACTGTAACGCCCGCCAAGGCCGTCGCTGCAGGTGTCTGACATTTATTCCCCCCTTTTTTCGCCCACTGTCGCCAGATATTGCGAAAAATCGCGGGAAGCCAACGCATCCTTCGCCAGCGCGTCGAGGCGGGAAACGAAGACGTTTCCGCAGCTGCTCTTCAACGCGTCGATCAGCTGCGTCTCCCCCGCGGTTAATCCGCCATCTACCTGAAACTCCCTCCATGATCGCACATTGCAACAAGTGACGTAGATAGAGGTGGCGTAACTCCCGCTCGAAACTGTCTTTCTGCCCCATCAGCGATACCACCTCCATCACCTCCATCACCCAATCATCCCCGCGGGTCACCACACATTCGTCGATGAAACGCACCAGACGCTCACTCACACTATTCTCACATCCCCGCGGGAACCTCACAGTTCGATCTGATGATTGACGCAATCCGAGAAACTCCCGCGGATCATCAGCGCGAACCGCGAATCCCCGCGGAAACACGTCGACACACTCTGCGTCCATTCCCTCTGCGTAACGCCCATCTCCCGCGATTACGATTGCGACGATGAACCGCGGGATTCCCGTCTTTTCTGCCAGTTTGTGCTCCCACTCTTTCAAATATTGCGCCACTGCGCCACGTAACGCCTCCACTGCGTCAATGGCGCAAAACCAGTCGTAGAGCTGCGCGAGCGCCGACCAGTCTTTTTCCGCGGCAAGCTGCGGGAGTTTCATCAGCAGTTCGGTGACGTAGAGCTGGAGGTAGCTGCGGAGCAAATGGTTGCGCAGCTGGGGGGCGGCGCGACTGCGGAGGAAACGCTCGTCGAGGAAGGATTCCTGGGTGGGAGGGGGAGGCGAGAGATACGGTGCGGAGCACGTGCTGCAGATGACGCACGTAGGCGGCGAGCGAGGAGTGGAGCAGCGAGGAATAGGAGTAGGCGCGGTAGAAGTGGTCCAGTGAGGCGAAGTAGCGGGAGGAGAAATCCTTGTAGAAGCCGAGGAGAGAAAGCATCTCCACCAGGTTCCCGATCTCCGCGTGACCGGCATCGCCCGATGGCAGCGATCCCGCATCCAGGTAGCTGCTTCGTAGGGAAGCGATGGAGGACAGCAGGGCCGACGATACCTGGTCGTTACTGGTGGACACAACACACACGGATGTGATGAAGTGCGACTCGGGGTCGTGCACATCCATGTAGTGGTTAATAAACTCAATGCAGTATTTGGAAAGGTTGTGACTACGTTCTGACACCCATTCACTCGCTACGAAGAGGCGCCCTGGCTCAAGTAGTTCAGCAGGTCCGCCGCCATGGAGACATTCTGGTAGAGAGAAACCCACCACTCATTCACGTCCAGCAGAATCGAGTGCTCGTTCACTTGGATGCGGTCTAGAATATATTGACACTTCTGGGAGAGAATCGATTCAAGACACTCTGTCACGGCCTTCAAACACTCCTCCTGCTTCCCGTAATAGAAGAGGAAACGTGCACGCTACGCATCACTTCTTCTCCCTTGGTCCAACTTCATAGATCCACTGGAATCCATATTGGTTCGGCTGATCTGAAAAGATCGCCTGGATCGTGCTGAGAATTGCCTCTGCGTAGGTAGCCAACTCGGTTTCATCAACAGATGGCACATCTACGGGGTGGAGTCCATTCGAAAGCCACACTTCCCTGGGTAATTCTGATCAAAGTACTCTCCATAACTAGTCAGGTTTGAAACGAATATGCAGCAAACACAATCTGACAAGAATGGAATTGCTCAGCAGAAAGGGTTCATTTAACAAACAGGAATGGCTTGGAAAAGCAAAAGGGTTTAGATTTCAGGGAGCGGAAATAGTGGATAGTTGGGAAGGGAGACGGGGATGATGTTCGGTGACATATCTGGGATGGTAGGTGGTACTTCTGGGATGATACGTGGTACTTCTGGGATGATACGTGGTACTTATGGGATGATACGTGGCATTTCTGGAATGGTAGGCAGTTCTTCTGAGACTGCAGGTAGTACTTCCGAAATTGCTGGTGGTACTTCTGGGACCACTGGCACTTCTGGGTGATGCCGAACCGAATGAGGCGGCACCGTTAGAGCAGGCAGTAGTGTTGGATTTAACGGATCTGAAAGTGGTAACATGCTCATCAGCGTCATGATTGGAGGACGCGTGTGCGTAGTAGGCAGCTCCACCTGTCTGGGAATCACACCGATTCTGTCGGGCGAGTAGTCATTGATCACTTGGATTTCGTCCTCGGTATCTCGCCAATTAAACGTCATGCTCACGCTTCCGGTGGCATCCGCATGCACATACGACGTGAACTGCGCATTCTGCTTCAGGGGATGCTTTTCGTCACGCGCGAGCTCCAGCACGCGGATGCATCGACAACGGTCTTGAAACGGCTCGCGACCCTCGAATAGTTTCACGATGAACGGCTTGTTGGCCTGGAGTGTCCAGTTACATTTCTTTGTGCAAGGAAGCTCGTCGCTCGTCTTCACCATCGGACGTAAATCCGGAGCGTCTTTGGTCATCCGTCCTTTCGACATATAGAGAGTGAAGGTGCGTTTCTCGTGAACCGGAGGAATTACTGTGAGAGGAGGCAGCACGGGAAGCTCCTTCGGTTCAAAGGTGTTAGCGGGGGGAAGCGGCTGCGGTAGGGTATTGGGAGAGATTGGGAACGGTGGAATCTCCAGAGGAGGAAAGGGGAAAGGTGTGGGAGTGGTAGGATTGATAGAATTGCCTGGAGCTCCAGTACTCCCTGCATTCCCTGCATTTCCTGCATTCCCTGTATTTCCTGCATTCCCTGCATTCCCTGCATTTCCTGCATTACCAAAATCACCAGTATTCCCCGAATAACCAGAAGATCCACTATTCATAGGAACAACAGCAATAGGACGTGTAATACTACCAGAACCCCTCCCCACCACAGGAAGCGTCTTGATCGTCCGCCCATACATAACGGCGCCGCGTGAAACAGAACAACTAAGGGTCCTGTACACATCATTTTCAGAGAAGAAGCCAGAAACACCATCCTGATAACACGCCATCTTCAGTCCCTGACCACACAACAAACAGGTTGTCGGACGATAACCCTTCTTCTCCGCCTCCTGAATGACATCGCTCACCTTCCGTAGAGACTGCTCTAGCAACGGCTGACACAGGTTCTCGAGACTCTGACGCGTGTAAACCAGAGTCTGACTCTCATGTTTCACAATGACATCGACAGAGTATTCATCATGGTCCGACAAATTGATCTTCGTATCCTCCGCCTGCGACCACAACTCCGCTCGATCCCTCGGAGAGAGGGTTTCACCATCGCTTAAAACATCCAAAATGTGCAGCTGTTGTTCCATATCCTTCAATACTCGCTCCGTGCAATCATAACCGCTTATTCGCAGTCCGTCCGTTACGATTACCTCGTATCCTTTCTCCTTGGTGATCACCATCGACGTTACGTCAAACGTGCCGCCACCTCCATCGACGACGAGAAGGTTGATGGGATGCTTCTCGGGGTGGAATCCGGTGTTCAGAGCAGAGGCGACAGTCTCTGTTACTAGGCAGCAAGGAATACCAAGTTGCTCCGCACACTGCTTGTAAATCGCCTTCTGGTTCTCGTTCCAAGAAGGAGGATAGGATAACACCATGAGACGGATATCGGACGCCATCTCTCTTGCACTCTCCACGACGAATCGAAGCAGCTCTACCACAATGGAGAGAAGGGGATAACGGATATTTGTACCAACCACTTCCACGACATCCACATCTCCATCCCTTACAACGCGGAAATGTCCGTTTCCCTGTAACTCGTTTGCAATATATGTTGTATCCCGACCAATAAGTCGCTTGATGTTGCGCAACAAAAGCTGGGGCTTTATCCTTCCCTTCTCAAGGGCAGCCTTTCCAAAATACAACCGGTCCGATACAAATACCGACGACGTGATACTCTCCTCGCCGTCGAGCTTTACTTGCGTGATTTGATTATTCTGAAAGATCGCAGCATCAATGTGGTATGTTCCCAAGTCAACTCCAAACAGCGCCATCGATAGAATGATAACTCAGTTTAAAAGCAAGGTTATGATTCTACAACAAACAGGTACACACTAGAAAAAGAGCATAGCAGGGAATGATAAAATGCGTACACGACGGGGGAATCACAACCACTTGCTGCGAATTCACAAAACGCTCCGTAGCACACTTCACACTCTCCTTTTCCAACTCGGAAAGGGAAGAAACAGTGCTACTGGACGAATGGATCGTATCCTCATAAGCAACAACGAGGAGACTCTGGGATGGGTTACATAGGGAACGACGCTGGTAGTCGAGAACGAGCGATGCCGCAGGTGTGAGCAATCGTAAACTGTCCCCAAAAGGAACTTCCGAATTCGCCAACACCGAGTACACAAAACTCGAATCATCGATAACAAAGAACAGACGACTGGATGAGGGAGTCCAGTTGGGATGATGAAACTATCCTAGCAGACACGCCCATTTCCCACCTGGTACACTCTTGACACATCTGTTCTGTTCGCGCTATCTGAAAAGACTAGAGACAGCAATGTTAGCGCAACATCTCCTTCCACTTCAATTTCACTATATCGCAACGACTGCAATAAAACGAAGAAACAACTCCTACGGTGTGATTGCTCTTTTCGATGGAAGCAAGAAGATAGGCTTCCTTATTCGGCTGGATGGACCCAGAACCAGGAACGAAGGAACGAGAAGAAACGGATGTGTACAAAATGGGATGGTACGGACGTCGGAGAGAATCCATAACGAGCTTACGACGCTCTAGAACGCTGCGATTGATGATCCGAACGGGCTGAGACTCGGGAACAGGGGGAGATGGCTTATCGCTCTCTCTGTACAGGTACTGCTCGTAGGGAATAAGCTTTGGCCCCATACTGTCACGATTCACCGGATCGTAATGGAGGTATTTCTTCTCGTACTGTGTCTGGATCGCTTTCCTATAAATGAGAAAACACGGTACCAGTACCAACAGTTCACTTTCACTCAACAAATCAGACAAATCACTATCCGTCTTTCGGATCTGCTCAAACAAAATAGGCTCTTCCGTAACCGCATTTTCCATATCCACCTCACTCAGTGGCTCTGATGGTGGAGGGAGTCCTTCCGTATCCAGCGATTTTCCGCTGACAACCGTCTTTCTAGGAGAATGGACGTTGTCGCGTATCGATTCCGTGAGGAGTGTTTCTTCCTCCGAAATGGGATCTTTGAGTGTTTCTGTTACCAACGATTTGTTTTTCGTCGGCATGGAAACCAAACGGGTGAAGTTATCTCAAGAAACAAGGAATGAATGAGAGTTTTCTCTCTCCAACTTGGTAACTCTCTGCTTGATAGACTCAATACGCGGTAGTAGAGCTTCCTTGTTAATCCCCGAGAAGATCTCCCATTTCGGGAGTTCCGTTTGAAAGTTCATTCCGTCCACCTACAGTAACATCAAATATTTAATTTCTACTGTGTACGAGAAGGCATGGAGATGGATCGACGTGAGATGGATTTGGGTTTCCTTAAAGAGATCGTTCAAACACTCTTCCTCCTTCATCTGGCACCACCGACAATACTTCTGGACGATCTCCTCTGCAGTGTATCTCAATCAACTCAACTACCTTGAGAGAGTGTTGCAATGTCCTGCTCTGAGACGCTGGGAGCCGTCCACGGCTTCACCTCGTGTCTTCGCTCACACATATTTCAAGCACCTACTTGGCGACATGAACGTGGGGATTGTAATTCATATCGTTGTCAATCGGATGGCCAATATATGCACAGTGCAATCGAATCTGATGTGTCCGACCTGTTACAGGCAGACAGAGCATCAATGTGTGATCATGCTCCGCGTCGTAGTGCAAGGGGAACAGGTAGGTGTACGCAGACTACTGAACAAAACGCGACATTCGTACCTTCCCATGCTCGCCATCACAACACATGATGCCATCTCGCTGACTCACGCTTCCAATCCCCACACTCACTCCGAATCCGTCGTCGATCCGATGAACGAATGCGGGATCCCAATTATCATTCCATGTCACCTTTCCCTCCACCTCCGCGAAATAGAGCTTGTGGACGCCTCCCCGTTGAAGAAGCGCTGAATATTTCGCTGCCGCCTCGCTCGTCTTGGCGAGAAGCACCACGCCACTCGTGACGCGATCAAGACGATGGATGAGAAACAAATTCGACAAGTGATGCTCCACGCGGAGAATCATCTCCAACGTGTTGTAGCGATAGGCGCCACATGTATGCACCGGAATGGCTGACGGTTTGTTGACCGCAATCAGGTCGTCCGTCTCCTTCAGGATCTGAACAGGCTCGTAAGGGACGGGAGGCTCATGGCGATGAACCGTGTGGGATAGACGGTCACCATTTCGCAGTACTGTATCAACGGTAACCTTCTTCCCGTTAACGGTGATTCTACCGGATTGGATCGCGTCCTTGTAGTAGTCCGGAGAATAGGCTCCGAATTCCTTTGAGAAGACGTCCAGAATGGTGCGTCCGAACCACCTCTACAATAAAAGTCGACTGCGCCATTTCTACCTGTTTGCAGTTCGTTTCATGTCGGTAGATGTATGGTTTCACGTATCGCATCCCGTTGCGAATCTCGTACTCGGTTTCGTCGTTCAACTGCTTGTATTCCTTTCGTTGTTTCTTGCGACTATCGTTCATCGCGTTAGGTTTTCGCTTCTTTCTATGAATTTACTAATTATCCTCCAAACCGTTACGAATCACCCGTTTTCTTCACATCCATAACTGAATCAGCGAGGTCATTCATTTCTCTGCTTCAGCACACTCCACGTGGACCCTACACGGTGATTACGCGAAAAGATACGAAACCTCTTTGATCACAATCCAATTGTCTAGTTTCCGTGTTCCAACGCAATGGTTGCAAAGGCATCGAAACAAAAGAAGCCGTCCAGAGAGCGAGGTAGGGGCGCTCCGTCGATGGAGTTGACGCGTAGAACGCGTGATTCGCGCGATTCTGTTTTTGAAGGAGCTCGCACGGAATCCGTCGCAGCCGACTGGTAATTACAGTGGGTGTTGAGGGCGAGGAAGGAGAAGTAGACAAGAGCGAGAAGTCAACCATCGTGGAGATTCGTAAGCTCATGTTCGTGAAGCCGGAGAAGCGCCCGGCGAATCGACAGCGGTTGGGATTGGGATGGATGGCTGATGGACAGGATAGAGGCCTCGTCTCTAGAAGTGGGCTACAAGTGCGAGAAGTGTGGGTGCAAAAGTGGTAGGCGTCTTCACCGCCATGGAACGTAGACATTTCCATTTGTCCGTGGCATCGTCAGAAGGTGCGACGGGGTGGCGTGGACATTCATTCCTATCCACGGCGGATGTGTATTCTCGATAATGGCTGTTGATCGTTAGCGCCGTTGCAGCAGGAACTGGAGCGTCGCTTGTTGGTGGTGACACATCACTATCTGGACAAGCGCTACCCCAACAACTACTTGAGTAACGTGGGCGATGAGGTTGTGTTTTGAGTGACAGCGACCCTATTCAAAGAAGTCGCGCTTTGCAGCGGAGCAGGAAAGCCAGGACATCATCATGTTGAGTTTGCATAGTTGTATCGATGGAACGAATAGACAAGTGGAATCCACACGAGGTGGCTGTGTTTGAAGCGGCAATTAGTGTTTTTGGAAAGCAGTTCCACAAGATCAGCGATCTTGTACGACAGGGATGGCCTGTTGATGTAGATTCCCACAAAGACGACGCAGGAGGTAGTTGCATTCTACTCGCTTTGGCATTTCACCTCGCATTATTGCTTATGGAAGAATCAACAGCAGTGTTATTTGTGGCGTTGTTTGTTGATACAAATACTGTGGGTGATCTATCCGAAGGGACATGGAGTGCCCTTCTTCGATAAGGAAGGAGAAATGCAAACGATGAACTGAAGATCTGGATATATCTGTGACCCGAATCAGCGAGAGAAGCAATGCGAATGCACACCATCTGTAGCACGCGCTGATAAACAATCCTCAACCGAGGAATCCGATTCTACATGGAATAGGAAAAACTGTGTGTATCGGAAAACGCAGTAGCCGGTTTGTGGGCTTTTGCTTTTGACGGAAGACCTTTCATTTGAAGTGAAGCGTGTGTACAGTGGTGATGCCGTTTTTAGCCAGACTGGTTTCAACGAAGCGGGGATTCCTGTGTTTGTGAGAGTCGAATTGATTTCCTTGAGCAATAGAATCCTCTTACTAACGATCTCCGTCGCGAATATTGTGTTTAGCTTGGTGCGTATCCGTCATGTGGTGAAACCTGCTCTTCGATATTCCTATTGCGGAGGGGACTATTTCGACAACATAGGGAACGGAGATTATTCGGAGCACCTGTGCTATCCTGTGATTGATGCGGTGTACACGTGGGTGAATGGGTCGGACCCCGTGTGGTTGAAAGAAATGTTGTTTTACAAGAAGAAATGGATGGAGTCGCACCCTAGCCAGAATGCGGGAGAGGAGGACGAGTCATCAACACCAAATCGTTACCGCGACAACGATGAACTCAAGTGGGTGCTGTAGGCCATTATTACGTAGATACAGTCTCCGTTCGTTGGAGACGAACGCTCCGTGGATCCGCCACATTTACATCGTGACGAACGGCCAAGTGCCATCATGGCTGGACACTTCGAACCCGCGCGTGTCGATCATCCCGCATGATGTGATCTTTGCGAACCATTCGGTGCTGCCAACGTTCTCCTCGCTGGCGATCGAGTTCAACCTGCACCGAATCCCCGGTCTCTCGGAGACCTTCCTCTACTTCAACGACGACGTGTTTCTGGGCCGCCCGGTGACCCCCTGGGACCTGATGAACCTGCGTCACCAGCAGTTTCTCTACGCCTCCTGGCCCGTCCCCGACTGTTCCCCGCGGTGTACTCATTTTCCCGCCATCTCCCGCAGGCCACTACGCGATGTTGGGCGACGGGGAATGCGATGGGGCATGCGACACCCCCCAGTGTCTCTTCGACCTCGGCGACTGCCCCCCCCACACTTTCCCGCCACGTCTCCCCACCCTCGTCCCGCGGGGCAGCTGCGCTCCCGAGTGCGAAAATGAGCGATTGGGCGACGGAGTAGATTCCCGCGGGGATGTCAAATAGACGTGTGACGCGGTCTGCGATCACGTGACCTGCGGTTTCGACGGCGGCGACTGCGCGGGCGTTTCCGAGAAGACGGTGCGATTTGCGTGTCCCGCGGGAATCGATGCGACAGGTGTGAGAATCCCGCGGGGAGAAGAAGAAGCGGCGCGAAGATGGATGTCGCGGGAATTCGACGTGGACACTCCCGCGGGATGTGTAGCCAGGTGGGGGCGTTTCGCGGGCGTTACGCAGAGTGGCGATGGATTCCCGCGAGACGGCGCTGCGCGTGATTCCCCGCGGGAATGTGACGATTGTGGCGGGAACGTGTCAGGAGCGCGAGTGGTTGTTAGCATGTGAGTGGCGGGAAAAGGCGGGATTTCTGGCGCTGGTGGTGGACCCGGCGTTGGCGGGAGAAACGGCGGCAATCCACGTGACGCTGGTGGGGGAGTGGGAAAACGGGCCGATTTTGCTGCTGCTGGAGGTGGTGCGCGTGGGAGGGAGAGAGGCGGCGGAGGGAGCGTTGTCCCGCGGGAGAGTGGGGGAGCATGCGGACCGGGCGGGAGAGGGCATGTTGGCGGAGGTGTCGCGTACGGTGGAGCTGAGTCGGTTCCGCAGTGCGGGGGGCGTTTCGGCGGTGTATGTGGAGTGGGGGGATGATGATGGGGATGGTGATGGGGTTGGTGATGGGGTTGGTGATAAGGATATTGATAAGTCCATTGATAAGTCTATTGATAAGTCCATTGACAAACCCATTGATAAGTCTATTGATAAGTCTATTGATAAGTCTATTGATAAGTCTATTGATAAGTCTATTGATAAGTCCATTGACAAACCCATTGATAAGTCACCTCACCCCGACACCAAGCCCACTCTCGGCCTCCTCTCCTTCCCCCACGTCTTCCCTCAATTCTCCCACCCCGACTTCCTCTTCCAAATTCCCTCCCAACAATGGACCTTCCTCCACGGCACCCCACAACCCCCCCATTCTCTCTACGCTGCCGAACTCACCCCAGGGGGTACCCTCATCCTCCCTCCCGCCATCTCGCCCCCCCTCCCCCCCTCCCTCCAACACACCGTCAACTTCCGCGGGGGATCCTTCCTCTCCCTCCAACAATTCCTCGATGAAACTCCCGCCTATCTGGGCCTCCGTCATGCCATCCAGCCCTCCTTCCCGCGGCAACTCCGCTCCTGCCGCCAAGTCTTCCAAACCCACTTCCGCGGGAATATCCCCCAAACTTCCCTCTCTTTCTGGCGCGGGCGTTTCGCGCGCAAACCGCTGCTCAACAGCGGTGCCGCGCTCTGGCAGCTGTTCCCGCGGGAACGACGCATCTCCCGTTTTGCCGCGCTGGAAGAAGTGGCGCGAGAAGTGGAGTTTTGGCGGGAAGAAGACGGCGACCCCCTGGAACTCGCGTTGCCCCTCGTCGAACGCGTCACCTGCTCCCTCGATTTCCGAAATCAGGACTTTTTCGGCGATGCGTCGCTCCGCGGGAGTATCTTGAAACGGCGGGCTGACGGGGAATACGAGATTCCCGCGGATATGCTCGACCTCGTCTCCTTCAATGAAACGGTCGAAACGGTGTCGCTGGGAAGAACCGCGGTTTTCTTCTGGATGGATAACCGCGGGGTTCAGGAGTTTCTCCGCGGACATGACGCTCGACTCCGCAGCCAAAAACGTGCCGATTTCCGTAGTCAGAATACGCCCGATTTGGAGAGGAAATCGGGCAGAGTGCAAAACCAGAATGGGGCTGACAGCAACAATGGGGCCCCTAGTGGTGATAATGGGGCTGATGGCGATAATAGGGTCAATGACAATAAGAATGGAGCCCATGATGGGAATGAAGTCATTGATAAGAATGGGGTCAGTGACAACAAGAATGCCCATGACACCACGATAAACCATAACTCCAATGCGGTCCACTCCGCCCAAAACCCCCCCAATTCCCGCCGCCTGACGGACAGTTACGGGGAGTCGCTGGCGCACAGCGCGGTGGTGTTGCAACGGCGATTCGGCATGGCGCAACGCCGTGTCCCCGCGCATATGCCGCATTTGTTGCGCCGCTCCGTTCTGGCGCAACTTGGCGCCGACCTCGCTCGCGAGGTGAACGAAACGGTCGCGCGGCGGTTTCGCAGCGGGGAAGATCTGCAGTTTGCGTTCGTGTATTTTCATTGGCTGGCGGGTCGTTCGCGGGAAACGCGGGAATTGCGCGCGGAGCAGCAGCTGCGCGAGTTGTTGGATGTGAAGGAGCATGTGGGAGAGGCGGCGTTTCGGCTGCTGTCGCGACGAGTGTGCGGGGAGGAGGAGGGAAAATGTGTATCGCAGCTTCTGCAGTGCGTAGTGAACGCGTCGCAGCCGCTGGCGGAGCGAGAGTGGCGGGAAAAGGGTCGTGTGGCGGTGAGGAAGGTGTTGCAGAGGCCGATAGACGTGCGCGACCTCGCTCGCTGCGATATGGTGCTGGCGGCGATGGACATGGACCACTGGAGCGAGGTGGAGCAGAGATCGGATAACGCGGTCGCCTTCCAGATGATCAGCGATGACTTGAATGACACGCTGCGACAGGTGGGCGGTGAGGGGAGTGTGAGAGGTAGCTCGACAGCGTGCGGCGGCGGAAGTCCAAGTTTGTGTGTATTAACGACAATGTGAAAAATGACACCGACGAGCTGCGGAGAGTCATCCATGACTTTTATGAATCCTTCTTCCCTATTCCATCGCAATTTGAGTTGTCTCGTGTTTGTTCGCAAACAGGTCAATCTAGGATATCTATATTACTCTCTCCTTCAGGCTGCCACGCAACAGGCTTCGGGATGGTCGGAGTCTCCTTCTTCGGAAGGGTCTTCTTACCCGCGCTCATAAACAAGATCACCGCCACAATCAAAATGATCACACCAACAACCAGGAGAACCAAGATGATCATGTTCTCAATCATCCCAAAACGGGTCTCACAATACACGTCAGGCTCAGACCACTTGCCATTCACACCATCCTCGCTCACCTCGCACTTGTATACGCTCTGTCCCTTCACAGGACAAGCCATCGTCACCTCCTCGCCAATCGCAGTCGCTGGCAGGTCTGCTGTCGCAGCGCACATTGGAGCCACCACCTCCAGCGAGAGGGTTGTCGTCGTGCTACCCGCTTCATTCAACGCCGTAACTGTGTAATCGACGCGGGTCATTTCCTTCGTCGGCGTTCCAGAGATCAGTCCGTTCCTGCTGTTCAGATTCATCCCGATCGGTAGAGCTGGAATCACTGAGAAAGACAGGCTCTTCCCATTTACGGATGGAATCGGTGACACAAACAACACATTCAGTGGTAAACTGAAGAAGGTAATCGTGTACGCCAACTCCGTCGGAGCCACAGGAGAACACTCATTCACCGCATCGCCCAACACTCCGTTCGTACACATGCGCACAATACGACCACTGTAGCCAGCAGGACACGCCTCCACAGACTCACTGCCGTTCGCAACACTACCACAGTCAGCCGCAGTCACAGTAATGCTCAGCGTGAACTGAGACGTCGTCGAACCATTCGTAGCAGTAATCGTGTACGTCTTCATGGCACTCACAGCCGTAGGCACTCCATACAGTACACCCTGAGAAGTCGACAGAGTCAGACCACTCGGCAGAGCAGGAGCAATCGAGAACGACGAAGCCGTTCCAGTCAGAGTAGGCATCAACGTAGTAATCGGCTCACCCACCTTCGCGTCGACGGTTCCACTCGAGTACGTCAGAGCCGAAGGAGGAATCGCCACACAGTTCGTGGTAGCGCTCGACCACTCACCATCCACACAGTCACGCGTCACACTTCCCTGAGTGCCTTCAGGACATGTGTTCACGCTCGCCGACTCACCACTCACAGTACGAGGGAACGAATCCATCGGCTCACAGTACCGTTGGAGAACCGTAATCGTAACAGACGTCTCTTGGGACCCAGAAACAATTCGATACGTTGTCGAGGGAGAGGCAGTAGTTGGCGTTCCAGATATCACTCCATCCGAACTCAATGAGAGTCCCAGTGGCAAGGAAGGCTGCGACACACAGTTCAACGTAGGTAGATCTGTCAGCACAGAGAAAGCATCGATCGTTTGTCCGACTGTGAATTCAACAGAGGAAAACGGAAGCGTGAACAACGGGGGAGGAGACGTACAGTATTCAGACTCGACAACGAAGGAACCACGAATACAACGCAGGATCCTGTACCCCTCTTTTCGAGCACCACAACTCGATCCAGTAACGTCGTTGTGATACACCAACGGAGTGGAGGATGTTGCCGCGCAGTCATAGTTCCACGAGTCAACGGTGAGTCCGAATCTCACCTCCGCACTTCCCGCTGCATTCGTTACCTTCAAGGTGTACTGCACTCGATTTTGGACCACAGAAGGGATTCCAGATATTACGCCGGTTCGTGCGTTCAACGTTAAACCCGATGGTAACTGTGGAGTCACTGTTACATGGTAATCTGCTGCGCCTATCGTGGGCTGAATCGCATTAATCGACACCATTCGCATAAGCACATACTCCGTTGATAACATGGTGACTGCAGGAGCCGTTACTGTACAATTCGACACCACAATCCCAAACTGACCGCGCGTACATATACGATACTCCGTTCCCGTGTAGTACATGTTACAAGGTGCAACCGACTTGCCTCCATCCTCCACAGCCGGATATTTTCCACTGGCAGGACAGTCAATGGGACCCTGTGTCACAGTCAGGGTAAAGGCAACGGATCGCGCTCCTCCCATTGTGGTTACAATGAGCTCGTATCTCTTGGCATCCTGAACACTTCGTGGAGTTCCAGAAATCACACCCGTAGTCATATTGCAAGAGAGACCGCTGGGAAGATTCGGATTCACGGTCACCAAGTACTCCACCGCCTGAATTACAGGGACGATCGGGGAAATGGGCCGATTGGTTTTCACCGTTATAGATGGAGCGATCGACACCGAGGTGGGGCGAGAGGGAGTGCAGAACTGCTCTGGCTCACCCAGAGTACCGTCGAAACATAGACGTCGGATTGTGCCGTCGTAGAGCTGGGGACAGGGGATCGAAGAATACCCACCCGAAGAAGATGGCGGATAGACACCATCGGCTTCGCACGAGCGCTCCACATAGATCACAGTAATGCTTAGGGTAACAACCGTAGAGCCACCAGAGTTTGCTACGGTCAGTGAATACCGCCTTCTAGAGGATGCCACCGCTGGAGTACCTGTAATGACACCCGTAGCATTGTCCATCTGAAGACCCTCAGGAAGAGGGGGCGAAATGGAAACGGAATACTCCACGGCCTCAATGGATGGCTGGATGGAAGCAATACTCTGATATGTTGCGAAGCTGTAGCTCGATGAATTCAGCGAAACGATGGGTTTCTTGGGAATGCAGTAGTTTTCAACAGCACTCAAAACACCGTGCGTACATAGACGGCGCATCTCTCCATCATAGAGACCCGAGCAAGGAACAGATGCGTACGCACCATCCTCAACTGCAGGGTAACCATCTTGCGCAATACAGTCCACAGGACCTTGATTGACGGTCAGAGTGAAAGAAACGGATCCCTCACCAGTAGGGTTTGTCGCCTTCAGCACATACGTGGCTTCCGGAGTCACGGCAGTAGGAATACCCGAAATCTCTCCCGTTGTCGCATTCACAGACAAGCCAATAGGAAGAGCAGGCTCAATGGTCACAGTGTACTCAGCTCCAACAATGGTAGGAACAATGGGCTCAATAGGACGATTGCTCACGACAGTGTACGCAGTCACTGCAAGAGAAACGGTAGGAGCGACAGGGGCGCACATGTCCTCAACAGCACCAAGCACACCATCCGTACACAGACGCTTCTTCTCTCCACTGTAGAACTCGGGACAACCAATCGTAGAGTACTCGCCATTATCCACAGCAGGCCACTCACCATCAGCCTCACAATTCGAGGGCCCTTGAATCGTTAAACTGATTGTCGCGCTTATTGCGCCAGCACTGTTCGTAGCAGTCAACGTGTAACTCGCCTGAGCCGTCACAGCCGTAGGAATACCCGAAATCACACCAGTCTGAGGGTTCAGCGACAGACCAGCAGGAAGCGTAGGCAACACACTCACACTCACCTCCAGTCCCTCAATCGTTGGAGTAATCGGAATCATCTCCTCACCCATCATTCCAGTAAACTCAGTGACGTCCAGAGTAATGGTAGGAGGAAGCAGAGAACAATTATCCACCTCAGGACCAAACACTCCATTGTCGCAAGTACGCGACTTCGTTCCATTGTAACCAGCAGGACAAGGCTTCGTCGCCGTGTTGCCGAAAGGCGTCGACGGGTAGTCATCCATAGCAGGACAGAACTTCTCAGCGAACACGCTGAACATGAGTTCAGAGAGCTGGAATCCATTATCGTTGCAGTTACTCTCCTTACTAGCCAACTGAGGATTGTTGCACTCCGTCACCATCATCTTCATCGTGTGGTAACCAATCGTGTTGTTGAACAGGAACGACTTCGTCTGCATGTACTCGCTGAACATCACACTCGACTCCTCATCCAGCAGCACCCAATTGTCACCATTCTGTCCATACAGCTTCCAGCCAGAAGGAGTGTAGATGTTGCAGTTGTCTCCATTCGACACGAAGTACTCGTTCACAGGAATCAACACAGAATTCTCAAAGTTCCACGTCAACGTCACATCCACACACTGGTTACGAACGAACACAACCGTATCCAACATACCATCATAGAGGTAACGAACCGGTCCAGCAGAAGGAGGAACCATCGTCATCACTCCCTGCATCATTGAAGTGTGAGAAGGAACATAGCGGACAATTCCACTGAACGCCGCCGACTCGCTCATCGAAGAAATCATCACACTCACACGATCCAGTCCATTCAGGAAGTAATCACTCGCCGAACTCACCACCACACGCTTCACAGACGCAGCATCGAACGACTGAATGATCTGATCGTTCACCTTGATCGAAGCAACACAGTCACCACAATCCACTCTCACCTCCAACATCGCATTCTCGAACAGATGAGCCAACTCAGAATCCATGTGGAGAGTATACGCCGTATTCGCGTTCAACATACTCAATCCAGAAATCACAGGAGTGTTGTTCTCGTCATACCAAATGCTCGACACGATTCCATTCTTCTTGTATCCGTTCAACTTCATCACAAGTCCACTCGACACACTCGTATTCAGACTCATTCCATACACAAGAGCAGACACATCCACAGTCACAGGCTTCGACAGCGTCTCAGCCTCATACGAACCAATCACACCACTCATCGAATCCTTCGTCGCACTCAACGAATAGCTGAATCCCTCAATCGAATTCATGGGAACCATCATCACCGCGTTGAACACACTTCCCTCAAGGTTCGCAGCAACGTTACCACTCTCATCCCAACTGTCCGCAACCACAGCGAACTCTCCCATGCTCATTCCTCCCATCACACTCAACACACTCGACTCCACAGAGGCAGAAGGATGGAACTCAATCGCTAGCACGTTGTCTCCAGAACGACCTCCAGACAGAGGCAGAATGATGTGGAAGTTCGACGTCACCGTCTCCGAAGAAATCGGACTACTCGTCGAAGTCACAGGATTCGCAATGTTGAAACGACCCACCTTGTTACCATTCAGATACACCACAACACCTCCATTGTACTGCATACGCAGATTCATCACAGGATACTTCGAGATGTCTCCCAGATTCATATGATGACGCAGGTAACTCGTCTTCGTCTTCGACAGACTCAACGCATCCACAGCGTTCCAAGCCATGTCATCGAACAACTCCTCCTTCCATCCACTCATCTCCGTCTCACTCACTCTCCACGAAGTGCCAATCGGAGACAGCGAAGAGAACACCACAGAGAAGTCCTTACTCGTGATGGGACCACGCGCCAAATCCAGCTGTCCCTCAGCCATCGTGATCGCATAATAGCTCGACGAGGCGGAAGGAGCCTGCGTAGACGTCACCTGAAGGGTGTAGAAGCCACTCAGAAGACAAATGTGTCTCGTCTCAAGATCTCCAGCGTAGTCAATCGTGAACTCCTTCACCGTTCCAGCATCGCTCGACACAGTCACACTCGAAGCAATATTGCTCGTCACCGCAATGGCAATCAACGTCTTTCCACTCTCGCAGTTGCTCGTAATGATCATGAAGGTCGTGGTAACACTCTCTCCATTATCAGCACGCTTCGCGTTCACTCTCACTCTCTTCTCCTCGTTCGACAGCATCGTACCAGTAATACGACCCGTCAGGGTGTTAATGGTCAGTCCAGCCTGCTCCTTGCTGAACGTGAAATCCGTGTAACCCACAGAACTCGCAGGAAGGATGTTGATATCACGAGTCTCCGTAATATCCGTGTCCGCATACGACAGAGCAGCAGTAGGAGCCGAGATGGTAGCCAACTGAAGATCCACTCCAGTCACGAACCACGACGACACGGCAGACAGATTCGTCAGACGGTAAGCAGAACGAGGAATCGGAGAAGGAACCAGAATCTCCACCTTGTTCATTCCACTCTCAGGCTTCATGTACTTCACATCAATCAGAGTCTCCCAAGAACCATCATTCTTTCTTCCCTCAACCTTCACACTCGAAGGATAAGCATAGTTCTCAGACTGGAAGTGAAGAACTACACGACTGATCGACTCGAAGTGGTCGTTCAACTCAATCAACACATTGTTCGTGTTCTCACCACTCACGATCACTCCAGAACGAATCGACGTGATCTTCGCATTCGCAGGAGTCAATCCAGTCAGACTCACAGTGTGACTCAACACACGACTCTCATAGTCACCAACCTGACGCATCACTCCATTGAACGTAGAAATCGCAGAAGAAGGATTCACCAACACTACCGTCATCACATTCGTTCCCAGACTGAACACAGTCGACGGAAGCGTGATCGAACGCTCCATCAGACTCTCATAGCTGTGAGAAGGAATCGAAGCTCCCGTCACCTCTCCATTCACTCCATCACGGAACACTTCGTTTCCATTCACCAGAACCACACAACCATGCTGGTAACGAATCACCAACTCCATGTTACGAACACTCTCCAACACAATGCTCTTCTTGTACACCTGAACCGACTCGCTCAGAGGGAACGTTCCCACCTTACCACTCGACCAGTTCGATCCATCTGTCGTCTTCCATCCCTCCATCCAAGCGTGATACTTCCACTCCGACGCCACAGGAATCGGATACGTAAGAGAAAGAGGAACCGTGCTCGACGCTCCAGCAGCCGAATCGAAATGAAGATCAGCAATCATCACAGCATCACCGAGTCCCACGAGAGAATAGATGCGAAGAGAAGAGTTCTCAGACCACTTCAGACCTCCCGACATCGTCACCGTGTACTGACCAGCAGGCATGCATCTCTTCTGAACACCGTTCTCCTCGATACGAATCGGATCCGACACGCCCGATCGAATCGTAGCCACTTCACCAGGAGCAGCACCAACACGCTCAATGCGAATAGCCGCACCGTTGCACTGGGTGAACGTCAGTGTGATCACCGAGCTCACCGTCTTCTCCATGATCCAACCATTCACAGTGTACTCTCCACTTCCAGACACCATAGAGGATCCACTGATACGACACTCCGAATCAATGCTCAGTCCCTCAGGAAGAGCGGGACTCGTCGTGCAGTTCACAAATCCCTTCACTCCACTCTCAATGTTCACAGCATCCACTGCAGTCATGAACGAATACGAATCACTCGCATAGCCAATCGACGTAGGAGGCATCGCAGAACACACCATCGGGAACAGACTCTTCAGACTCACACTCGAAGCAGAACCACTCATCACCATCTTGATCGAACTATACAATCCATCCACATTCACATAGTTCGTCAAATACTTCTTGTTCGCCTCATATCCACTCATCTCCACAGTTCCCATCGCAGTCATTGCTTCCGTCGAACTCATACCACCCTCCCAAACGAACGACGTAGGAGCCACATCCACAGCACCAACACCAACCATCCAAGCATTCACCATCACACGCATGTTGTTCCAGTTGTAGAACACAGTTCCCTCATTCGCCGACACAGAGTACATCGTTTCCTCGTTGAAATCAATCAGATTCGGCGCACTCGCCTCCGTGCTCGTTATGTTGTAACCACCCATTCTGTGGCAGTTCGACGTTGTGCTCACAGACGACAATTGGGAAAGCGCAGCCTTGAACGTAACAGGACGACTCTCGGTATTCTGGAAATGGAGTTCGATGGCAATGACAGCGTTGGGCTTCAGAAGATCCATTCCAGAGCGAATGATGCCATAATAATCAGCAGTCGAGAAGGAACCCGTAGCCAACGTTTCAGCCGTCGGAACACCCTCAGGCATGTTATCGCGGAACACTTCAACACCATTGACATACGCGACAACTCCCGAGGCATAGAAAACACGAAGGTCGTAGGCAGTCATGTTGGTGAGGGCACGCACTTCCTTGCGGAAGTACTGGGTTCCAGTGACGGACTCGGTCCAGTTTCCACTAAAGTAGCTATTCCAGTTGGTCACAGTAGCAGAGACGTCCTTCCAGTCGGGAACAAACGTCGTAGAAAACTGCCACTCGCTATCTGGAGTGATGGGGGAGTACAGAGAAAACGGGATGTACTGAATGCTTCCACTCTCCAAACGTCCCATATACACAGTTGCTCCCCACTGCGTCTGAACGTCCACGAACGAACCCTGATCCCAACCATCATAACCATCATCACGAAGAACGAGGTTGTACTGATCGTTCGCCGTGTGGGCAACACACGCCTCCTTCGTGTTCACACGGTTGTTGAACAGATTCTGAATGGTAACCGTTCGGATTCCCTCTCCACGAATCTGAATCGTCTGCTCTTCTCCGTACCGCTTCGTCGTAACCATAAACTTTACATAGATTTGATCTTCCTGACAATTCAATGCACCTGACAGTGCAATCACTATTCGTCATCCCATTATTTCTTCAAGCAACCTATTAGTAATAGTAACATTCCCCAGAACAGATTGTTCTCATTCATATATACTCCGTTTGTTTTGGGCGTTTCATCCATTAAGTCAGTTATCGAGATTCATTGGAACAAACAGCACAATACATTGAATGGCAATGGTCACACACACGGACAGGCCGTTTGTATCCAAGAGAGGGGATGATCACTCGATGCAAACTACATTGCGAACACACTAGCTTACCACACTTTCTGCAATGCTATTGTTGAACGTGATTATCAAAAACTACATGCTTTCGTCGCAGAAGCCAGAACTGCTTAGAACAGCAGGTACACGTGGAACTTTCATCGTTCTCCATCCACCGAGGGAATGACGGTTCGTGTACTTGTGTCACAGGTCTGTTTTCTGTTTGATTCGCCTGAGCTCCAATATCTTCCAGTGCCGTGACTTGAGCCTCACTCGCAGACTCAAAACGATCGCTGTCTTCCTCTTCATAGCGGAATTCGGGGCAATCGGACAGTTGGATTGTTGATAGTTTGCCGGATGAATTGCTCATCAACCGTCTGCAATCTTCTGCAATGAGTTCCTGCGCCGACAAAACCGCTTTCTCTGACTGTTCCTGCTCTGGATACAGAGAGGAATTGGGGCTGAAATCGAGCAAACCCTCCGAATTCTGACTCTCCAATGTGAAGTCATAGATCTTGAGCTGCGAGAGTGATTGCTACATGATATGCAATCATCAGTTCTACCTCCTTTACCTGCTGCTCATAGAGAGCCAATCGCCTGTTGCAGGCATTCAAGTTGTTGACAGTGGAAACGAGCGTTTGGTCATTCAGACGCTTCTTCTGTTCATACTCGCTGATCCGCTGATTGCGCTGCTCCTCCACAGCTCTCAACTGACTATGAAGAGCGTTCAGTTGGTTGTTTAATCGCTTCAATGTCTGTGTCGAATATACGCTGGAGCCAATTCTCTCGAGCAGAGTCGTCTTCTTCTTCTGCAACTCTTCAACATAATTGGAAGATCCTGAGGAGGATCCTGCATCCTTAATCTGGTTTTCCACTTGCGTGAGCTCATGCACCACTTGGTTGTACTCGTTCGATTGGTTGGATTGCTGATAATCTCTCAGCTTCTGCTCCGATTCCCTGCACTTCCGGGAGAGTGATGAAATACTCTCCAACAGCTACATGGTACCCATCGTCCGAACCTACCGGCTTGAGCTCCTTGTTCATCTCTGCTTCATAGTACACATTACCAGCATTGAACCGCTCGCGAACACGACTCTCGCTTACCCTCACTTGCTTCATCATCGTCTCCACAGCGTCCACTTCGCCATCTACAGCTTGCTTGTTCCTTGTGATCGTTCCAATTTGGGCAAGACGTTTCTGAAATTGTCGCTCCGCGATCCTCCACGTAATGTAATCGTTGAAGGACTTGGTAGCACTCACCTCTCGCGTTTTCAACTCCGTCATCAGATTATTCCGCTTTGTTTGTAAGCTCTTAATCTTGCTCGAAAGGGAGCTTGCTTTCTTCTGCCATGTGATGACCCTTCCAATCCTACCTCTTGATGCAATGTTTCGGATTCTTGACTCTGTGAAGAAGCCAGCTCCTGAGTGCATTGGCTTAGAACATTCCGAACATCACTGCATTCCTGGATCATCTTCTCATACCGCTGATGGGCAATGAATGCCTGTTTCTTTGCTTCCCTCATCTGGGTCGAAATCGCTTCCTGCTGTTGACTCAAATCCTCTTTGGAAGATCCGAGAAGGGTTGACAGTGAGCGAGAGTGTTCCAGCATGTTGGGACGCTCTTGGATCTAGGTAGAAAATGGAGATGGCACGTACGCTGGAGGTCGAAGGAGAGGACACAATATTGGTTTCGCCTTGAATGGCTTGGTTCCGATTCAAGATGCTCATTACAGCTTTCGATCGCCCTTGGTAGCGTGATTCTTCTAGCAGCGACTACGATTGGTTTGTTGCTCAAATCATACAATCATGCGTTTGATATCACTTCGTAGAGTCCCTGATCGCAACTCCATCGCTCCGATCGTTCGTTTGTCCGTTGTTTGTCTCTTCAGCATTCGACGAAGTTCCTCCTGTTGAACTTCATACGCTCGAAGAAGTGGCTCGATGGATCGCGTGAGCACTTGGAGTTGGTTTCGCCGTGTTTCCAGCACTCCATTCGTCCTAGTGAACCGGCTAATTAGGAACACGACCTAGCTATCATCCAACTGCTTTCCCTACCTCATCTTGGTTTTTGCTCTCCTCGCTGAGATCGCACGCCAGAATATCCACCTCTTCTTCTAACCGCGCAATCAGCTGTTGCAGCATCTCGCATTCTCTGCGCTTTCGGAGTAGCGCCTGCCTGTTCATGTTCATTCGTTGCTCCATCAGCGCCACGGAGGTCGTTAACAAGTGGTACGAGTAATCCATATTCGTCATCATCTGATTGATGGACATGTAATCTGCTAACGACATTTGAAGATTCTTCTACCCTTCATGCCAACTCTCCACTACTCACCTCATAATCTTCCTTCGTTCCTTCCGTAGATACATCGGGCTCCTCTCTTTCAGATGCATCACGGGCAGTACGGACGCATTCATTCTCCAGAGCGACACGCTCACAGCAAGCATGGCGCAGCTCCTCCGCCAAGACTTCCTTCTCACTGTTGATGGCGTCCGTTTCTTCCAAAATGTTTGGCAGGGGAAGGAGTTCCGCATCCAGGGATGGTATTCCAGAGGCAGAACAGAGAGTGCTCTCCACTTGTTTCAAAATGATATGCAGTTGATGTTGTAGTTCATTGATTCCAGCTGGTTCCGTCGACTCCTCCTCCCAACCCATAATAGAGTCTCTGATTTGCGTGAGAGACTGAACACACTGCTGATAGAGTTGGTGCTGTTGAATTCCAAAACGAAGAAGCATGTGAAAGTATGTCTACGTGAAAGAGTGTCTGTATTCTCACTTGCAATTCACATACAACTGCCTGGTGATCATCTTCGCGATTCTGTGCTTGTCGCAGCTCACGAGCACATTCTTCACACCTCACAATACACTCCTTCATTGCCTTATAATAGCTGGAACACTCTTCAGTGCGTTTTGCAAGTTCTCGATTCTTCTCTTCAATGGTCGTCTTCATTTCCTCCTTCTCGCTTCGTAGCGCTCTGACTTCAAAAGCAATGGCTTCTGCTTCCTTCTCTCTCTCCTGCAGACAATGCACTTCCTCTTCCAGTTCGGTAATTTGCGACTCATACACTTTCCAAGTGAGCTAAAATGGTAATCGATATTCATTTCTACGAGGGGATTGGCGTCATCTTCCGTAATCTTCACGGAACCCGTCACACTATACTAAACGGTTCAGAAAATACCTACAATGACTGAAGGCGGCGGTCCAAGGACTGAATGGCTTCAACTGCTTTCATTGGTATTTCAGAGACCCCAGCTCCTTCCACAGGAACGATCATTTGCGCAATCTCCCGGAAGGACTCAACAAAGGATACGAACGAATTCATGTTATTGTTGGTTTGCTGCTGGGAATGATCCTTGTCCTCTTGGAGCAGTTTGTATTTATGGATCAGTTCCGTAACCGCCTCTGTAAGAGAAAGATGAGGCGTCACTTTCAAAAACCCAAGACTCACAATATCCTTAAGCAGTTGGTCGTTGGTTGTCCTCTGCATCAACGATTCCTCTTTCAGCGAGGCCATCTAGGTGACAGCAACAATCAATCCCTACGGTTTCTTGCAGCTGGAGGAGCTCTTTTTCAATAACATCAATGTGGCGACGCTCAGCAGATCTAGATCACAGAAAACTGAAACAACGACCGAATGGGTTTTGTGTGAGAAGGAAGGGTGCATGTGAAAGATCGAATCAGAGACATGACAGAGGTCAGATGGGACGTTACAGATGGAGAAACGTGGGAGTTCAGGGAACGTGACTGAGCGAGCTGGCGGTAAGAAAACAATAAAAAACAAACTCGAAGGACGTCTTCAATCGTACTCTGGATGAAAAAGTGAACGACGTTTACACCATTTCCTTCACGTATGTCACAGAGCCGCAAAAGTCGCGTAAGCATGCTGTTTCGACTATTCGGAAGAAGGCCTTGTTTCATATCGAGGAGGCAGTCCAAGAGATGAGACGATTCGATTTCCGCAAAAGAAAGGGAGGGCGAGTTGCTGCATAACGATTTCCGAGGAATATCGACATAGCACACACTTGACAAAAACTATAATGAGATCGAACCATCTCTCCCACTCTATCACCTTGTGAATAGGTACCAATACGAATCATCTCAAAAGTATCTTCGGGATGGAGATGAAGAGAGAGCATCCCGTTCGATGCCTGCCCATTCAGTTCCCATTCAGAACATACATGAGCAACACAGTCTACAAACTGGCGATGAATGGCATCAATGCGAGACTGAGTGGCAAGTGGTTGAGAGTCCTCCGACTACACATCACATGTCCATACCAAAGAGACGGAATTCGTTGATTGCAGAGGAATGAATATCTCACCTACTGAAAATACAAAGCGAAGGGCACTTACCATCGTTAAGGCGATGGGCTCTCAGATCACAAATGACAGTGATCTGAACGCCAATTTTAATCACCTCCGGTTTATCTTTCACCAAATGCGTGATCATTTTCTTCATAAACCGAACAAAATTGTTGACCATCTACCTTACACCTCTCGTTGAATGACTTACGATACACGATGAATCACTTGTACTAAGGATGTGATCCTCAGTATTCACTTTACAACCAAGAAATGCCAGATTCTGACATGTCGAGGCACACGACAAATACATATTGTTCTCAATGTTCACAATCTACTCTTCATGCATGCAAAAAGAAATGAACGGCGTCCGTTTCTTCTACACGAACCTGGTAATCCGTCATCAATCGGCCTATTTTATCCATACAGTCCTTTGATATTTTAAATGGGGAAGATCTACGCCCTTACCATGCCAACAGAGATCTACGATTCGCTTACTTCAATCGCAGTAAGAGAAACACAGTTCTCCATCACGTTGATGGGAGGGAGCTCATCGCTACGATGAGAAACACAGGTAGACCCTCATACAGAGAAGCAATCGCCGAATTATCCATTTCCGAAGAGGTCTGTCTTTTTCCAAGAGGATAATCAAAGGAAAAAGAAAGAGTAACCTAGAAACAAATATTTGCATTAGCGAAAACAAACACAGTTATTCATACCCCTCAAATCGCTTAAAGCATTGCTTGTTATCACTAAATGCATGTTGGATGACACTCGCTTCAACGCTTCGACTCTTCGGAAGAACTTGGACCTCCGGGCAGTACACCCATGTGTCCTTACAACGTATCAGCAAACTCTTCCTCTCCTTGCAATACAGAACGCTTCCAGGTTGATACTGATTTGCATCGGGAAGACGGGAAGGAAGATTCTTCGGATCCTCTTCAAGAGGTTGGATTGAGCGCAGGAACACGATCTTGCCATTCCACAGAGTGCGCAGCGGATATTCATAGTTCAGTGCCTTGTACAGACAGAACACCTGGGTTGCGGTTGACTGGGAGAAATCAACAAACGACATGTTCTTTGTGATTTTGTGAGCTTGTGTGGTTTTGCTCTCATCCTGCATTGATATGCATCAACCAAACGGTACCTGGACGTAGGGACGAATCGTGTCGATATTGTAAAGCGTATCCATCATGCCCATCGCTCCCTCCAAGGCGAGCATCGAAGCAAGCTGCGGAAAGTGCATGCTCTTGTCAATGTCGATCTCTTTTTGATACAAACACTTTCCCGAGTCGATCACCTTGTCATTCAACGTGATGATGGAGACGCCCGTTTTGGAATCGTTCTAGTTGGCAGTGTAACAACTATCGTACATTCAGGATTGCATGGTGAATGGGTGCGGCTCCTCTGTACTTCGGAAGGAGAGAAGGGTGCATATTAAGTCCTCCGTCTTTGAAACACGAAATCACGTGAGGAGGAATGAAAAAACCAAACGAAGCAACTACACACAGCTGGAACTGTTTGGACAAGATGGATTCGGGAGGCCGCCATTCTCGCAGCGTGTGCTGACTAGAAGGGAAACAAAAAAAGCGAAGAGTACGGCATCACCGGAATCTGCGTAAAGGGAATATCATTCTTGCGACAGAAGTGCTTGATTGGCGATTCAATGAGCTCACTTCCGTGCTTGCTCTTCTTATCGGCGGTACATACAACCTAGGTTCTTAGAGATGCAAAAGCAATTGTTTACCTCCAATTTGTTGATGATACCGTCTTCGCGAAGATAATCACTGTACAGCAGTTGCAAAGTAGGATTGGACACTGCATCCGACCCAAAGAACACCACATTCAACTCTTTCGTAGAGTAGAGCATACACTGCGATTTGCAAACTCGATACACATGGTGGAGCTTGTTAGACAACATGATTGTGAGGAAGTGGATGAAAGAAGGATAGCAGCTATACTGTGAACTAGGCACTTCTATGGCGGGTCGAATGGGATCATTACAGCATTGGTGATATACGCAACGCCTATGGGCTAACATTACAAACAACGCCTATGGACTAATACCACAAACAACGTCCCAAGCCGGTGCACCAAAACAATCACTGCAAAGAAACAGACTACTTTCTCATCTTCGCTACCTTCTGGGCTCGCTTCTTCACGGCCTTCGGGATCTTCGTCTTTCTCTTTT
This sequence comes from Blastocystis sp. NMH, assembly GCA_039096215.1. Taxonomy (NCBI): domain Eukaryota; class Bigyra; order Opalinata; family Blastocystidae; genus Blastocystis; species Blastocystis sp. NMH. The sequence goes on along the minus strand of JBBPEA010000036.1, from coordinate 431,080 downwards.
CCCGCTTGCTCTCCTTCACTGCCTTCTTGTGAGCCTTGCGCTCCTCCTTTGTTGCATTCTTCTTTATAAACTGCTCTTCCTTGGGCTCCTCCTCTTCCTCCTCCTCTTCCTCACTTTCGTCAACTTCCAGTTCAACCGTGTGTTCTCCAATCACCTTTTCCACCTCCTCCTCGTTGAAATCTACCTCAGAGTCCACCCAATCGCCTACGCTTTTCAAACTCATTCTCAAAAGCCTCTTCCAGCGCGTCTTCGTCTTCCTCCTCCTCGCGAGTGGACTGCTTCATCGCAATATCGATTCCTGTCAGCGCGGAGTAAAAGATCTCCTCCAGCTTCCCCAGCTTCATATCGGCAATGTCCTTCTCCACATGGACCACTTCAAACAGATTTTGCGGAATAAATGCCGACATGAACACTTGCTCCTCATTCTCGTACGTTCCCTGTTTCATCACTTCCTTGGAGTACTCGATCGACTACATGGTAATTTTATCTCACTTCATACGCGTGTAATCACGTCGTCATAATCTTCTATCTTCAGCGAATAGCGGGTGACAAAGTCGAAGAGCTCACGCGTCGTCATTACATCCACGCCGTTTCTAATGATGCAACCACGTCTTCAAACACACTTGGCAAAGTAATCTGTTACGTTCTTGCAGTCATTACGAAGGAAGTGAAGCGCATTCGGATGGTCAATCTCAACGGACTGCGACACATCGATGATCCACACATCCTTCTGATAGTACCTACATCATAACCAACTCCCATTCCTACAGAAGATTATACTCCGACAGGTCGCCATGCACGAGACGACAGTCCTGGTACATGGAACGAAGCAGCAGCACCAGACGACGATACAGACGGTTGTAAGACTTCTTCGTCAACGAAACATCCTTCAGACGAGGAGCAGGCCATCCGTTCTCGCCCAAAAACTCCATCACCAGAACGTTGCGCGTGAGTCCATATGTTTCAGGAACAGGAAGACCGGCCGCGCGCAATCTACGGAAAAAGGGAATAGACAATTCTACCTTCCCAAATTGCGTCGCTCCTTCTCCGCCCACATTGCAACCATTTTGCGAGGATTTGATTTGTTGAAACCGTGGCGGAAACGGAAGTCACCAGCCACGTAACGTTCACGGTCCTTAAATATCAGAATCGATGTCTTGTAAATCTTGATTGCCAATTCCTTATCGTGCGAGTCCACTGCGTGATACACATTCGCCTACACCATCATCCACTGCATATACTTCCACTTCCTTTCCCGTGCTGATGCATCCATTCATTTCCTTCAACTGCCCACGATTCAGCATCTGATACAGGATGAAACGCGTTCTCGGATCCATCACATTCTCCGTCGTCGCACGGTCATCACGGCCTGTATGGCGTGAGCTGCCCTTAACCATTCGTCCCATTCCTACGCCTTTCCCTCCTCTTCGTTCGCCAGCTGCTTGTTAATCGCAGCTTCCACCTTGCTCGATACCGAATACTCTGTCATCGACCGTACTCAGAAGAGAAATGCAAACAAACACCCATATTCTTCATGGTGTTGAACTGAATGCAGTACTTCAAGTGCTCCGTCTGTAATATTTCCATCCCCGTCATCTACAAAGGAAGAAACCCGCCTTTCCTCCCCGGGGTCCAGTTTCCCTGAATGGAGTGTCACACTATAGATACAAGGAGGATGTATACATTATGGAAGAGCAGTCAGGCGACACAATGCCCATTCCCATTGGCGGTGTTTGTTGTGTTTGCAACGAGCCGTGCTGTCTCCAGGAGTCCTGCAGTGTTGTGTGTAATGGAAACAAACGGTACTGTAATCATCATAAGCCTCTGTTCTATGTTTCCTTCATTTTCTATTCTCCATTCAATGGGTACGCATACATTTGCATCTGAGCAATTTGCAATCGTCGAGAGCAATGGACTCTTGTGTTCGTGGAGAACCCAATACAACGAATAGGCGATGCGGACCATCACGCACTTGATCGCTAGTACAACCACACATAGGATGCTCTGGGTGAGAAGAACAGGCCACATGAAATGGATATCGTAGATACGGCAGTCTTCGGATGGATATCCCATTTCGCATTTGCTGTGGAACGAGTTCATCTGCGGCAGGATGATGATCATACAGCAAAGACTGATACCCTACGTTCCACAAACGTCATAGTCATACAGCGAGGAGCATGGTGCAGTAACACAAAAGTTGAACCTAGTTGGTGAGGACAACGCAAATCGGTACCAGAACAAGATAGTGATCCACCAGCAGCCAACACCCTAGGATTCTAATCCATTCACGACCCAAGTGAGCACTACAATAGCGTAGGTGCGATGGAGTTTATCAGCATGATTACTGGGGCTGGGTACGCGAAGGAATTCTCCTGCTTCCAAAACACGCCAACAAAGACATTTTGAAGGAGAATCCAAATCTACATTCATGAAACCACTTAGCAGAACGTAGTTGATAATGGCAATTCGGTACCCACTCTGAATCCGTTTATGGGTTTGGGAAAGCAAAGGATCCACACGTTCGTCACCTGACATCGGAAGTGAAGATGTCAGTCAAAACGAAGGAAAACGCATCTTCCGTTGCATCCACTCAGCAGACTCTTCCCTTTTCTCCACCGCCTAACGGGGAAGAATCCGATAACAGAATTGAACTGCGTCCAACATACTAAAATGATTCTTCCTTCCGTATCTATGCACAACGGGATCATCTTTCTTTCACCCCTTTCTCTTGATGATGAATATTGGTCAGCAATTGAATACCCCGCTGAGTATCTCTCATGTTGTCCCTTTTACTCGCAAGATGACTTGATTGCTAGACGAAAGAAGCAGCAGCCCCAGAATTCTTCTCCTGCCGTACGATTCATCTTGTACATCCATCCTAGAAACCTCAAACTGCTCGCCAGCAATCACGTCGCAGAAAGGTTCAGTTAAGAAGAGATCCCATACAGGTTCTGCGTCGTTGGTTAGGTAGTTTCCAATAATGAATAGAGCCGTCGAAGAACGTTGCTGGAAAGCAGTCGACTTCAGCAAAGGAGAGAAAATCAAGTCGACGCAAAAGAGCTGCTTCGCTGAGTGCAGTCGTTGCATCGCAAAGGGTTGGCACTAGGGATGATTGTTGAACGCGTTAGACCTCGGCAAATGCAACTGCGCGTGTGGCGCGCTCTTTGAAGGCGGTACCGGATGTGAACAATCGCAAACGCGTCAGTCACCCCGCTGTGACGGCGACCACTCGCATCATAATCAACCGTGATACGAACGAACAAACCATCGTTCTGAAGCGTGATACTCCTAATCGTACTCGTAGTGGTGATGGTACGAAGTCGTTTACTAATCTCACTGTAGATATGAAGGGATTCAAAATGGCCAATCTCAAGTGGTGTGTTTGTTACAAACAGGTCACAACTACCTTACAACTCCTTCTTCTGAGTGCATCTTCCGACAATAATACCAACTACTAAAAGAACAATGGCTCTACACAGTCAAACCTCACATGCAAAACCTACCCAACACATCCCAGAGTGATCCAGATGCCCGTCATATCCTTCTTGTTTTCCGGCTCCAACACCTCGTCCATGTCATTCAGCATCATGACGGCACGAGGAGAAACCACTCCGCTTCGGAACGTGGCAAAATCCTCCGTCTCTCCAGGGTTCGTCGACGTGATTCCAGCAAGAATCTCTCCGTTCAGCATGTTCGTACGCATGTCCGTCACCGACTCAAAGTACGTAGGTACCGCCTTCGAGGACAGGAACGGCTTCACGGCATTGAAATCGGCAGAGGACAGAGCACCCACCTTCACGACTGATCCACTCTCCAGCGCATTGTTCAGATCCACCATCGACTCCATTCCGGAAGAACGGAGCACCGTCACCGTGGACTCGTATCCACCGGGAGAACACGAAACAGAGAACGCCTCAATGCGATCCTTTCCGTTGTAGAAGGAAGACAGAATCATGTACAAATCCGTCATATCCGACTCTCCCTTTCTCACCGAGTCCATAATCTTCGAGGAATCGCTGAACAGATTCCACTTGATCTTGATGTTCACTCCATACTGTTTGTTTATTCTCGCCACAATCGCTCGCAGATACTCAGGCCAGAAACCCACAGGGGGATCCTGAACGTAGTCACCAGCAGGCATATCAATGTAACGGAGACCAGCCACCGTCAGCACCTCATTCTACATATCAACACAACTCACCACCTCTACCTTGATGATATCAGCAAAACGACCGGTCAACGCATCCTTCGCCGGGAAGATGGACTGAGTGCTATCCGGAGCACACGTGATGCAGGCAATAATCTCGTTCATCCCAGTACGATTCTTGATATCCAGGAATTCTCCCGAATCAATAATACGCGCCAACGCCGCGTTAAACGCACGACGCAAGTCTCTCGCACCCTTGATCACAGTCACTTCGTTCACATCGCGAAGACTCGAGGCTACATGTCAACAATCATCATTACCCCGTACCAGTAACAACGGAAAACAGCACAAGCACAGAAAACAAAACCTTGTTCATTCCAAATAATTAGTGACTGAGGAGTTGGAAACCTTCTTTGATTCCACGTTTCCATACGGTAACCAATCAGATTCCGCCACGTAGCATATGACGTAATCGAACATGGAAGCGATTTCGTTCCTCAGAAAGCCCTCTCTTCAATTCTGCCATCCCTATCGAGTGGACAAACATGGCCCAACAGTATTTAACCGATGATGTGATTATGGAGAATAGTCTTGTTTTAAGTGCTCAAGAGAAAGTATAGATGCCACTCATCCACATGGAGTAAGTAGTAGAACACCATTATTCATCATGGTAGATTCACTCTTCTTTCACTAAGTTACGTAGTCTGCTCGTGATAAGGCTGCATTCAATACAGAGGCGTATGAGGGGAAAATGGTACGAGTTCGCTTTCAAGGAGGAAGAGAGGGTAGGAATCCGTTCGCTTCCATTCATTTCATATAGTCGTTGGTGTACTGAAAGGATACGACTCTTTGATGAATCTAGTTCTCGATGATGCTGTCGAGTATCTACGAGGTAATTGTCTCCTTTGTTTCGTAATGTAGACATCGATGATGAGTACGTGCCATCGGGAGAAACGCGAAAACTCGGACGAGTGGTCTGTCGCGGTATCGCCATTATGGAAATGAACCCAGTCGAAGGAATGATCGAAATTCAGAATCCCTATTAGTGTTCTATTCCATGTTTCTGAAAACAAATACACTCAATTGGGAGTGACATATTGGTATTGCAACTGTACTCCCGACGAGGGAGAGTCCGGTAGGTGCAAATCCAACGGCACCTTTGCAATTGCCTTCTGCGGAGTAGGAAATTGTCTCGTTTCTCGTGCGGGCAAAGCATCGACAGAGAGTATATCCAGATGGTTCTGAAAAAAAGGGTGGCTTAGTGCGGCCTTGGCAGTGATGCGTTTCTCCGGGTTCAGTGTCAGCAGCTTCGTCAGCAGATCGAACACCTCTCTACAGATTACTCTCAATCAAAACGAGAACGCATCTCCTTCCACAGGTGCAATATACTGTCGCAGTGAAGAAGTCTGTGTCATTTGCTTATCAAAGCCCCAACGCGCAATCCGAGAGTAATACCGACAAGTCTTCAGCTCCGGCCAGTCGTAAATCGAAGGCAATCCCATAATCGAGAATATCCGCTCACACTGATTGCTCTGAAAGGGGTGCTTTTCGGAAACAGATCGAACCTCCTCTCCGCAGAACAAGTCGCTTCCATGGAGCATCTACAGCTCAAGCTAGATAAGCACGTCAACGCGTCCCAAAACACATCCGATTGCCCAGATGTCGACCGCAGGGCCGTAGGATGAATAGCCAAGCAGCAGCTCCGGAGCTCGGAACCACAGCGTCACTACAACACGCTCCAGTTCACTGAATTCCACAACCGGCTCCTGAAAGGAACGGGCAAGACCGAAGTCCGTCAGCTTGACGAGACCCGAGTGACTGGTGTTGTCAAAGATGAGAATATTGGTCGGCTTAATGTCGCGGTGCATAATCCAACGGGAATGGAGATAGGCAGTCGCCTGCAGAAGTTGCCACAGAATAGAACGAATCATAGGAAGTGGAATCACTTGTTTCGATCGAGAGAACGAGTCAATCAAGTCATGGAGGTCATAGTCTGCTACAAATAACAGAATTCATACATTGCAACCGCATTCGTACACAATCCCAAACTCCTTCTGAGGGTAGTTATAGAACATATCCAGTTCCCTGACGATGTGCTCGTTGGATAACTCTTTGATTAGTTTGATTTCTCGCAGATGACTGATTGTTGTGAGAGAATCAATCTTTCCTTCCTTCTGAGGAAACATGATCTTTATCGCCACCACTGACTGCGTCTCATCCCTCTTCTTTGCCATGTATACAATCCCGTATGTTCCGCTCCCTAACTATCGAATGACGCGATTGCCTATCACCTACCCGCCCAATGATATCGTAACGATCCCGAACCAGAGGAAGTGTTCCTGCATCGATATTCATCAACAAACAGAAACACACAAGTAGATTACTGACTTACACTGTTTGAGTTGTTGTTGTACTCAAAACACAGTTGCACGCTCGGCAAACTGTCGTAGATCGTGGATTGCGATAGCCACACTGTGAACACTGAACACCTTCCGTTCCAAGAAGACGGCTAGCACTATCGGATTCTTCATCATCGTGTCGTTGGACAGGTCGGATCGTCGTCTTTCGCTTGAGCAAACCAATCTTCTCAATATCATCCAGTCCATATCTACACATCAATCCGTTACGCTATGTCAACATTGTGCGGCTCTTGCTTTGGAACCTACGTCACACCAAACAAAACAAGCATACTTCAGGAGAGAAAGAAGCAGAACCACAATGACAACTACAAGGATGACGATAATCGCGGTGGTGATCATCGCGCCCGTCGATACTTTGTAGATGGGCTTCTGTAGCGTAATAATGTCGGACGAAATGATGGCTATCTGAAAGAGATTGCAAACCAACTACGTTTGTCCTCGTCGTACACAGTACACTTGGTGAAGTACTTTCGCTTGGGATCGATTGAATTGAAAGCGATAGATCGGCGGGAGTGAACAGATGACTGGATGGAGGCGATTTCTTTCGCTACGTCAACAGCAAGCAACTCAGCATACACTCTGCGTCAAAGAGAGAGCAGGAAACCACAGAGGGAATATTCGAGTCCACATGGAACGAAATGCTTGACTCCAGGTACTTGATCCGAGAAATCGCTATCGTTCCCTCTTGAGTGCGAATGTGAGCAGCCGGCTGTGATTCCGAACGCAGGTTACTCACCGTTCTTCCATAGCAGTAAATGTCGTAGGAGGTGTCTGGAATCAGATGAGACAATGACAATGTCATGGAACCTACGGATTAACCGCGTAGAATATGTCTACCGGACTGCAAATCAGCAGGCTTTCCTGGCTTGGATATAATACTGTCCTGTAGAGCAAGCACTCCCGACACAGCAGCATGACACCAGACACGCGAAAGATAGTACGTGGAGATGGTTACCGTAACACTCGTGGCTCCCACTTCCTGAACCGTGGTTGCCAGCCCAACAATATGGAAATCTGAATCCACATAGCGGTCCTTAAAAGCGTTTGAAAGAGAATCATCTTCATCGTCATCATCCTTATTCGTGGGTTCATCTTCCTTTTCTTCCATATTCTGAGTGGGTATTATACTATTGTCGTCTCCATTATCTTTCACAGAAGAGCTATCCTTCTTCGGTACTGGATAGGTATCTTCTTCAGGTTCATTCTTCGTTGATGAGGACATGCTCTCTTCTTCTTCCTTGTCTGTTGTTAACGACGGTTCACCACTCTCTCTCGACTCGGAGTCTTTATCATCCTCGTTGTTGGATTCATCCTCGCTTGTTTTCTCCGCCTTCTTCGACTGCAGTTCTTCACTGTGCAGTATGGGTTTCCTTTCATCCTTGCTTTCCTTCTTTGATACTGGTTTCTCATCCTCCTCCTCTTCTTCTTCTTCTTCCTCTTCCTCTTCTTCTTCATCCTTCTTGTTTCCTTTCTTTGCTACTGACTTCTCATCCTCCTCTTCTTCTTCTTCTTCCTCTTCCTCCTCCTCTACTTCATCCTTCTTGCTTTCCTTCTTTGGCACTGGTTTCTCATCTTCCTCCTCTTCTTCTTCCTCCTCTTCCTTGCTCTCCTTCTTGTTTCCTTTCTTTGATACTGACTTCTCATCTTCCTCTTCTTCCTCTTCCTCTACTTCATCCTTCTTGCTTTCCTTCTTTGGCACTGGTTTCTCATCTTCCTCTTCTTCTTCATCTTCCTCTTCCTTGCTCTCCTTCTTGTTTCCTTTCTTTGGCACTGGTTTCTCATCTTCCTCTTCTTCTTCTTCCTCCTCTTCCTTGCTCTCCTTCTTGTTTCCTTTCTTTGATACTGACTTCTCATCCTCCTCTTCTTCTTCCTCTTCCTCCTCCTCTACTTCATCCTTCTTGCTTTCCTTCTTTGATACTGGTTTCTCATCTTCCTCTTCTTCCTCTTCCTCTTCCTTGCTCTCCTTCTTGTTTCCTTTCTTTGATACTGACTTCTCATCTTCCTCATCTTCTTCCTCCTCCTCTACTTCATCCTTCTTGCTTTCCTTCTTTGATACTGGTTTCTCATCCTCCTCTTCTTCTTCCTCCTCTTCCTTGCTCTCCTTCTTGTTTCCTTTCTTTGATACTGACTTCTCATCTTCCTCCTCTTCTTCTTCCTCCTTTGACACTGGTTTCTCATCCTCTTCTTCTTCCTCTTCTTCTTTACTCTCCTTCTTCGATACTGGTTTTTCACCTTCCTTTCTCTTCTTAACTACAGACTTCTCTTCATCCTCCTCTTCCTTCATGCTTTCTTTCTTCGGTACTGGTATCTCTTCCTCTTCTTCTTCCTCCATACTCTCCTTCTTTGGCACTCGCTCTTCTTTCTCTTCCTTTTCATTTCTCCTCTTCAGCCTTGGCTTCTCCTCGCCCTCATCCTCTTCATCATTCTTTCTCTTCCTCAACACAGATTCCTCATCTTCCTTTCTTCTCTTCGGTGTCGGCTTCTCGTCCTCCTCCGTCTTCGATGGTTGCATAGTCTCCTCCTCTCTTTTCATCAGTCTCTTCTTTGAGGACACGCTCTTCGATACCTCATCGTCTTCCTCTTTCGGCACCACATTCTTGGATGACGACTTACTTTTCTTCTTCGAGAGAGATGAATTCTCCGTGGATTCATTGACATCCTTCTCCATCGGAACAGACTCCTCTTCCTCTATCTTCTTTGAAACCGATTTGCGATTCCTCCTCTTTCTATGAACTCTCACTGGTAACGATTCATCTCCATTTCCCTCTTTAGTCTCACTTCCTGCAACGGCGTCACGCTCACTCGGCTTGACATCCCCTGACGACAAAACCAGAGATTTATCGTTGCTCGCATTTCGCGTCGAAGAATCCGAATCCTCCTTGGAGAGAACCTCATCAGAACGATGCTTTCGTGAAACCGACTTGGACTTCCTCTTAGAGGCCACGTCTCTCTCCACAACAGCAATCGCATTATCGTCGATAACGTCATCCACAGGACTCAATTGTTTCGAGTTCGAATCTTCCAATTCCTCAGAAGCATACTCCTCAATAGAATGCTTGCTCCTTCCTTTAGAAGAGTGCTTCGTTAATACAGGAACTGGTTCATCCTCTTTAGTAAGCTCCAGAGAACGATTCTTCTTTCCAGTAACTGGTATATCGCTCTCTTCAGACGCTCCATCCTCGGAAGCCAATGTTGATACTGGTTGTAGGTTCTCAGAGGACGAGGACGTCAATTTCGATCGATGCTTCTTCGAAAGAGTCCTCTTGGGTGAGTCTATTGACTCCGAATTCACTACATCAAAAGAAAGAGTGAAGCTTACGACTCCATCTGTTCTCACTGCTCAACCTGTCACCACGCAAAGATGTCTACATGTCAGGAACGCAACTCCCCTACAGAATGTTTGGTTGATCGACCTGATACAACAAGCAAAAGCGACACTATCACCTCATACAAGCAGTCAATCCTCTTACAGCAAAGCAAAACCAATGCGTATACACGTCTCATTCTCCAAATGAATAGAGATATGAGAAACACGAGAGGGAAGGGAATAATCAATATGAATTGACACAACATAGAAATGAATACAAATTAAAACGAAGGAATTGGAAGAGAAGAAGAATAATCGCTTGGAAATAATGCGTTCAATTGAAGAATCAATTGCAATTAATACTTGTTCATCTCCCACGTTGATTAATATCTATTAATTCTTCTTTCCTCTCATATCATCCATTCTTTCTTAACCATGATATCATCTACTTTCTTTGCTGTAACAAGGATTGAATGAGTGATCATGACTAGCCTAGAGGATCCCAGACCATTCCCAAAATGACCGTACCCTATCAACCGCTCAAAAGACCTATTGTAATCGATGAGGCGTTAAGATTCTCGTTGATCCCTTATACAAAGACCGGCATCCAAGAGAAACCGTTCGGATGCAGCCAAGCCAAGTTTGTGCTATGGAAAATGTACAATATAGAGGTTAACGTGAGTGGAAACAGAAAGCGCATCATCCATAAACCCAAACCTTCGTTCCTGGGAGAGCCTCGCGTTCCTCCAGAGCATGGAAAACACCCCATTCCGGAAGGAAAACCCGATTGTCTAAACGGCTTGATCTTCGTTCAAACGGGACTCGGCAAGTGTCTCACTGCGCAGGAGATTAGTGATATGATATTCGACCATGGAGGGTAGTTTTCATGGAGATGGGTAATAGTGGGTAGAGTGGAGCGAACCAGTGTTAGTGGCAAGACAAACTACTTGGTTGCTGGATTCGAAATGGAAGACGGAAGGAAGATCACGCAAGGCGCGCAATACAAGGCGGCTATTCAGAAGAAGGTGAAGATCATATCGGATCTTGACCTGATGAAAATGGTCGCAGATAGCATAGAGAAAAAGGAGTCCGAGTGATACTGTTTGTTGGTCCCAATTACGGAATGCCCCGAAACAGGATTCAAATTGGGTCTTTGAAGGTGATTGAAGTCAGATTAAACCTATGAAGTACGTTCCTTTCTTTATTCTCTTAGCAGTCTGCACTTTTGCTGCTCCCAAGGTTGAGGTAAAGGCTCTTGTGGAGTCGTATTGCCCTGATTGTATTGACTTCACTGCCCAGGAGTTGAAGGAGCTCACGGAGACGAAGGACATCATGGAGATCACGAATCTGGAAATCGTTCCCTACGGAAAGGCACACATTGTTTCTCGCAATCCTCCCAAGTTCACTTGTCAGCATGGAGAGAAGGAGTGCTATGGAAACAAGGTTGAGCTCTGTGGACTGGGCTATTTCCCTGAGCACGGTCTCAATCTAATGAACTGCATGCAAAGCGTCCGCAACTTTGACGATTCCACTGTGGAGTCGTGTGCCGAGAAGGAGGGCGTGGATGCCAAGTTGGTCCTCAAGTGTGCGAAGGGCGAAGAGGGTGACAAGCTCATGCTTCACGCTGGCGACATCACCCCAACGCTGTCGTACGTTCCCTCCGTTATGGTGAATGGAGAAGTGTTCACCGATCCCGAGAACGTCATCCGCCACATCTGCGATGCGTACCAGGGTGAGAAGCCCAAGACGTGCACCAGCTGGAAGCTCTTCCGCTGCTACAACGAATTGTCTGTTTCTTACAAACACAGCAGCTAAAGAGCTCACTAAACAAGTCGATATCGGCCTTTTTCACGTTCTGTAGGGGATCCACAAACTCTTTCTCCAATTCCTCCAGATCCAGATCCACTTCGTTCTGAACCCGTTTCCGCGACGGGTGTTTATCGTCTTCGCCAAACACAGAGTCCAACGTCGCTCCCTTGGAAGCAGGTTCTGTCGGTGCTACGTCGGGAAGCTGTTTGTAAGGGTCGCGGATATTGAATCGCTTGCAAAGCAGCTTCGCCGGCCTCCAGTCGGAAACAACCCGAGTCGATGTGATTCTTGTCTCCACGGCCGATCCCGCCGCTTCCTCTACCGTTGCATCCTTGGACGCCACGAACTTGTTGTGGAGCGTCGGATCGTGAGAAGCCGTCTCGCGCTACAGTCCAGCGTTCTCCCGAATCCTACTCGCTTCTCTCTTCGTTCTTCCTCCGCCGTGAAACGTGTGTAACTCCCTCGTGTTTCTGCAGGACGCGAAATACGATCTGCACTGTCAATTGTCTCCTTCGCCTACCCTTCATTACGACCCAGTCCCAGCTCAGTGGACGGTCCCAAGTGTGACGCTCGCGGAAATGGCTTGGAACGCGAGGAGGCGGATACACAACACCCTCACTCTTTTTCTCATCGCTGCTATACACAAAGCCTTCAATTTCACTTCGTCGGGAGGACGAGTGATGGTGATGACCCTCCTCCCGGTCCTTGATTCGGTGGTGACTGTCCTCCAATACGCGGTCATAATTTGACATCTGTGTAGAAGCGTAGATATTCTCGTCATCCTCATCTTCCAGCGCTCCCAAACCGAAGTTGGCGCTGTTCACCGTCGACCCCTTCAGTACATCTCCCATTCGCATAACATGATTTCTGTCGTCATCAAGCAACATTCCACTTGACAACAATCCCTGAATGGGCTTATAGCCGATTCCATAATAGTGCTTCCTGGATCGCAAGAGCTCGTTCACTGTATGCGCCTTCTCCACCGTCTTCGATCGAGTTGGATGCGTTGAAAAGGACTTCGACTCTGCAAACACGTTCTGCGTTTCCAGCGTCCGTCCAACGAGGGGATTGTCGTCTTTGTCCATAAAGTCTTCTTTTGTCAATTTCTTGAATTCAACGCGCTGGTCACGTGTTGATATGAAGGACGTCGGGGTCCATCCCTCTTCCGTCCCCACTGTATTGTAATACCCAGCAGCAAATCCTCCTGTAAACGCACCGTGGAAACGACGCTTTCCATTCTCGTCATACACGTTATCTTTGGAGAAGCGCTTTGGCATCGTTAACGAGATAATGACAGTCTACAGTTACCGCGGTTATTTCATTCTACGCAGATAATGGCAAGTGGGTTGAATCAAGCAGATTATGATCAGTACATACGGAGACATCCAATTCATAGGATAGATACGATCGGCAGATCCATGTGTGGGGTGCTGAGACCCAGAAGCAAATCATGAAAGCGACCATCCTCTTCGTCAATGCCGATTATATCAACTGCGAAGTCGGTCCATCTGTTCCCTGTTAGTAGTAGATTATGAAGAATGTCGTCTTAGCGGGAATGAATGCAACTCTTTGTGTACCGAGCTTGTTTTATCGTGTTACGAACAGGATATGACCACTGTATCAGAAACCGATTACCGAGAGTGCTTCTTTTTGCGGAAAGAAGACTGCGGAAAGAAGGTAAAGTGTGTGTTTAATGTAACAGGATAGAAAGCGGAATGTGTGAGGGAGAGACTCCAAGAACTCAATCCCCGGGCAACGATCACGACAGTTTCTCCTATGGATATCCCCCACTCTACCTATTCGCTGGCGGTTGTAAGCAATCCGGATATGACTACCCTCACAACCATCTGCTCCTCTCCACTCCATATCCCCGTGTTTGCAGTATTTGGAGACGGTGCCTATTCGTACATTTTGAATCTGAATCATCTGTCATCACGTCTCCCTGAGCTACTGACAATAGAACGTGCTCAAATCCAGGCACTCAACCCAGAGTCCTCTTTGTGGAAACTCCTTTCGCATCTCTCGCAGCCCCTCGTTCATTCTCCTGTGGCGATTGCTGCGGTCATTAGCGGCTTTATGGCCAAGTTCGTTGTGAGTTATCTCTCGGGCGAGGATTGTGTGGACAATGTGTTTGAGTTTGACGGCTTCAGCATGAATGGAACCCTCTATCACTTCTCTCTTGTTTGTTGAAAACAGATGACGACCCGAAAAAGGACTCGAGACTGGAGAGAAGCTCCTGATTGGAGGGGATCTTTGTTGTGGTTGTCTCTTCCTTTGTCTGTTTATCAATATCCACCGACCACGTACAGAGTTTACAATCGACTGGATGGAGGAATACCGACTGAGGTCCCCGATATTTTCTAGGAATTCTTCGAGCAGAGCGGGTTGGAGAAGGAGATCCGGACACCTTACTCATTACGTAGTCATAGTCGTACAGTTTCGACAGCTCGTTCTCTACGATGCTTAGTTGGTTGCAGGCATTCAACCGCTCCTGCATAAACCGGAGTAACATATACGGCTGCGTTCGTTTGCTCATCAGGAAACTGACCAGTGACAAAAAGCGGTTGGACTAGGGGAAACAGAACCCAACATGAGTACATATCTCCTCTGTGGATGGGTCGATAACACATCCTCCGCCGGAAAAGACAGAACCGACGAAGAAAGCACTCTCCCAAGATTGTGAATACAGATCCGCATCACCTGGGAGAGTGTACGAATACACTCAACAGAGACATTTTCAAGTCCCTGTTCGTACAGCATGTACTCCACTGCATTCACAACAAAATGATCCGCCAGTGAGTTTGTAACATGACGACATGAAGCCATCCGGCACGTATCATAGCTTCCTTCATTTAGAAAGGAGAGAGGAATGGGAACACTTCGAATCAAACGACTCACATCTTCTTGGCAGACAGAACTGTCTCTAAACTTGCTAAGCAACAAGTCATACAGCCGTATCCGTAGCTACATGATCAACAAACGCATGCAATTTGACCATACTGTTTGCAATCAGCTGTGAAACCGAGCGGTTAATTAGGAGGGAAGGATTGGAACCATCGTCAATCGCAACCACTTTGGAAGTGAATCTGTCTTTCACCGATTTTTGTCTGTATCAAAAGGAAAAGAATCCACTACTCCCTATTTCGATAGTTTTCAATGCGCTGGATGGATGTGTTTGCTGTCGACCCCTACGTTTAAATGACCTCACAACTCGATTACTTCCCCATTATCGAAAAATGGAATGGTCGAACTCATGATGAAGAAAAGAGTGACCGTATCCGTAGAGAATATTCCCGACTCCATAGCAGATTCGTGGACCTAGCCTTGAGATTACCTGAACGACAGTATTGTCTTTCATCATATGGATCCAACGGCAGTCGCACCTACAGCCGTCGAGACGCATTCGTGGCGGGGAAGTAACTGGTATAGGAGAGATCATTCATGAGGTAGAATCCAAAACAAGAAAGGGTGATATCTTCTACTCAGCTAAGAGTCCGGGTATTCTCTATTCGCTTCTTCAAGAGGTGGATATCCAGATGAACAGTGAGGGAATCAAGAAAGATATTTACAACTGCTTCCGTAATCAATATAATAACGCAATCAACTCGCCTAACGGTTTTACTTCCTTTCAAACTATCAGTCTACCGGAGGGTGGCCTTGCTATCTCCGTCGGTTATTTTGAAGCAGTGAAAAACCTAATCTACGTTCAGTTTCTTCTTGATGGTCTCATGATTCTGAAAGGTAGCATTGGCTTCTCAACAGATCAGGACCGGTGTGTATTTTTCAGGACGGGTCCCTTTTTCTACTACCAGGAAGGATCTCTTTTCCAGAAGCTACTGTACAAGGATGGCAATCTGGATGGCATTCAGACGGAGTATCATGAGGACGGGTCGGTTGCGTATCAGGAAAAGTGGACGGATGGAGAGTTCGGTTATACGATCCGGATGGTGAATGGAAAGTACCTGCTGGATGAGTGTAGAAACGGTGAGTATCACTACTGGCGTTTATCGGGAACGCCCACGGTTTCGCAGGAAACCCAACCGACGATTGTTGTGGTGCACAACAACGAGCCGGTGAAGTTCTTGGACATCGTGGACAATAAGGAAATCGAAAGAGCCGCAGTGCATGAAAAGCAGTACAACGGAACGCGCTATCGTATCCTCATCGACAGGCGACCGGATCAGTGCGTCTACTGCGGTTGTTTCGAGTTTGACGAGTCCACTCTCCAGTACTGTTACAGCGGAGCAGGCGTTTTGTTCGACAGCAAAATGCACTGTCTCTACAAGGGACAGTGGAAGCATGGACAGTACTGCGGTCACGGAAGTCTTTACAGCAAGGACCTGAAGGTCGAAGAAGGCGAGTACAGAGACGGTCAGAGTGTCTCGGTGACGCGATACAATGGTGGAGAGTCCTATATGACGCAGGCTGAGGAGGAGATCGATCTGAAGTACTATCCCTCGGACGAATCGCTTCTTCTGATCGGCGAAAAGGGTCTGAAGGGAGTCCGATCGATTGATTGGAATCTCGACAATCTCCGGCGTATCAAGGAAATGCACCTCAAGCAGGACAGTCTTCCGGATTTGGTCGAGTGTGTTATTGAAGGGAAGAGCAAGCTCGAGAGCGTTACCATCGATGAGTCTTCTCTGACCAGTTGCAAGCAGTTCACCATTCGGAGTAGGCTTTCAGATTGCTTTCAAAAGCAGATTGTCCACAGCTCAGAACGCTGGTCATTGGCTCCAAGTGCCTAACGTCCTTGAAGCTGTTTTGTCTGGAGAGTATTCTCGCTGCGCGTTTGCCATATAGATGTTCCTCTCTTTCACATCGAAGTCAACCAGGGGACGGCGATGACTTGCGAAACCATGACCATTGTGAAGTGTAATCCTACGGAAGTCGAAATTCACTCCTCTTCGTTTGTGGGTCTTCGCAAGTTGTATCTGTCGGACCCCGGTACTATTACTCCCTCTTCCTGATGTAGATTCTCCCTTCGCCCAGAGCATTCATAGTCAATCGCAAGACGCCGTTATTCATACCACGAATGTTGAAGAGGCAGAGAGCAATTTGCTGGGAGTGCAGAACAGTTGTCACCACCTCTCGATTGTGCCGTCGAAGACGCCAATCCAGGAGTTGTATCTGCCGCCTCTCACATCTCTTGAGTCAATCCGAGTGTGTTCGCATTGTGGAAAGGGCGTGACGCTCTTTACTTTGGAGAACAAGTATCCGAATCTCACGGAAGTTAGGATTGATACAAACTGCTTCGAGTCCAAAGAGAGTGGCGGTCGTTTCCAGATTGCTGGTCTTCCGGCTCTGGAGAAGCTGGTGATTGGAAACGGCAGCTTTGTACATTTCCAGGAGTTTTCCGTAACCTGTATGCATAGGTTTTCTTGTTCACTGGCTAGCGTGTCCCAGTATTCGTGTGATTCAGATAGGTGAAATCCGAAGCGAAACAAGTCAGCGACTACTGGCCTCTGAAAAATCGCTTTGCTTTGCTTCAGCGGCCTCTTTCCGAATAGAAAAGCTTCCTCTTCTCCAGTCTCTTCTCCTTGGAGATGGCTGTTTCATGTCCCCAATTGACATTCGTCTCTCAGGATTGGAACACCTAGACACACTTCAGTTTGGTCAGATGGCTCTGTGTCGGTGCCTCCACCTTAAGCTCGACTCGTTACCGCTCCTTCAGCAACTCCAGCTGAACTCGTACTCCCTTTTCCATTGTCAGGAGCTCTGCTGTCATGGTACGTCTAGCCTAGCAGTTTTAAGACTAGCATGCAACCCGAATCTTGTGGTGAAAACACAGTACCCTGAAACCCATCTGCGGAAAACGAAATGGATCAAAGGAGATGCTGTGTATCCCATCGAGAACCAGCTGCTATTCTGGAACCTATCCTATTCTCTTTATTCGTCAACAAACAGACAACTCTATAACGGTTTAGACACAAATCAACACACACAAGAAGCCTAAGGATTTCATTTGTTTTCATACAATCGTCAAACGATGTCGGTTCTGTTTCATCAGAGGCTTCTACAACCAAGGAACACTTACGTGAACAAAAGAAACAATGAGTTGTTGAAAGAGGGAGAGTGCTGAATGAACCAAGAGTTTTCTTGGAGATTTCTTGCTCCATCGGATATGTACCGTAGCTGCCTAAGAGTGTGTGGAATAGGAAGGAGTATAGAAGAGGGACCTGTCGTGCTTCCCAATCTGGATCCCCATAGAATAGCGGATTCTCAGAACTTGTTCCAACGATGATTGTGAATCAATACACACCCTATCCACGCAAGATCTCAATCGTATTCTCCCAACAAACAGAAAAGCAGAAGAGGTACATGTCTCGCTTCCCCGTCAACATCTTCTTGTATCGACTTGTTCCCACAACGCGTTCCAACTACAAGTTCAGAGTTAGGAATCACATCGAACAGGATAAGTGTCGAACTTGGTGTAGAGGACGGTCACACCGACACTGAGTTGCTCGTCAGTACCTCCTTTCTCATTCATTCCGTTGACAAAGCTGGAATAACTAGAACGTTAGGACAGTGTGATAGGATCACAATTCGGGATAGCTTGGCACACCCACGAAGTAGATGGAATGGGCTCCCTTGATGTTCATTCGCTTGAAATACTCGTAACGCCCGCTGAACAGAAGAACGCGGATAGTTCCATTGTAGAAGTAGCTCCGGTTCCGAAGGTTGTCAGACTGCTCGAGATATCGAATTATCAAACGCCAATTCCTTTCCTACTCATCGATAATACCGCATTCGCGTTCGTCGCAGTTCTCCATCAACAATCGCTTCACGTAGATGTACTCAAAGTAGTTGTCACAGTACAGGAGGATCTTCGTGTACGCCGAATTGTTGATGATCTTCAAGACGGACGACTCCAGGTACCGCACCTTCACGGTATTCACCTGAGTGGGAGCGTCACAGGGAAGACGAAGGAAGAGTTGGCGTGGTGGAGACTACAATCAACTCCCACCTCATCAACCACGAGAATGTCGTTCACCGCGCCTTCGTAGATTGGACGCAGCTCCAGCCGACCCTACGTCTCATGGCTGTAGCGAAAGACGACAAGCGGATTAAAGCAGCTACGATGGAAGAGACTCAGAATCGTCGAGTTCATTACTTTCCCGATGAAGATGGTCTGGCGCATGTACTTCTGGAAGTCGCTCAGATAGTACTCGCGAAGGCGGGAGAAATCGGTGTTCCGGTCTCGGTTGATCGTTTGGTTGCATGCGTCGATCACGCCTCGCAGATGGTCTGCATTTTGCATACAGATCATGTCCATTCCGTAGATCACTGCAATCTCGACGGAGGAGAGATAGTCGAACCCACGCTTCGCTTCCAGCTGGCGCAAAGCGAGGGGAGACGCGATGATCAGATCACTGTTGTAAAAGTCCGAAAAGAGTTTGAAGTGGCGTCGCGACAGACTGATTCCAATGCGGAAGCAATCTGAATAGCAGAAACGTCTCCGCACCTACCGTCGTTGTTCCCGGGGAAATACTCCTTCCACTTGGGCTGTTTCTCCTCGCCATCTGGCTCCTCGCTGAACTCCTCCTCGAATTTGCTCTTTCCGAGGACTTGCATGCGCTCCGGAAGAAGACCCAGTAGACAGTGCACAAACACGTACGCATAGTAGCGGAAAGGCAGCAGCACCAGAACCTTGGCACGCGTGAAGCCCTGGTCCTGGAAGGACGGAATGGTAATGGTTGCCTCCAGATCGACATCGCTTGTTGGAATGTACGGCAGACCCTGCTTCTCAGCTTCCTTCTTCTGAATGCGTTCGTGTGTCTGCTCATTGAGAAGACGTTTCTGGATCTTGATCGTTGAGGTGTGCTTCGTTTCGATATCGGTGGCCTGGGATTGAAAAACAGGGGCGGTCATACCTTCATCACGTGGTTGAGAATGTGGAGACACAGAGAAGTAATGAGCTGTTCGTTGTGTGTGTTTGTGGAAGAGATCTCCTCATCCGACGCATACAGCACGTCGCAGTAGTGCGAAAAGGCCTGATACAGGGCGAGCTGACGGGGGTCCTGAGAAATGGCAACGAGATGCGGTTTCGCCTTGGGTTGTATGCGCTCGCGAATCGGAGAGAAGGAAGTGGAAGAAAACGAGATTGTATCTTCTCCGTTGGAAGAGTACTTGCTTTGGAAGTGTTCATCAATCGAAACTGACTCCATTTGGAATGAGGATCTAGGGTGGAAATGGAAATGCACGTGTACAATAACGTGTCTGCTTTCTTCTTGTTTTCCTCCGTGAAAGAGCGCTTGTTAAACCACAAATGATAGGGATCCTGCTCCACCACTTCTTCTTCGATCAATGGCTCCATCTCCTCCTCTTCGTCACTTTCGATTCGCTTTTCTCCAACATCCACGAGCTCCTCGTCATCACTCATTTCCTCCTTCTCATCTACCAATTTCACTCCAACAAATAGAGAATACAGTGCAATTTCGGCTTCTCAATTTCCTCTAACTCGCGATGTCTACCACTCAAGTGTTTGTCCAACAGCAAACTTGATGTCACGACGCTTGTTTCTCGATTTGGAGTCCTTCTTGTCCGAACGCTGTCTCTTCATCATCGTTCTTAGAATCGAGATGGACAAGTGGGATGTGTCTCTGAAGGAGAGTTAATTCGACTATCTAATAGGTCCGAAGTAGTATAGTGGTTTAGTATTTCCGCCTGTCACGCGGACGACCGGGGT
The DNA here is from genome assembly GCA_039096215.1 of Blastocystis sp. NMH. Taxonomy (NCBI): domain Eukaryota; class Bigyra; order Opalinata; family Blastocystidae; genus Blastocystis; species Blastocystis sp. NMH. Next base: position 410,708 of record JBBPEA010000036.1, on the reverse strand, counting down.
TCGATTCCCCGCTTCGGAGACTCTTTTGTTTTTCTCACTTCTTTTCTCTCAGAAAACACACCACAACCCGGATACTAAAGAGAACTGTTGAGAATCATCTCGACGATGATGAACATGATTGCAGCGTTAGGGACTGTGCGAAGAACGTGCGCTTCATACCCTGCGTACAGACCGCGGAATCCCTCCTTCGTGTAGAGAGACTTGAAGGAGGAGATGATCGTCGCGTACTCCTTGCCGACGGTACGTTCGCGCATTCGAGTGCGTACCACTTCGTGGGGGTAGGTGAGCGTTGTCGCAATCAACTTGGCCAATGCGGCTGTGCCGAACAACTACGCTTGTACTCTTTGGATAGACCTACCTGCAGTTTGGAGGGCTTTTCGTAATGCTCGTTCAGTTTGCGCTTGAAAACGTCATAGCTGGAGAATGAGAGCGGAGGAAAACATATACCATGTAAACTGAATCGCGGTCTCCAGAAGACCCAGATAGGAAACAGAAAGACCGCGGAAGAATGCCTTGAAGCCTTCTTCGCGGTAGATACGACGGACAGCATCGACGATGCCTCCGTAGTTTTTGAAGCGAGTGTTGCTCTTCGCGTGTCGTGAAGAAAAACAGCACAGTGGTCGTACAGGGATATGAGTTCAGGGTCTACGTTCGTCTGGAGCTGAAGACGCGTTTTCACGACCCAAATGGGATTGCTGAAGGTCACCGCCGTTGCTCCCGCAAGAATGCTCCGCGTCAAAGCATTCACTGTGGGAGACATATTGGGGTAGTACTTGTTTAAAGGAGTCTTCATCGTCTCATAACTGCACATTCAATCACACAGAAAGCTCCGTACACGAGAAAGTGGATTCCACGAGAGGGTGCCACGCTGCATATCATAATCTAGATGAGAAGCATGCACGATCAACCTACAAAGCACCCTTTCCACAAAGAAAAGAAGCCTTCATTGCGCACAGTGTTTTTCATACCCCGAAAGACTCCGTTTAATCCTCCGTAGCGCATGTTGAAATAAGACTAGCTAAGCACATACGAACGAATGCTACTTGATTGCGCGTCTTGATGAGCTCCAGAGGACACGTGAGAATGACTCCTATCCATCACAGTCAATAGGAAGACCAACCGCAAGTGGAACCTGCAACTCCCGCGAGAAAACTCTTGAGAGGCCCCGAAGGTCGTTTCTTGGTACTCATCCTCTCCTTTTACAGAACGCGGCACAGAACGTGGAAACGTGGAAGTGTACTGAAACAAACAAAGCGCAACTAGGGTTCCTTTTTATCTTTTAGCAGATAAGAGGAGGATGTGACAAAGTAAGATTTGATTCCGTCCAGAAATGCCTGGATGAAGTAGTAGTCTCTTTCCTTCCGGTCGAACGCGATGCACTTCGAACAGTGGTGGTCCAGTCTACGTCCTACCCCCTTCTCGTTCCTACAGCTTGTCATGATCGATTCGGCAGCAGTTGAAGCAGAGGATCTGTCCGCATTCCCTGCAGTGCCTCCTCCGATTCAGAAGCGAAAACTCCTTCCCGCACTGCATGCACTTGGTGACGGTGGAGTTGTTCAGGAAGAACAGCAGGTGGTGGCGGTTGGAGGTCAGGTGGTGGTTCTACTTCTCACCTCTCCCCCAGTCCGACGCGAATGCAGTTCATTTGCTTGCTGATCTGCTCGGCGACGTACCTGCTGAGTCGTCCCCCGGTCTGCGACTCCCGCTCGCACGCCCCCACAAGATCGCGGAGATTCCCCTCGCTGACTGTTTCATGCACGTTCAGCAGCAGCACGAGCAGTTTCCAGTTTCCCAGATTGAGCGCGTAGTGGAAGGGGTACCAGCCGTACCCGTCACACGTGTTGATCAGCGCCGGCGACACCTTCAGGAACAGCCGCACGAGGTCTTCGCGCCGGTGAATCAGCGCCTCGTGTAGCGGCACACGGTCGAAGGCTCCCTGTCGCTGCGTGAGCAGCTCCGGCGCGTACGCCAGCAGCACGGCCGCAGAGAACACGTCGTTGGACCTACGTGACAGACTCCACCGGCAGCTACCGAACGACGTACCACAGCGGCGAGAAGCCCCGGGCGTCGAGCGCCAGCGGGTCGCAGCCGGCCATCAGCAGGAGTCCGCAGAGACGCGAGCGCAGCTGCGGGGAGGCGGCGTGCGCCTGGGTCTTGACGACGATGTGGAGACAGGTGTCGCCGGCGGGCGTGCGCGCGCGGCAGTTGGCGCCGTAGCCGAGGAGGAGACGCACGAAGGTCTCGTTGAGGAGGACGCAGGCGATGTGGAGTGGGGAGAAGTAGTGGGCGAAGCAGGGGGAGTTGAGGTTGATCTGCGAGGAAAGGATGCTGATGACGGAGGCGTAGTTGGTCGTGATGAGGCCGTTCACCAGCGTGTTGGGAATCAGATCCTCCGTCGGGTTCGACAGCGTCTTCGGCAGCTTCCGGAAACACTGCTGTCGTGCAGCGGTGGAGAAGAAGGAGAAGATGGCCAGCGAGTACAGCGTGGTCAACTGGAGCGGCGAGGGCGTCCCGTCACTCGTGCTCACGAGACTGTCGATCGACCGCAGCACCAGCAGTGCACAGCGCGGCGCGTCGGCGAGTAGACTCAGATGGAGCGCCGTGAGTCCGGCGAGGCGGTAACGCTGTGGGGAGTCGCACGCCATCGGCATGCATCGCTCGTAGCTGCAGCAGTGGCTCTCGTCGAAGTAGTCGTCGCTGAAGGTGCTGCCCAGCAAACTGTCCAGCGAGCCGCACTCCTGATAGCAGCTGCAATGGAGCGGCGCGTTGTGATGACAGTTGGTGGGTATGCATTGAGTGACGTCGCGGATCTGGTCGATACTGCTTCGGAGCGTGCAGATGTTCTCGTAGGGAAAGTGAACGGGGTAGTCGATCACGATGTGCTGCTGTAGGAGTTGCCGGACGCCGCTCTGCTGGTCGCAGAGACATGCTATGTGGAGAGAGGACAGTCCCAGAGCGTTTGCGGATTGGAAGTCCGTGTCCGTGATCTGGTGAAGACAAGGAAGCGAACTCTGCGGATCAGCCGAACAACGCAGTCCCACAATGTCGTGAGACCAGTGATCACAGGCAAAATAGGCGACATGGACGGGGAGATTCCCCAGCAGATCCACCGCCGAAATGTACTGATTCCATACGAAGGGAAACTTGGTGCGCATCAGGGTAAAGAACTCGTAATCCCCCAGCCAGGCAGCGATGTGAAACGGTGTGACGTACTGCATGTACAGCAGATCCTGCGAGTCGATGATCCACTCCTCTTCATAGACTACGCATGTTCGCATCTCCGTACTCCCACTCTTTTCGTGTAGACGCATGATTTCATCTTCAAACCGCTTCAGCTCTGCACTGATAACATCCGTTGGCATTTTGTCGAAGATGATGTGCCACAGCTTATCGATACTCGACTTCACCTCCATCGAATTATCACTCTTCGACAGTACGCTGGTTCACTCAACGCTCTACGAAAACCTACCATGGAGGTAAATCGGAAATAGAGAATAGCCTGCGCATTGTTGACGCGTACGCACCAATGAAGAGTCTCTTCTGGTTCAACGCGAAGAGTTTCTCCACGAAGACACTAATACAATCCACAGTTTGCACCATCCTTCGTCCGACAAATTCGCTGTTGCGAGAGAAGTGGCCCCTCCAAAGGACAGAGAGGTTTCGTAAAGAAGTGTGTCATTCGCCACTATGTTTGTTCCCCCAAATACTGTGTTTGCACTCCTCCTGAGTCTCATCAGCGTTGTCGGCTGGGCTTCTCAGACAAGTGGAGTGGTTGCGCTTGAAATCACACCTGGACTCTACCACTTCGATTTCATTCTGTGGAGAACAATTTGGTGCTTTGTGTTCATGGTCATCTTTGGGTCGGGATGGTTTCCCCCGAATCACCAGGACTCCTTTGCAAACATTGCTGCGCTGTTCACTGCTCCGGTACAATCGAGTCGGTTTCGTTACACATAGAAAAACATCCTTACGGAGCGCTTGATCGCGGTAACCGTATCTGGATTTGCAGATATGGTTTTCCAGATCTTTTTGTTTGGTGGAATCGACGGAGGCGGCCTCTCGAATACGGTTCCCCTCCAGATTGGCGCCGGGACTCTCTTTGGCGCCTTTCTGACGTGGATTGTTGACAAACGCGCAAACTTGGTCTTCTTTATTCCCGGCGTCTTGTTAAACGTCCTTGCCGTCGTCATGGACGCAGTAACGTATGACTCGCTCAACAAGGACAACAAGAAGTTCAATGAGCAGAACCTCCTCGAGGCAGGAGCCACGGAACCGAAGGCTCATTTTACTACAACGAAGGCGGTTCTGATCTGCATCATCGGTGCCGTTGTCGGCATTCCGTTTGGTCCTGGAACTGCCCTTGCCGGAAAAGAGCCGTACGCTCTCTCTCCCTATGTGGGTTCATTTCATGTTCATCATGAATAGTCTCTGTCCTTTCTCTTTACCTTTATGGGATTGGTGTTCGCTCCGATCTGTTCCTAGTAAGACTGAAATTTGCTCATACTATCTAGTTTGCTCATGCGATTCCCCTTCCGCGGTCCCAAGTCATCCTTCCGAGACTGGTGGAAGCTCACATGGAAGCAGCGCTGGCCAGCAATCTGGGGAGCGTTTGCGTGGTCGATCGGCACGGTGGGGTACAATTTGGCAGCTCCGTCTCTTGGATTTGCAATTGCCTTCATTCTTGCGCAGTCGTCGCCGTTTATTTCTTCCTTGTATTCCCTCTTCTATTGGAAGGAACTGAAACATGCGGGGAAAAAGACGTGGGCTCTCGAGATTAGCATGTTATTGTTGTTCGCTATGTCAATTGGTTCAACCTGTCTTGCCTTGAGCTTTTTTGTTTGTTTCTACACGAGTGGCGAACACATTTTCCACTTCATTGTTTTCTCCATGAGTCAGCAAGCGAAAAGCGAAATCGATACTCGTTTAGAGCACCTCGAAAGGAAGGATATCGCCAAGTAAAAACAAGAAGAGAGGGCTCATGAGTAGAACAGCCAATCGAATCGTGGAAAAGTGCTTCGATAAGTGTGTGCAGTCAATGAGGTCAAAAGAAATGGGAGAGGACGAAACACATTGTGTGGAGAATTGCACCACCAAGTTCATAGACCTTACGAATCGTCTCTATGCACGGTTCCAGGATATTCAAGCCCGTGAAATGAAGAATTCGTGTGTTTGTAAACAGACAATTGAATTAAACACGTGATGACTTGGTCTCCTTGCTAGACTTCTTCACTCCCGAACGGTTCAGCTTTCTCGCACCATTCTTTCTGCTCTTGTTCTTCAGACGCGTCCACAAGTAGAAGGCAACAATGCTCACCACAATCAGCACCAACACGACGAGAATGATAATCAGGAAGGCAGACACCGTTCCGCCCTTGTACTGGCTCAGCTCTGGCTCCTTGTAGAAGGCAATATCCGTATCCGCTCCAAACACATCACCATAGTGCGAGATCAGATCCTTCTTCAGCGAAGCACGATCACCCAGCACCGTGGTCAGCTTCGACGCGCGTTCGTTCGGCACACTCACACGCACCCACAGAGCTGTCTTCTTGCCAGTCATCGTCTCACTCACAAACGAGTCCGTCACATCCTTCACCTTCCAACTCTTCACGTTGTCCAGACTCACACTGCACTTGGAAGCGAGAATCGAAGACACCGCGTTCGCACCACTCGTCTCCATCGTCTCCTTATCCATAGGAGCGAATACGTACACAGCATCAATGTAGCTAGTACCCTTCGGAGGACTCTGCGAGAGACACTCGCTCTCGTCAGCCTCACCCCAGCTGGGCTTCAAGCGGTCGTCACTGCATCTGCGGTAGCGCTCACCAATGAATCCCTTCGGACAGTCAATCACAGCCTCCACTCCGGAGGGAGTACCCGGATAATCGCCATCCTTCGGACAATAGATTAGACGGCAAGCCTCCAGCGCAAGCGTGCTAATTGAAACTTGCGCAACACCCGAGTATGTCTTCGACACCTCGAACTTGTACTGTCCATAGGAATTCATGTGATCCATCATCATGAACGACTGCGACTCCCGACGGTTCTTGAACATGTCGTCCTTGCTGTATGTGTAAAGGTGGTCCCAGTTGACACCGTCGTTGCTTCCGTACATTGAGAACTTGGAAGGATCCGTGTCCTTGTTGTCCTTGTTGGAAGAAATCGTGACACGGTTAATCCACTCCACGTGATCGAAATCGTAGCTGTAAACAGTCCAGGCGGGAAGACCGTTCTCCGTCCATTGCGTGTTCAGATCGTTATCCCAAGCCTCCGCAGCCGTCTCACCGAACTTGTCGTAGAACAGACTCTCACGAATACTACCTCCCGTGGAACGCACCTCGCAGTCACCAGGAGACAGCTTCACGTAACTGTTCCACTCCACGTTTCCACTCACACCGTTGACACGATGCATCTCAATAGCCAGAAGGTTCTTGCCCGAAACCAGCAGGTAACCGGCAGCCGTTCCTACACGCATCAGATAACCATCGAAGGAGCCCGACGCCAGCGTCTTCTGGCTCGGAGAGTTTGTAGCCATGTTACGACGGTACACCTCCTGTCCGTTCAGGTACACAATCACTCCATCGCGGTAGAAGATACCAAACTCCACAATCGGGTATGCGTCTCCATCGGTCAGCTCAAACTCGTGAACGAAGTATACTCCGTTCTGCGTCCACGGTCCAGCCGTTCCGTAGGTAATCGTGTTCCAAGACGAGCGATCGCCATCAGCCTTGTTCCAGTTCTTACCGGGCTTCTTGTCAATTAAGTAACGCCACTCCGTGGAGCCCGACTCCGCTTCCAGCGGCCACGCGTACAACTTCTCCTTTTGATCCGTCTTTCCGGGGTTGCGATACGTCCAGGACTGAAGCTCGTTATCATTTGTGTCCAAGGCCGTCAGCGTACCACCGCTGTTCCATCCATCACCATAGGTATCCAGCAGCACAATCACGTAATCACCAGGAGCCAGACACGTCGACACGTAGTACGTTGTCGAAGAGGCCAGAATACCACTGTTGTACAGAAGAGTTCCCTCTGGTCTTCCGCTGGATCCAATCGTTCCCTGATACAGCTCCCACGACTCCTCCGTTCCGTACTCGAACGTCGTCTTCTTGAAGTTAATCAGACGCTGTCCGGTGGCGGAAGAGCACTCTCCGTACGTCACAGTCAGCGTGGCAGACGCCGTTCCCGAGGAACCCGTAGCCGTTATCGTGTAGGTCTGGACGCCCGATCCAGAGGCAATACCCGCCAGCAGAGGATAACCGGGATCAATGGTAACAGAACCGAAGGAAGGAGTAATCGTAAACGACTCGTAGCATCCGTTCACCGTGATCGGAACCGTCTCGATCAGATATCCCGAATACACAGTGATACTGTTCTTCGAGAGCGTCAACGTCGACAACGGGGTCGAGGTAGTCGGGTAGGGCATTGTATCGATGTAAGGAGCGTAGCCCAAGTCCGTGTAGGCGTGACGGTAAGGGTAGTAGAGTCCATTGTCCTTGGTCACCTGCCAACGGCAACCATTGTTGATCGTGCAAGTCGCCTGAATGGAGGCAGTGGCAGCCACAGCGGGGTTCACGCAGAACGTGGCCATGTAACTGGAACTGTCGTGCGCCTGCTGCTGCGACTGCAGAACCACCGAGCACAGCATGTCTTCAGCGTTTCCATCGGCCTTCATCGTGTCCACCGAGCAACGCACCGGCTGGTTGTCGCTGCCAATGATCTTCACCGAACCCTCTCCACTACGGAACCACACGTGAATGAACTCTCCCGTCCATGGCACGTTGTTCGAGATACCCTTGCATCCGTCCACAGACAGGGAGAAGATGATCTCGAAGAAACCAGCAGCGTTGGTGGCAGTCACCGTGTACAGGCTAGGGTTCGTCATCGAATTGGGCGTGCCCGAAATCGTACCCGTAGTGGCATCCATCGAAAGACCCGCAGGAAGGTTGGGACGGATTGAGTAGCTACCGACCACACAGTTCTTCGGGTTGTGGATGGACATGGAGCCCATGGGACGAAGAGGAACCAGCGTCACAGGCGTCGAAATGGAAATGATGGAGCCAGCATACATGTAGCTCAGCTCGCTAGGAGCAGCGAGATCCGTAATATCGAAGAGAATGACAGTACTAATGTCATTGGCACCGTTTGAGGCCGTGACCGTGTACGGCGTCATAATCTGGGTAGTCGTGGGCACTCCCTGAATACGTCCCGTCTGAGGCGACATCGTCAGACCCGCGGGCAGATCGGGGAAGATGCGGAAGTTGCTGACCGAAGAGACCGAGAACAGAATCGGATAGTTCTCCTGAATCGCCACATTCATGAAGTAATGCATCTGCTCGTAACGGTAGTTGAGGATTTTCGTCGGCAAGTAGACCACCTTCGTAGAAGGAACCACCTCCCACACGCCACCAGGAACCTGCCACTCAAATACAATACCCTTGGAAGAATCCTTTTGCTGGTACTCGATGCGGAAGTAGTAGTAACCAACCTTCGACACGGCGTACTTGGTCTCCATCGAACTGAACGAGTGGCAGCCCCAGTTATCGATAATCGTCTGCTCTCCAGCAGCAATCAGCTTGCAGCCATCATCGCAAGAAAGACGCATGCGGTAGTAACCGATCGCATCCATCTTCATGTAACCCTCCCACTCCATGTAGAAGTAGGTATCGAAGTTGTAAGGGAAGCCCGGCCAAATAAGATTCTCCGTCGTCTTCGGGTAGTTGATATCGTTGAAGTTGTTGATAATCTGGGAAATACGGATAGCGTTTCCTGTAAGCATATTGTAATTGCACATCTCGTAATCGGTAATCTCATAGAACTTGGTGCGGAAACCAGTGTTCATCGTGTTACTAATCACAATGTTGACCGTCGCCGAAGCAGCACCGTTCACACCGTGAGCAGTCACCGTGTACACGCCAGACGAAATCTCCGACGGACGTCCACTAATGTAACCATTCGAGTCCATGATGAGTCCCTGAGGCAAGTTGGGCGTGATCGTCCAGGAAGTGGGCGCTCCAGAACCAATCTGCGGCATATAATAGGGTATATCGGTGTTCACAAAGCCCGTAATGAAATCGTAGGACACGAATGTCGGTCCACGACCTCCCACACGCATGTGCTCAGCCTTCAGATAATCCAGCTCAATTCCAAGCTCCTCCGAACCGAACTTCAGATACAGCGATGACCAAAGGTTATACTCGAAGAAACGAATCACCACCAGATGACGACCCACGGAGAGCTCCTTCGATCCAGCCGTTTCCGACTTAGCACGGCAGGACTCGCGCGAAATCAGGGGCGTAGTGAGATCATCCACGAAGAGCAGGGCACCATCATCCGAGCTCAGACGGAAATCATAGCGCGCACCATAGGAGATCAGCACGTAGGTATAGAAATAGGCGGAGTAGTAATTGACGAAGCGACGATCCAGTCCAGGCCACGTGTTATCCACGTTATTATCGGTGAAGTACAGCTCGTTTACTCTCTGACACACCTGAGCAGGATTCTTGTAGAAGAAATCAAAGTCAGGGACCTTACACTCGGTAATCGTCTTCCAGTAGCAACCAATCGCTCCCACCGTGGTCATCTCACTCTGGCTACGAGCGCGGAAAGTAAAGACAGTGGAGGTAGAGCCCATGTTGTCAGTTGTAGCCGTCACGGTATAAATGATATCCTCGTTGTTGTACTTGGTCAGGCGTCCAGAAATGGTACCCGTCGTCTCATCAAGAATCATTCCTTCAGGAAGAGCGGGATTGATCTGGAAGCGGTTAACAGCAGCATCACAATGAATAGGAATAGGCTCCATATCGACATCAGTATACAAAGTCATTGAATCGAAACCATAGCTGCAATAAGTAGGAGTGGCAAAAACTAGAAGATAAGGAGAAGAACCAAAGCTCTACCTGAAATCTCGATAGTGCTAACGTGTGCATTGTATCCAACATAGAACAGACGAGGATTCAGTCCCTGCTTAGGAGTTCCAGAAATAACGATCGTATGTTGTCTGCCAACCGAAGTAATGGAATAAGTCATTCCTGTCGGGAGATCAGGGGTGATACGCGGGGCGAACGACATCGTGCCCGTACAGGAAATAGGAGTCATCGCCTGATTAATTGTCAGGACGGCCTTCGTTGCTGTACAGTCTAACGAATAAAGAGGCGCATCATCAGAAAGCGCTAGAGCGTCACCAAAAAAAAACAACATTCCTACCAATAGCGACAAGAAAGAGGACAATCAAACCCTTCATCTTAAAACAAATACTAACGATGATCAAACGGTGAAAAAGAATAACAAGTAGGGGCCTAAATGTTCATAATCATTGAGAGATTTCACTACATTTGTTCGCGATTATATCAATAGACCCAAATTGAAGCAGCAAATGATTGGCAAACGGTTCTTCTCTTTTCAACTGCAACGCAAGGCTTCCGTGATTATTCTCTCCTGTCCATGTCCTTTTCGAGCCTCAGAAATAGAAGGGAACCTAATATCTGTATTCTGGACGTATTGATTATGGGGTTCATAACCTGTTCTGTTTCCACGGATTTGGTTTCCATTAAAGAGATTGTATAGAGAGAGCATTAGTGACAATTCCATTCGGAGATCAGTCGATCTGAGACCACACCATCACTATCGGATTCGATCGCTATAGCGTAACAAGATGGAATCGTATTGCAACATGAGAATAGAGTGGATCCAGTCATCCCAGTTCATCATTATCTGGATATCAAATTTGTGGGATTGAGGGGATCGAGAAAAGAGAGTTGCCATCATAAATCCTTATGAATTCATGAAGAGAATGTCTCTAGTTCTTCTTGAGATGTTGTTGTTTGTGGGGTTGGTAAAGGCATCCAAGCCTGTCATCGAAAACGAGGCAGTAGAAGGTGACATTGCCGCAGGGAGTACAGAGACATTCATTCTATCCACTGTTGTCGATTGGAAGTACTATGTGTTTGTCACTACAGTCACTCTGTATAAAATCATTGTATAGAATGAATGCATAGGTCAAACCAGATGAGCGGTTTACCAGTTGCAACAATGACTCGTATGTGTGAAGAAGTATCGATTCCAGAGTTGGTTTCCTTGGTCTCCCTAAGCGGAATAGAATACTCCATTCAAATATCACACTGAACTATTACAACGCAACGAGTCATTGCGATAATTCAACAACGACCGTGACTATCAGGAACACCATTTCGGAGAATATCAGTTACAGATTCCTCATTCAGCGAATCGATGGTACGACTCTGTTCCTCCTACTCTCGCAGATTATGTCACAGCGATCCAGCAGTCTGAACCGTATACCGACTCTCTCGGGACCTACTCCACGGATAGTCTTCGCGCCTACAAGTTCTACGTTTCTCTTTATTCCGGGACTCATGCGTAGATTACGACCATGAAGGCAAATGAAGCCACCGGTCAGGATTACGTTGTCGATTCCATTACGCTAACCTGTGAGGCTGACTCATTTCAAGGTGTCAGTATTTATTGGAGCAGGAGTTCGCGTCCCTTCAGTCGTCATCGCCTCCCCTTCAATATGTCCTCACCAGTCTCTTCCTTTCATCTGGACCGTTCGTCTTCCCAATTCTGTGAGAATTGCGAAGTTTTTGTACGCTCTCTCTTTCCCTTCGACCTAGCTGTTCCTTCACGTCACCACTCCCTCAAACCGCCTTCTCCGCTTCACTCTGATGACGACTGTCCTCAGTACGTTTTCTTTGGGTGTTTAATGGAGCTTCCATTCCTATTTATCCCGACAACTCCATCCAATTCAGTCTCTCACTCAATGACACGTTTCAGCTCATTTCAACGTCTCCGCTGGAACCTTCAATTTCGTTGGATGCGGTGGGTGCGGTGGATACAGTGGATGCGGTGGATACAGTGGATACAGTGGGTGCGGTGGATACAGTGGACACAATGGATCCATTCAATGGATTGAATCCGCCTCCATCATCCTCGCTATCCACTCCTCTCCATTACTATTATGTAGTACTGGACTGCAGCAAAAACATCTTCTATGAATCGTTGCAGCTACAGCTGGAGGCCAATGCTTCGCATCCTCTCTTCTGTGATGTCGCTGCCCATTCTCTTCAGTACCAGCCTGGTGACTTCACACGATACAATGGAACCAAGATGGACCTCTCCTTCCGAATTCCTCGTGATCATCCTCTCCGTAGAATCGATGGAGTGCTGTTCCTCCGATTTGGTATTGCCTGTAGCGTCTGTTCGGGTACGCTCACCGTAACACGTGAACATGATTGTAAGCATTCTGTCACTCCTTCAGGATAGACAACGTCACAGCTCTCTACTACAGCAGAGACTACGCCTGGGCCACACCCAATCGTACCACTATTCGCTACTACGCCATCTGGGTTCCCGATGAAGACATTGGAAAGGTGAAGTCGGTAACCATCCAGTTCACCAACCTCACCTATGCGTGGCACGAGGTCTCGGTCTCCCCCATCACCATCGCCTATACCTACAGTGAGAACTTCTCCAACTTCAATATCGCCACTGCCACGGCAGAGACGCTCTACTTCAACCAGTTCTTTTCGCTTTCTCTCACCCCCACGGCCATCAATCAGTGGCTACTTCTGGCAATCCGCACCGATGAGTCCAGTGGAGGTCACCTCTCAGCCAATGTGCTGGTCTCTCCATTCCTTCTCACACCCGACAGCATTCTCGAAAGCACGGTAAACCGATACGCGGGAGCATTCCAAAGCTACATCTTTCTGTACTCGCCAGAGTACACTCCTATCACGTTGAGCACCTCCGTAAGCGTACCAATCAAGCTGTAGGAGTGGAAGAACGATGAAACGTAGAACCATGCTCGTGGCCATTGATGGGTATCCCTCCGAAGCGGACTACGACTGGAAAAACGAGGGAACCGGGGAGGTGAACGTCACCATCGCCAGAAACCACCCGAAGTACTGCGAAAAGTGCAACTACTTCATCACGGTGGTCATGGAGGCCTTTTCGGAAACCGTTACACCCACAGCCTCTCTTCGCTACATCTGCCCGACGGATACCTGTTCGACCTGCCAAACAGGACAAGACCCTGCCAAGAAGTGTCGCGACTGTCTTTCTGGCTTCTTCGGCGCCACGTGCACTGCCTGCGGAAACTGTCACAACGGACATTGCGACGACGGCTTCACCGGAACCGGAGAGTGTATCTGCGACACCGGTTTCTCGTCCTACAGCAATTGCACTGAGTGTCTGAAAAACTACTGGGGCAGTCACTGCGACAGCTGCGAGTCGTGCAACGGCCACGGCGACTGTCAGGACGGGCGCACCAGCGATGGCAGCTGTCGATGCAACGACGGTTACGATCCGACCAATCGCTGTTCCGATTGCATGAGTGGGCGTTGGGGAAGCAGTTGCGACCACGTCTGTCCGGGAGACGGAGTCTGTAGCGACAGAGGGGAGGTGAGACGTAGGCTCCAGACACGGTGTGTGCGATGACGGAATGGAGGGAACGGGACGCTGCAGCTGCGGCGAGGGATTCGTCGGGATTCGTCGTCGTTGGATGTTCATATAACGTGTAGTGTGTGACACTCCGGAAGTGAAGGACCGATGCAACCCTCGCTGCGTCGTTGGAAAGGGCGCGTGCGACGAAGGTGGGCTATGCGAGTGGACTGGAATGTAGTGAACGCCGTCTGCGTCTGCTACGATAGTAACACGGGTCCCGACTGCGACTACAGTTCCGCGGAAAACAGGAACCTCTACGTGCTTCTAGTCTTGGTGCTCCTTGCGTCCATTGCCTCGTTTGCATTTATGTGAGTCATTCTATTTCTTCTCATGTCCAGACTATCCGTCAAGATCAAGCAGTGGAAGGGAAAGAAAGTCCAAGAAGTCCGCCACATGATTGTGGACTCTGGTAATCGCGGCATCTCCTGGCGCGTCCAGCCGAACTCTGTACACTAGTGACTTCTTGTTTCCTCACAAACAATCCATTCCATCGATAACAACTTCCGCTTCTTGCTGGTGTTTGTATACTGGTGGAGAACCCACTCGTTCTCTGCCTCGTCCTGGTCGACGGTCCCCAGTCGGATTTGATATGGACGTAACTCGAAGCGAGGACCCACCTCACTGAGAGCCACCGTCTTGTGGTCTTCCTTCGTGTATGTGTGATGTCGGAACGAAATGAAGTCGCTACACATTAACCTACCGGAATGGAACCACCCCTGGTTGGCGAAGGTGATAATTCGCTTGCTGTCCGGACGAGGAACTGGGAACAGGTACTTTAGAATATTCGTAATGCGTTCACCCAGTTTCGAGGTCATGTTGGAGAAGATCAGATGGGGATACGCCTCGCTCATGGTTCCCACGTTCTCAATGTCGTGGCGCATAACAGTATTTGTGATATTGAAGTAGGCAGTTGGCCCATACGGTAGATGACACACGATGAGACTCGTTGGCTCTCCTCGGTGTTCATTTACAATCACAATGTCAGAGAAGTTGTTTGCACGGCATGCCTTCACCAACTAGGAGTCTGATGGAAACACGGAATCCCTACCTCATCCAACTTGGTTGCACCTCGATTCACACGCTGTGAATTGGGAATTATCAGCTTAATTTCCTTCACAAACTTCTTCAAACGCGAACTCGGATCATGCGAGGTCGTCACGCAAACTTTGGGGTCTTCGATTCCAGCAGTCGCGTACTCGTCATCGATATGCGTCTAAGGGGAAACGAACGGTCAGAACGTAAATACCTTCAACTGCTTTGTTTGATCGTCTTCCATGTCGGCAGTATGCTTTAACTGCTCTGCCTCATACCGCAGTTCCGTAGGAACTCGCTTTCCCGCTACACCCTCATTGGACCCATAGAACTCCTACAGGCCAGGGCCTCGCGAATTCTCATCTTCTTCTCATACTCTTCCTTCTGTTTCCCCTCATGCGACTTGCGCAACAAGTACTCGCGTCTCAGTCGAATATCTCTTCGTAACATAGTGCAAAGAGTATCAAGAGAACACACCAATGAAGAGAATGGGTTTTCCAAAAATGTACAGTGGTTCCATACGCATCAAGACGAGTCATAATCAACAAACAGATGAGATCCACAAAAAAAGAAATGAAACAACATCAACTGCATTGACCAGACGATCACATAGAAACATTATAGATGTTGGCGAACTTGATTCAGATGATATGTACGATGATACAATACTTTGGCGAGGTAAATACCTGCCATCCGGTCACGTGTACTCGACGCACTGCTGACGACAGCATATCGCGGAAGAAGGAAAGGGAGTGTAATAATTCGCTTCGACTTCAGCAAAGGGCTTGTAAATGGCAAGTCGTTCTCGCCAACAGTGTTTGGAGAGGAGGGAGCAGAAGGAGAGTCTGTGTAAGAAGACTCCTTCTTTGTTGGCACTGCTGCTTTCTTATTCCCGATATCCTTTTCCTCATATGGGTATCGTTCAAGTTCATCTTTCTTTTCTGAACATCATTGCCTCCTCAGAACTATTACCATAATATCTTCTCAATTGTCGATCGCGGCACGTCTTGCACACAATGCAGTACCCATTCTTTGTCCGGTTAATGAAGTCCTCAACGGGCATATTCTTGCGGCATTGTCTACAATAGCGCAATTCATGTTCCCCTAGTGACATTCTCCCCAAAGTTTATACTACTGGATTAGAGGTGACTAAATAATGACGACGACTCAGGAGTGAAACGCCCCAATCGTGATAGCTGATTGGATGCCGATGAAATAATGTTGTCTCATGACCGCCTCGTCGACTCTGACGTATTCTAGGGTATGACCGTCCGGAATCACACGTTCCCTCTTTTTGGTCACTGGTACTATGAATAAGAAGAAGGAAAGCGAACCATCAAGCGTCCATTAAGTGATATTATCTGATCGCATTTTGTCTTCTTTAAGATTGAAGAAACGGAATAATATAGTTTCCATACAACGAGATTGTCTCGTCATTATGTGTTTTGCTCTATTGCAATCACCTTGATGAGTACAGTTCCATCTATTTGTTTTACCATAGACGACAAAATACAAGCGAATCCAGTTCACCCGATACAAGCAAGTCACTCGGTTCCTTACACGAAAGTAGTTTTCTCCATGGTCTCTTAGTTTCAGAATAACTATCGAACAATCCTTTCGAAGTCGTCTTGATGAATGGAGTACTATTGTAGACTTGTATACTATGCAAACGTTCTCTTCTCTGTCTCGCTAATGTACATCTATTCCTGTTTTGTACGTGAGTGTTCTTTTCCATAGACATGGTGTATCGCTTTAAGGACACCTTCGTTACCATTTCAACCTACAGGTACATTCCTGCCATGTAGGAGAAGGAGAGGTGGATGAGCGCCAGACGCCAGTCCATGGGACTCTTATCCTTTTATCGGGTTGCGGAAACGGACCCAACTGCTTTCTGGCTCTCTCTTGCAGTGCTTGAGGCGTATGGAATCGGAGTGGTTGGCATGTGGAATGGGTTTCTGGTTCCCGCGTCTCTCCTTATCTGGGGATGCCTCTATGGGTTTCTGTACTATTTGGAGAGTGTTTCCGTAAGAGTATCATCCCCTCCATCATTAGAGTTTTGGGTTCGGATATCGTAGGGAAACGTACGTAGACGATTCCCTTCGACTGTGTGGCATTCTGTGTCTTGTAACGGGTCTCCACTATTGTCTTATGCACTTCGTGTTGCCATGGTGGATGCGCAGGAGACCTATGAAAAGAGAATCACCTGTTTGTAAGAAACACATCTCACACTCTAAATTGGGTCACGCATTCCTTCCACTACATGCCGGTTAAAAGTATAGGGTGTAGTGGGTCCTCGGTGCATTCCGATTTTGAAATGCAGCATAATCATGTCCATCTGCGGATTCATGTAGCGGGAGTCCGCATAGCTGACGTGATGGACTTGGGCGTAAGGCGTCACACACGGTCGAACAAACTGCTTCCATCGCATCTCGCGAATGTACCCACTCCATCGCTTCGGACAAATTTCAAAGAGATTGTTTGTTTTGGACCACATACTAGGAGTGTAATTCCCACACCCATGGAAGGTGTTGTACACACGGAAGCAGGCAATATCCGGAAAGAGCGAGTCGTACATGTGTAGCACGTCGACCACGCGCCATTCGGGATTGGATGGAATCATATACTCGTCCACATCCGTGAAGAGTACAAAATCACTTGCCAGACGATAACGTCGATTGCACGACTGCAACGCCGATGGCTGCTCGTAGAACACACGATGACGGGGATACGTGTATTCCACCACGTTCACCAGTCCATGACGGATGTAATCCGCCAACAACCCCTTCCACTGCTCCACGTCTGCATTAAGATAAAAGGTGAAGTGCTCGACGCCCTGATAGAAGTGGTAGTTGATCCATGTCTTCACCTGATCCACCGGCGAATGGTCGATCGACGTGCAGGCAGTCAAGTAGAACCGACGCTGCGAAAAGGTGGGCAAAAAGGGCGGAGTCACCGTGTAGTTGAAGTTGGTCTTCTCTGAATGGATGAAGTAGCTCGTGCTGCGAGAGGAGCACCGATCTGCAAATGCAAACACCAACACGATTGTGTGCTTGTGGTTGTCGGGAGCCATTCGATTCGTCACCGTGAAGTTGCCATCGATCGTGGCGGTCCAGACGTCACGAAGCGCTTGCTGCGTCATGGGACGACCCGCCGGACCGAACATGTAATTCACGTTGAAAATGGTCTCCATGACCAAAGCGCCGTCCTCGCAGTAGCTGAAGGCGTCCATCATCACAGGAATCGTATGGGTGGCAGACGCGTTGGAGAGAGTGTAGTAGTAGCTGCGTGGAGTGGAATCAAACGGGAGATCAAACGCGTACTGATTGGAATAGTACTACTCGATAAGAGAGGAGAACGAAACGCACGCGCGATCGCATGTCGGCCACGTCAAAGCGAGACGGAGTACGGAACCGATTGCTCTGCAGAAGCGCAATCACTTCTTTGGACGCACGATGTACATAGTCGTTCTTATACTTGGGAAACACGCCTGCGAAGGGGCACGAAGAAAAGGAGGAATTGTACAACGGAGTGATGTGTTCTGTTGCTGATAAATCCACTTTCGGCTCAACAACGGCCGATGGATGAACGGTGTCTTCCATTTTTGCCTCGTTCACTTCCCTTTGAATGGGACTTACGAATCCCACTTTTGTATCCGAAATCTCTTCCTTTGGAGCCGTCGTTTGAGGAATCACAATAGAAGAGGAAGATGAACTACTAAATGGAGTGTGCTTCACTTCCACTTCCTTTGGCTCCTTCACGGTTTTCGAATAGGATACATGCCAGGTAATGTAGTGGAATTGAGTCAAATGATCTATGGTTTTGTCATCGCTCTCTACGGATAATACAATCACAGAGGGAATCACTTTGTTCCGACCTATGGACGATGAACACGACATAAACGCACACAGCAAGGATAGTCTACTTTTAATCCACCTGAAAACACATCGGTACGAGAATGCGATCAAGAGCCATCCCTGCTAACAGATCAATGGAATGTACACTGCATAAGATATACCAGTCAACTCAGTAACAACAAACACATAGCAATCAATTGAATGCTTACAAAGCAGCTGCAATGAAGCGCTTACATGGCAGCGTAATCAGAGTCACTGTCGGAGTCCGCCTTCACCTTCTTCTTTCCACCCTTCTTCGCGGGCTTCTTCGCCTTCTTCTTCTTCTTGTCATCCGAATCGCTATCGGAGTCGCTATCCGAGTCGCTATCGGAGTCGCTGTCCGAATCACTATCCGAGTCCGAATCACTATCCGAATCCGAGCTCACCGCCTTCTTCGCTCCCAGTTTGCCCTTCTTGCCCTTCTTCTTCTTGTCGTCCGAGTCGCTGTCGCTATCGGAATCGCTATCCGAGTCGCTATCGGAGTCGCTGTCGCTGTCCGAGCTCGCCTTCTTTCCCTTCTTCGCGGGCTTGTCGCTGTCGGAGTCGCTCTCCTCCTCGCTCTCCGAGTCCTCACGCACCGGCGTGTCGTCCATCTGCTCCAGCGCCTCCAGCGCAGCCTCGTACGCGGCGATGTCGTCAGCATATCCCTTCAGACGGATGTTGCTGTCGCGAATCTCCTCGGACGTGTAGCCAAGCAGGTTGATCAGCGAGGCGCACTTGTTCTGCAGCTCCTCATAGTACTCCACGCGCTGGAGACCGAACTTGGTCAGACTCTCCATGCCCTTCGTCACGCGATCGCGGTGGAACTCCACCACGCCGTCCTTCACGCCCTGCAGCACGTCCTCGCAGGCCTTCTGCTTCGTAACCACCTTCTCCTTCGCCTTCTCCACCTCCTCCTTCGCCTTCTTCACCGCCTTCTTGCCCTCCGCCTTCGCCTTGTGCACCTCCTCCTTCGCCTTCTCCACGGCCGCCTCCTGCTTCTCCACGTCCTTCACGCAGCGCTCGCGGTTGTGGATCACCTGGCACACGGACATCGCCTTGCCGCTGAAGCCACGCAGGTCCGTGATCAGACCCTCGTTCGTCGCGTTGCTGTCCAGCTTCTTGAAGTTGCCCACCTCCTTCAGGTTGTCCGACACCTTCGTGAAGTAGTCCAGCGCGTCCACGTCCTCGAACGTGCGCGCCACCATCACGAAGTTCGTGAAGTAGCCCGCCGCGTCCATCAGCGCCTTCGCGCTCGTCGCCTGCGTCTGCACCATCTTCTCCTCCGCAACGATCACCTTGCGCATCTGCTCCGAGTACTTCACCAGGTTGTACTCCACGTCGCCGAACTCCGCGTTCTGGTCCACCGTCTCCAGCGCGTTGCCCGTCGTCGTCTCGATCACCTTGCTCATGCCCGTGCGCGTGGCCGCCACCGCCTTGTTCATCATGTCCGTCAGCGCACCGTCACCGGCAGGCAGCACGCTGCGAGCCGCGTTCATGCCCTCGCTCGACGCCGTCAGGAACACCTGCACGTCGTACGTCACCGCGAACATCGGATCGCGCGTCACCTCGTCCAGGAACTTCTGCAGACCCAGACGACGACCCTCCACGAAGTCCTTGTCGAATCGGTTGCGCGTCTGCTTCTCGGGAATGGGAGGAATCACGCGACCGGGGAAGGTGCGCGTCAGGCGGTTGAACAGCCACTCGAAGTCCGAATAGCGGCGGTTCACCGTCAGCTCCGACTCGGGGTAGTTCTCCATCGACGTCTTCACCGTGATGGCGTACTCCGTGTGCTTGTTCAGCACCGTTCCCACCGTGTGCGGCTTCGCAACCACGATCTCAAACGTCTTGTCTCCGTTGGGGAGAGTCAGATCCTCCGAGTACGTGCTGTCCGTTCCCAGGTTGAAGTCTGCCAGCTCGAAGTCCGTGTCCGCAATCGCCTTGATCGAAGGCTCGCCCTCCTCCTGAGCGCACGCCACCAGCTTGCACGCAACCATCCATCCGTTGCGAGACAGCGTGGGCTTGTTCTTGCCGTTTCCAGCGAGCTTCCAGATCTCGCCCAGAACGTCGTTGTCCAGTCCCGATCTGCGCAGGAACTGAGCGCCCTCCTTTCCGTCGATCTACCCATGACGACAAATCCACAGACCCACCTTGTCGTCCTCGTCGTAGTCCACCAGGTCGAAGAGCTTGTTGTAGAAGGACACCTCCTTTCCGGAGATGTGAACGGTCTTCTTCTTCATGGCCACATCGACACCACCCTGATCAATGTTCAGCTTGCTCAAGAAGTTTGAAAATTGGCTCATTGTCAGTCTACACGAACGTGAGAAGAGTTCAGAACTCTCGAAAATCCTACAGTCAAAACAGATTTGGTTCATTCCATGAAGAGTCACGGCGGAATATCAATCTGTCTTTCATACATTCTAATTATCGTTGAATGCTCAGACAGAACACAACGCATGAACACACCATTACTGATGAAAACGATAAGAAAGGAAAGGTTATCGGTTGAAATGGAACTATGCAGAAGAGTGAAAGCAAACGAGCTGGTTTTCCTAATGAGACTAGAGAGGATAATCCAATGTGTGTAGTCTGATGCAGCATGGATGCTCACTTGTAAATGGAACACACAGGAAAAGGTGATGGGTCCTCTGCTAACACAACTGCACGATTTGATTGGACGCACCAATAATGACACATGGATTCCATTCTTCCTTCACGATGGTGCAGTTACTTCATAAATAACGAAAGAAGATGGAAGATATAATGGATTGTATGCATGTTATTGCAAGAAAGAGGTGGGATCCAAGTGTGAGGAAACGAAGACACATGAATCCTCTCCAAATTTCATCACGGAAACGGATCCGTTGGATTATTCGTTTAAAAACGGCGCAGAGAATACTACAGAACGATCAACGCGAGGTACGCCGAAAAGTGTTTGCAGAGACGGATATGGATTCCGTCTTTCTCCAATCATTCTTTGATGTCCTGGAGCGGGGGAGCGTGGACTCGTATTATGAGGTTCCGTCGCTGAATGGAAAGAGACATGGATATGGAATCATCCGCTTTGGATACCCCTTTCAGGACTACGTCTTTGCGACGTCGTGGAACCGAGGTGTTCCCACTTGGTTTGGATACCTGTATAACCGAAGTACCCACTTCGTTTTCGGACGCGTTCATTCCTTCATGCGAGTGGAGCAACTCCGTCCATCGTTCGGAATACTGGACGAGCCGAATGGGAGGAGGTGGGAGGGGATGTGTTGTGGTTCGCAGTCCTGCGGATTTGGAGAGTGCTATGACGAGGATGACAACTTGGTGTATCGGGGAATGGCGATTGAGGGGTGCTGGGAGGGATACGGAACGACCTTCCATCCCATTTGCGCTAATGGTGAGCATGTTGACACCCAGGGGATGTGGAGTCACGGAAAGTTGTTGGGTGCCTTCATCACGTTCGACCGACAAGGAAACAAACTCTGCGAAGGTCATCAGATTGACGGTTTCCGAATCCGTTTCAGAGAGGAGATCAACGCCTTCACCGACCTGACAATCCACTGCTATCTTCGTGAGCTCATAACTGCAAGCAACAGCTGCAACACAATGAAAACGCTGAATCTGGACCTCCTACGCTACTTGCAACGACTGACGATTGGAAGTGGTTCCTTCCGTCAGTGTCGAAGCATCATCCTCTCCCAACTGTCCAAGCTCCGATTTATTCACATTGGAAGGAGCTCGTTCACGTGCTATGGTACGAACTTGGAGCTCCTCCTTTCGGAGTCCAGTTCCGTTCGGTCGCAGCGACGACAACTCCTTCTCTCCAACTTGAAGTCGTTGGAGGAAGTGGTCATCGAGGAAGGGTCCTTTTCGGATTACTCCAGTGTCACGCTGACAGATTTGCCCCGTCTTCGCTCTCTCATAGTGGGGAAACCACACAGCATATCATGCAACTTCTTTTACTGCGACGCGTTGGAGCTAGCGAGTAAGTATACGCTTCGAGTCTGATCCTAGAACTCCCCTCCCTCACAACAACAGTCCTTGGTGACTTCTCTTTCTACAGCACATCCTCTTTTCGGTTACACAGTACGCTTTCACATGATGGATAACGATTCGACTTGCCGAGTTTTCAGACGCTGCATGTTGGACAGGCAGTCTTCTTTCGTTCCTTGGCATCTTCGAAAGGGAATTGTAGTTTGCGAGACCTTCCGTCCCTTGAGACCCTTGTCTGTCTCAAGGAGTCGTTTGTTGCGATGACTGAGCTCGTTGTTGTAGGAGTGAGGGATGGACAGGACGGTATAGAGTGGTACAATTGGAAACGGTGACATCTCTGAGATGATGCTTGTTCATACCTTTTGGTCTTTGGAGCATGTTCGCGTTGTAGGAGAGTTGTCAAAGGAAACGGAACAGTTTCTAACGCAATTTGTTTGAACTGTGTTTGTTAGACAAGTAGCGCCAATGGCGCAAAGTGACCCATTCAATCAGAGTATTCGTTCGGACAAGAATGGTTCACCCAAGAGTGGCAAAGGAGCTTGCGAGAATGCAGGCCGTACGCGTGCTCTCTGGTTTCGTGATTTGTAGGATAAGGAAAAGGATGTTGGCGTGATCTATAAATCGCCTTCTCTGCAGAACATGATTCTGTTCATGCGAGGTCCCAAGGATACTGCGTTTGAGGGAGGCTACTTCAAGATTCACTGCCATTTGCCTGCGAACTATCCCTTCTGCCCTCCCGTTATGTGTTTTATGACCAAGATCTGGCACCCCAATATTAGTAGCGTCGTAGGTGGTTCATGCAACCGTAAACTGTAGACTGGAGCGATCTGCCTCGACATTTTGAAGGACAAATGGACTCCTGCGATGAATATCCTGACAGCACTACTCTCGATACAGGCGCTGCTTACGGCGGCAGAGCCGGACGATCCCCAGGACTGGGAAGTTGCAGAGATGTACAAGCAGGACCGTCAGAAGTATGAGAATAAGGCCCGTGAGTGGGTTCGTCTGTACGCTCAGGAGGGCATGATTACGGATAAGGAGGAGATGGTAGGAGTGCTAGGGAGCTGTAACCACGTAGATCCAGAGGGGATTGAAGCGAGGTATGGATGTCGATTATGTCCACAGCGTATTCTTCTCTATTTGGTCTGAATGTGTAGTGTTTGGCGACGAATCATTGGAATGAAAAGAAACTGTAATCAGAATTGTTTGTTGATAAGTATGCATTCCCCGGCTCTGCAAAGGCGAGTCGGTTTCCAGAATGATGGAAATAGTTGTTTCTTGAATGCAGTTCTTCAAGTGAGAGGCTTCTCGGAAGGGTAATATCCAGGCACTGCTGTGTATTCCCGACTTTTGCGAGATGATTGAGGGAGTCGTTAGTAATTCCTCCGTAGGGGATTCGGGGTATGGCTTTACGACGTAGTCCGTGCCGTCTCCAGTGGCAACTGCGATTTGGAATGTGATTCAGACGATCAAAAAGACGTCTTCGACGACGATCAATGTCCATTCCGTTCTATCCTCGCTAAAGCGGGTGGCCCCCTCTCTTTGTGATGGTCGGCAGCACGATGCGCATGAGCTCTTTGTGGGTTTGAATGGTGAAGCTGATGCGTAGTCATTCATTCTTCAGGCACTAGGAGAAGAGATGGATAAGAAGCAGGTATCGGATCCTCCCGTGGAGAACATGTTCATTACAAGTGGCAATCAGAGAAAAGACAAGTTGACGCTTCGGTTCCGGTCGTGGTGGGAACACTACCGACGTCACAACCCGCAGCCGATTACAGATTTGTTCTACGGATACACCATCACTTCTTGTTCGTGTCCGTCGTGTGCGAGCACAACCTACTCCATGTCTTCCTTCAACACAATCTACACGTCGCTCGTTCCTACACAACTCCGTTTCTCGATCGTCCTTGTTTTTCAGCACTGGAGCAACGAGGTGGAATCCCTCCACATATCGCTCGTCACGAAGGACGTCATTCTCCCCCCAGGTGCCACCATCGGCGATCTCCAATCGCATGTCGACTCTGCCTACGCATCGAAGCGAATCTATTGTCAATGCATCCTCTACACAGAATCCAACCGCAGCGAATCCGTTCACATGTCCCATCTCACTGATCACTAGTACCGTCCTCTCTCTCTCGATTGTCTCCTCACCTCTCTCCCGCAGCCCTCTTCGCTTCTCCTCTACATCGTCGTCTCTCCCACCCCTCATCACTCCCAGACCCCTCTCTCCTCCCCCACGCCCTTCCTCCTCCGCTCTCCCGCCCACTCCTTCCTCCTCCTCGCCGCCCCGCTCGCGCCCGCACTGCGATGGAACATTCTCCACTCCTCCCCCGTCTTCCAAACGAAGGCCAAAGAAGGCGATCTCCGCGAACTCCTCGGCGATGCGCTCTTTCGACACACCCCCGAGTCTCCAACGTCGGAGGAAACTCCCGACACCGACGAACGTCTTTCTCTCCCCATCGAACACCCTTCCTTTGCGCCGCTGCGCTGGCGACCGGCGTTAAAGCCGAACTACTCGCTACAGACGGGCATCGCGAACGACCTCTCCGGGGAAAACGACTCGCTCTGCGGCACCTGCGGCCGCAGCCACCGCTTCCAGTTCACGACGCGCTTCGGAAAACTGCCGCCGGTGATGGCGGTGAATCTGAAGCGGTTCGCAGACGGCTCTGGGAGGAAGATGAACGATTTTGTGAAGTATCCGCTGCGGGAGCTGGAGCTGGAGAGCGACGAGGGTGCAGTTTCCTACGACTTGGCGAGCGTGGTGTGTCACCATGGCTTCGCGGACAGCGGCCACTACACGTGTTTCTGCAGATACGAGTCGCGGTGGTTTCTCATGAACGACGAGATCGTGACGCCGGTGCGAGAGAAGGAGGCGGTGAACGCGCACGCGTATCTGCTCTTCTACCGGCGGAGGGAGGAGAATGATTTGTCGTCGACGTACCACTTCATGAACTACGCGCCCGCGCCGACGGTGGGCTCGCTGTCGGGAAACAAGCGGATTCAGGACATCCAGGGATACAAGAGCATTACCTCGATCGATTCATCCAAACAGATGATGATGAAAGAGTTCCAGTCCTCTCTCTGGGGAGCGAGTAAGAAGCGAGAAGCGTCGGTTCCGATTCCGGAGGACGAGGATTCGGAGGACGAGGAAGACAAGGAGGCGGCACATTTCGTGAAGCTGGTGAGTGGGGTTTTGTGGGGACTGTGACGTAGGCAATTTGTCCATTTGCATGGTGCTTGGAGTGTTGTTGATTGGAATTCTAATAGCCTTTCTGTTCATGTGGGTGTGTTTGTTGAGGAAGAGGTTGGAAAGAAACAAGGGACACGAGTCCAGTGACACGACTCACTTCATACAGTGAGAGATCGTTGAGGTCCACGAAATGATTGCGGAACCCAAACAAAAGGAGGTAGAAAGCGGCAGGAAGGAGATATGTACAACACTGGTTCTTGAGTTTCGTCGCTAGTAGTTGGTCCACCACGTAAACAGCACCCAGCAGAATGGGGATCGTCAGAAACGTGAGCGCAGGGAGCCACGCTCGCGTGGAAACGGTTCCGACCTGGGTGGCTTCGTTGAGGGACTGCGGCAGGACACCCGCTGCGAAAACAACGAGAATCGCCATTTGCAGAAGCGACTTAGCGATGGGGATGAAGGGATAGCGTCTGGAGGAGAGGAAAAACTCGAGAGAGCAGGCAGCAACAAGGAACCAGCACAGGAGCGAGAGGACGAGAGGTTGTCGTCTTAGCGCCAGGAGGAATCCCACAAAGAGAGCGGCGAACGCGAGGGCCAGTAAGAGGAGGTCGGAGAAGAGGGCGTCCTGAAGCTTCGGGAGCCAGTAGCGAACGGTGTGAGGGAACGACTGGACGACGATCTGGAGAGGGAAGATCTTGACAACAGAGGAGAAAAGAAGGTACGGAGACGGAGAGGACGGCGAGGAGCCAGCGGACGAGGATGGCGAGGTAGCGGCGGAGAAGCTGCGAACGCGAAAGGAAGAACTCCTCCTGGAAGAGTGCGACGAGTTGGTCGACTTGGGAGCTGGCGCTGTCGTCTGCAGACTGAAGGAGGGAGGCGTAGAGGTCGTCCGTCATGGAGGTGGAGAGATTCTCATGGTCACCCGTCATGGAGGTGGAGAGATTCTCACGGTCACCCGTCATGGAGGTGGAGAGATTCTCACGGTTACCGCATGCCAGCGAGTTCCAATTGCGGAGAATCACTCGCTCCGGAGTGTCATCGAAGAAGGACATGAAGAGACCGAGGAAACAGAGCAGGGAAAAGGCGACCGTAATGAGAGTCTGTTCCACCTGGCCTCCGATGAGACGAATCAAATAGCCGATGGCGAAGGAGCCAACAAAGATGAGCAGAAGAATGGACTGCATCTGCACGCGCTTCCCCGGATTCGACCGTTGGATGTGCAGGAGAACCGTCCACGGCAAGAGGACTCCCATTCCGATTCCCTGAAGCGATCGCGCTATGGATGATTACCGGATATAGAGAGCACAGAGAATGGAGGAAGCATGGTGGAAACAAAAGAGAAGGACTCCTGCAAAGAACACGCAATAGGCGATTGGGAAGACATAGCGTTCGCGAATCCAAGGATAGCAGACTACCAAAAGGAGCGTTCCCGTTGCAAAGGCGATGGAATACTCGGGAATCACTTCCATTCAGATCCTACGGCGATGTCGTTCGGATCGGTGGCTCCAGGCGTCCAGGTTAAACACTCTACGACTCGACTTCGCTCGGAAGAGGTACCGTTTCCGAAGAAGCCGAGGTCAACTCCGAAGAGAAACACAGCGACGTCCATCACAATCGACAGGACAGCCTCCTTCAACCGTAGCTTTTGGATCTCATTCATTTTAAACAAACAAACAAAATGTTGATCACCTTAATAGGTTTAACAATCAGTCTTGTCATTGGGGAAAGGTCCAGCGGGGGCGTACACGTCAACAGTGTTACCCATCTCCCAGTTCCAAGTGAAACGGCACTGAGCGATCTCCTTCTCGTCGTTCATGTCGTAGTACCAGTAGTTGTCCTGGTGAGTGGTCGAGCACATCGTAGGATACTCGACAGCCACCTGGAAGGCACGGGTGCTCACACCCGTCTCCGTTCTATTGCAAGCAGAACGCAGAGCAGCATCGAATCCGTTGTTGAACTCGTTGTACGCGTTGCTGTTGAAGTTCAAAGTGTTCAGCTTGGGGAAGTTCACCTTATCCGTGCACATCGTGTGCAGGTTGGCGACAATCTGGCTCTGGAGAGCAAGAGCATCCTCCTCAGTTCCCTCGAAGGAAGCAGCCTTGTGACCCGAGATCTGGAAGTACTCCAGGTTCTGGAAGTAGCCCTTGTCACGGTTGTTGACCATCCACTGAATCACGGAAGCCATACCCTCACGCTTGAACGAACCGTCTCCGAACACAATGCGAGAAGGACGAGTGAACTCAGAGAGAGCAATCAGAGGAACAGCCATGGTGGCATCCACGTAACGGACAATCTTGTAATCGGAGTAGAAGTACATGTCCACAGGAGCGGGGTTCTTCACCTGCTTGCTCAGCGACTCTCTCCACAGCTCAATCGAAGGAATGGTCATTCCAGACAGAGCAATCACACGCGTGTGCTTCAGAGCCTTCAGAGGGAAGGCGTCACGGACAGCCAGGTATTTCTTGACGACCTCAATATCGGGAATGATGTTGTCGAAGCAAGTGGACTGCACCTCGTAGTAGCAGTTATCTCCCAGAATGAAGGGATCGTAGATGGGGAACCAAGGCTCAGGGGTAGGCGTGGGAGTGGGAGTAGGAGTAGGCGTAGGAGTGGGAGTAGGAGTGGGGGTAGGAGTAGCAGTAGGCGTAGGAGTAGGAGTCGGGGTGGGAGTGGGAGTAGGCGTCGGGGTAGGAGTGGGCGTGGGAGTAGGAGGAATGGTGAAGGGCTCAGGAGTAGGCAGGAGCTCCGACACGATGGGACGAATGGCGAAACCAGCAATACCGGCAATGTTGGCGTCAGCCTCCGTCTCACGGATGGGCAGACGGAACACGAACGAGTAGCAAGCACGCAGACGAGCCTCAATGGCGAAGAAAGGCCACTCAGCGAACTCGGGCTGTCCCTCAACGGCGTACTGCAGGTACTCGACGACCACTCCGTACACGGAAGGTCTCCAGTAGGAGGTATCGAAGTAAGGACCCTCCTCACGATCGTTGCGGTAGTACTGGAAGTACTCGGGGTCCAGACCCAGCGTGACGGCAGTAGGTCCTCTCATCACCAGATCGAACAGACCCAGCTTGTTGTAGGCAGAAGGCTTCTCGTATCCAGCAATGTGGTACTTGTGCTCATCGGGAACGACCTTGCACTCCTCCTCCTTGTTGGTGTGGTGGTAGAACTCGCGGAAGGCAATACCGTTCTCGTAGACGTAATCGAAAGCCCAGGCAAGAGGCAGACCGTCGCACACCTTTCCGGTGACTCCATGCTCCTTACCGACGCAGTCAATCAGCTCCTGAGCGGAGAGAGCGACCTCCACGATCTGGTCGTACTCCTCGAAGTACAGCTTCTTGATGGCGTACTCAATGGACATGGTGGTAGCGAAAGCCCACGACACAGTGCAGTTCTGAGGCTTGCAGATGTACTCGCCGAGGGTGTTCTCCTCCAGACGACGCTCACCGAACACATCGTCGCAAGGGTCCATGGAAGGCATCAGGTAACGCAGGTTGGAGTTGTTGTAGACGGGAATCACGGAAGGCACAGGGGTCTTGATTCCAGAGTATCTCTGCTTGGTGGTGGTGATCTCCTCGAACTCATCGGGATGCCAGTCAGCGTAGAAGGTGAACTCCATTCTGTACTTGTCCATCGTGTTCCAGTCGTGGATCTTCTCGCACGAGTCAATGAAGTATCCCAGACGGGTCTGGAACTCCTCCGTGGCGGGATCGCGGGACGTGCACTTCATGGCGGGGGTCCACTTGCTCAGGTACTTCAGGTAACCCTTCTGATCGCAGGTGAAGTCGGATCCGTGGTAGGTGGGGTCAGCAGGGTAAGCGGGCTTTCCGGTCAGAGGCTTGCTCTTGTCGAAATCGGGCTTCTTGTGGCTCTCAGGAACGGTGGTCCAGTGCTCCTCAACCTGATCCAGGCTCAGCACCTTCCAGTGGGGAGCGGCAGTCAGATTCACATTGATCACGGGGTTCTCAGTGGCCTCCATATACTCGATCTTGACGGTGGTGGCACCGTTGCAGCCAATGTAGTAGTAACCGGGATTAACGCAGTAACCAGCGTTGGCAGTGAGCTTATCGACCAGAACTAGTCCGTTGGTCTTCATAGAAGCGTCGCTCAGACGCACCTCGCAGCGGGTTCCATCGAAGTCCTTTCCAAACTTGATCTTCATGAATCCTTCCTCGCAAGTAATAGCCATAGCAGCAGCTAGGATAGCAACAAAAATAGCACTTCTCATCTTGAGATAATACTTTTATGACTCCTAAACCACTCAATGGAAGTTGAAACGCCCGACCCGAGACAATCGCGGAAGTTGTTGATTTCTGTTGGGTTGGATTAAACCGTTCCATGTGTTTCGATTATGGTGAAGTAAAGATAGCAGTGTTTGTGGTGGACAGTATGTTCAGAATTTGGATTTTCTTACAGGGGATGAGTAAAGTATGTGTACAGAGGCGATTTGAATTCGAAAGGTCATTTTGGATCCATTTGTTCATTTTGCTACACCATTCAAAACACTTTGGAAACGAAAAGAATCTTACGGGGGGCATGTACAGATGGGCTGTACGAGATCGAATAGGAAATGGAAATGTGTTCTTTCAATGTAGGAGGTGAGTAATCTCCCAATATTCTTACCGTACTCTCCATTCCACATTGAAAAGACAAACCTGTATCGAAACAAACAAGGAGTTGTCGCATTGATCTTAGAATTAAGGTAGTTGAGTGGGCGCGACATCTGTAGGTGAGACTGTGTTTTCTCCGAAGAAATCGGTATATATCTTGTGAGACTCCGCTACAACTCACAAAACAAGACAACAACGTACCAATGAAAACAGAACCAACGTGATGGAAGGAGTTGCCGTCATCAATCATAGGATCCTCCTCCTCCTTGGAAGTCTTCGTAATCGTCACGTAGTAGAAGTTCTCACCAGCGTTATAGCCAAAGTACACATAATTCAAAACAGGAAGCTCTAAACATGAACAGAACCATTCAGACCTTACGATCCCAAACAAGAATTCCCTTATATCCAGCTCTTCCACTAAAAGAATTCTTCTCCATGAACACCGACTTCAGCATAGGGTTGTTATCCAGATAGAAACCAACAGTGTTTGCAAAAGCACCCGCTTGAACAATCAGAGTCTCCAAATTAGCACAATTCACAATGATAAACTGCTCCTTCTTGGGCATTGTATTCTTTCCATAGGTGATCTTCTTAGCCTTCTTTCCGTCAATCTTCAGCAACGTCACATCCGCAAGTCGTCGCGAAGCAACCTCCATAAGACGACGCTTCGCGTTCTTGTCCATAATAATCGGGTTAAAGTCATACAAATCACTGATCTTTCCTCCACATGTATCTGTATCCTTACAAATTAGAGTCACTGTCAAATCGGTATTGATGCCAAGGTCACGAAGAATATCACCAAGAACGATTTCATCATCCAGGAAACTGTCAAAGTCAACGCTATCGTTATCCAACACAATGGACTGAATACCCGCCTTGTCCTCAGGAGTGTAACCAGCAGTCAGCTGATTAATCAGATCCTTCAACCCCTCCACGGTTGTTACAGTAGTGTTAGTCACCTTCACAATAATAGCGGTGGACGGTTCCCCAGGTTTGGGATCAGTAGTTGGTGAAGATGTAGGAGTACCAGTGGGACTCACTGTGGCATCTTCAGAATTGAGACCCATTACATAGGCCTTCGCATTGATTCCTGCAAAAGGAGTATTCAAATCTTGGTCCATATCTACTCTAACCAAGTTGTTGTAAGGAGAAGGAGTCTTCTCTCTAGCCACATTATCATGACGACGAATAAACACATTCCAATACTCGTTCTTGGGATCCTTCGCATTGAAACCCGTTAACACACCAGCGAAGGTCGGTCTGTAATAGCCAACATGGATAGGACGCTCCACGTTTTTCGAGTAGAACATCATATGCTTCGGATCCAATCCCAATTCCACATACACAGGCATCTTGTGATCCACCAGGTAATGACGAAGATCCTGGTTACTGAATCCAGGGATGTGAGTCTTCTGGAAGTCCGGAAGACGACCGTAGAAACCAATTGTATGCTAATGATAAGCAACCCCTGTCAACAGTACTCTCGGGCAGGCATCCAGGTACTCGTCATACTCACTCTCCAGACAAATACCATCATCCATCAGATAGTCCATGATTTCCACAATGCTATCATAGTTTCTTCCCATAGCATAGTGCAACTGCTCCGAAGAGAACACCCACTACAAATGATACGCTCACGTAAAACAAACCTCCCTCTCCGGGGACTTGAGCCTGTATATCAAAGACATCATATCTAACGCGGAATACATGACATACTTGTTGTCGTACACACCATACCCTGTTTCTCCTGCAGTACCAAGTGTCTTCTTGAATACGTCAACGTTATCGTCATCCACAAGACTAAAGCTATCGTTAATGAGATCACTGGGATAGGTCATATTGTAACCGGTATATGCAGTGTTACGGAGAACACACTTCGCAATAAAGGTACTCTCGTCCCAAGCAATGTAGGCGGTCTTCTCTACTGACTTGTCCTTCTTGCCCTTATTATACAACCAATTCACGTTATCTCTGCAAGTCTCACTATATCTCAACGATCAACCACGCCACTCACTTAAATGGATACTTATCTGCGAAAGGCTCGCAGATTTCATAAAATCGCTCTCCCAAACAAGCAGAGATGATTATCGCATATAATAGAAAAAGGCGACCAGCCATTCTTCAAAACTAGTTAAATAGTGGACTTATCAATCGTATGGGGAGGCGCTGGATTGTTCCAACACGATAGTGAAGAATCTCTGCTTCTCTATATTTACCCCATCTCAGTTTCGATACTGTTTTCGTATCATCACCATGACTCAATTCGATTCCTTGCTCTTCCACAACAAACACTCTCCAGCCTCTTTTTGCTCTCTTTTCTATCCATGTCCATCTCACCCCCTTTCCCCATCTATCCCTTCCGATCCCCTCTCCATCGCTTTCCAATCCTCTCCTTCACGCTCCTACGCGTTTTCTTTCTTCTCCGAAATCCTCCCGATTTCTGGAACCCGACGCTCTTTCCCCATAATAGCTGTTACAGCGAGTCTTTTTAAATAGTCATGCATTCATATGGATTACTAGGACTTGTTCGTGCTACTGGCAAATGGGCTAACGGATTAGATGCTTTTAGCAGTTGCATTGTCTCAGAACAAGTATTGTAGCTCCGATGGTTTCTGGCC
Organism: Blastocystis sp. NMH; assembly: GCA_039096215.1. NCBI lineage: Eukaryota > Bigyra > Opalinata > Blastocystidae > Blastocystis > Blastocystis sp. NMH. The sequence continues at coordinate 377,950 of JBBPEA010000036.1, read as the reverse complement.
GCAGACGGAGATCTACGACGAAGTCACCATGGCCTGCGATTCCGGTTCTCTTTCTCGGAGATGCATGGGCGATATGGAGTGGGGACGGATCAAGGACAACAACTGCGGTACGTTGTAGACGTCGTTTCTCATGCCCCATAGAGTGCGTTCCCAATGATGAGGTTCCTGTTCTTCACAACGTGAAACGAGGCGAGACCCTGATTCACCGTTGCGACCGTGGTTCCATCGAGGTCACGTGTAACATGACCGGAACCTGGAGCATGGGAGACATCATCGCAGACGATTGCTGTAGAGTTATGAAGGTCACTCAACGTCCTAGTCTGTGCGAAGAACAACGGATTCAAGCAGACTGAAACGGAAACCTACGCCAGCAAGAAGTGTACGTTGGGAGAGGCGGAGCGTTTCTGCAACTTCGGTAAGTGGGATGCCCCCGACTACGGAAACTGCTGTAGGAGTGAGGCGGAGAGGTCACGTGCTAGTCAACTACAAGCACCAGTGCACCCCGACCAACTACAAGAAGGTGCAGTTTTTCATTTCGCCTAGCAAGGGCATCAAGGACGTGGAAGTGTGCGTTCTTCCCGTGCTGCGTTCGGCCACCAAATATTCCAATGAGGATATCATGACGCTGGGTCAGTGCATCAAGAAGCCCAACGCCGACGGACAGTACGTGGCGACGTTCGATTTGGACCCGGCGGAGTACGTGGCGCTGATCTACGCGCATCGCGACTACACGTCCGTCCAGATCCCCGCGCTGAGCTCCATGTTCGTCAAGGACCACTACGAGTTTTTGTTCTCGATGCAGAGCTGCGGCAACACGGTCTCCTTCCTGACCTCCGACTCGTACTCCATCACGCTCGCCAACAGCTACGTGTGGGCGCCGCTGGAGGCTCCTCGCGTGACCGTCTACTACAGCGACAACATGAAGCTGCAAGTGAAGGACATCGCGAAGTTCAGCAAGAAGACCTTCCGTGGAGAGCACGGCATCAACACGAAGAACTACCGCATCACCGGACTAAAGCCGGCTACGCGTTACCAGTTCTTCGTGTTCGTAGAGGAGAACACCACCGGCACGTCGTTCATGAAGCCGCTGATTTCGGGACGCGAGTATGGACGCACCTACGCCACTTGCAAGGACGACACGTGGCCCGAGGTCGGTGTGAACGAAGAGTCGAAGATTGATTGTACCATCGGACACCACGCTTACTACTGCTCGAAGATGCCCGAGTACGCCGCCAACTTCACAACCGAAATCAACTCGTGCTATTGTCCCGAGGAGACGATCGGCGGAATCACCTACAACCAGACGCGGTATGGAGACTACGCGTACGGTCCGAACGGACGACGCCGATGCGGATGGAAAGGTATCTGGGAGAACGCGCCGTCGAAGAACTGTGAGGCTGATGGAGACTGGGAGGGCGCGTATGACGGTCAGTGGTCCGTGAAGCGATGCGAGAACGGCGGCCAGCTGAAGCGTCTGTGTGTTTTCGGCGAGCTTCAGGAGGTCGTCGACGAGAACTGCAAGTGTCCTCAGGTCTTGCACGAGGAGGTGCTGTGGGACGCTGCCAACCGCAACGAGACGATTCCTCACGCCTGCGGAGTGGGCTCGCTGAGTCGACATTGCAGCGAGTGGGGCTGGTGGGAGGACCTCGAGGACGAGGACTGTCGCTGCGCGACGGACGGCATGTGGGAGGAGCGTCCGCGCGACACCACGCAGTACGAGCAGTGCGGAACCCAGGGAGTTCAGGACAACCAGTACTCGCGTCGCTGCCGCGGCGATGGATTCTGGGAGGACGTGAACTACGGTCAGTGCGTGTGTGACGCGGAGACAGTGGACGAGATCTCGTGGGAGAGCACACCGATGGATGAGGCCGCGTGGATCCAGTGCGGCTCCGGATCGAAGGCGCGTATCTGTCTGCCTGGCGGTATCTGGGACTCGAACGTGGCAGACTACAACTGTATGTGTACGGCGGACATGGAGTGGAACCCGACGCCTGCGGGCGTGCAGGTGGAGCTGCCGTGTCCCGACAATCCGGAGAAGGTCCAGACACGTCGTTGTCGCAACGACGGTGTCTGGGAGGATGTGAACTCGATCGGCTGCTACGGATCGTGTCCTGTGCTGGGACGCTTCCCCGTGACGCTGAGCGGAAAGACCGCGTCGGTGGAGTGCGAGGAGGGCGGCGGTCGCATCCTGATGGACTGTCTGCGCAAGGTGGACGCAAACGGCGACTACTACGGTGAGTGGGACGAGTCTTCGTGGCGTGTGGACGGAACCTGCCGTTGCGCGTCGAACGACGAGTTCTCCGCCGCGGACGTCAATACGAACGCGGAGATTGCGTGCGACAGCGGAAAGCGAACGAAGAAGTGCGGAAAGTACACGGCGCTCTGGGAGAAGGCGGAGAACAACGACTGTCAGTGTACAGTGAAGGAGGCGCTGGAGGCGGGTCTCTCACCGGTCTTCACGCCGGTCTTCGAGCGCGCGGAGGTTGCTTGTGGCGTCGGCTCGCGTAGCGTGCTGTGCGGAAGATTCGGACACTACGAGAATGAGGACGACTCCCAGTGCTTCTGCCAGTCCAGCGAGGGCTTCATGCAGACGCATGCCGGCGAGTCCACGAGTGCGCCTTGTCTGGAGGTGAACGATCGTTCGCGCGCTTGTCGGGATAGCGGTTTCTGGTCGGAGATCGACTACTCGCAGTGCCAGTGCCAGGGTCTCAGCTCCATCAGCGGTCGTCTCCTGCCGAACGCGACGTTCACCAAGGAGTGTTCTGTGGGACGGTACCACGTGGAGTGCAGCGTGGAGGGCGAGACGACCATCGTGGAGAAGAGCTGCGCTTGCCCTGCTACGAGAGACTTCCCCCAGACGCCTGCGGGAACGCACTTCTCGGAGGCCTGTGGATCGAAGGAGAAGAGCGCCTTCTGTAATCTGGACGGAGTGTGGAGCGGAGAGACGAACCCTTGCTTCTGCGAGGCGTCCGGCTTCTTCCCCGAGACTCCCTACGGCGAGACGACGGATGCCATTCCTCCTCAGTGCTTCAAGGCCACTTGCAACCCGGAGACTGGCATGTTCGACGAGGACTACAGCGGATGCGGATGCGCGGCGACCGGCGTGTGGCCGGCGATGGCGCACAACACCACGGAGACGGTTCCCTGTACGACGGGCGGCTTCCGCACGGCGACCTGCTTCATGGGCGTCCTCCGAGAGGAGTTCAACGACTGCAAGTGCAGCAGCACGACCGGCGAGATGGTGGAGGTGGGCGACTACGAGCAGTTCCCGTGCATGTTGGGCTACATTCTGAAGCAGTGCCGTGGAGACAACTTCTGGTACAACGTCACGGACGCGTACTGCGGCTGCGCGAGTCCGGAGCCCGGCTTGAAGGAGTTCGAGCACGTGGAGGCGGGAAAGAGCAAGACGGTGAAGTGCGGTGCTGGATGGATGTCGATTCAGTGCGACGCCACGGGTCACTTCAACCAGAGTTCGCTGGTCAACCAGTGCAAGTGTCCTCTGGATGACGTGTGGGGAGAGACGGCTGCCGGAGAGACGGCGGTGATGGCGTGCCACGGAAACAGAGAGATGACCGTCGAGCGCAAGTGTGGTGAGCTGGGCGAGTGGGAGGAGCCTGTCGGCAGCTGCATGTGCATGATGGACGGAGAGTGGCCGGCGACGGGTCCTGGCGAACACACGATTACGTGCGATTCGGGCGTGGTGATTCGTCGTGTGTGCAACGAGGACGGTCAGTGGCAGGAGCCCACGGGATCTTGCTTGGACCGAAGCTGTCCGACGGACGGTCCCTTCATCCGAACGCCCCATAAGGGAAGCTACACGCACGTGTGTGGTAACGGACACCGTATCACGCGAACTTGCAATGCGGGAATCTGGTCTCCTGTGGACTGGTCCGAGTGCGGTTGCGCGGACGAGGACGGCTTCATCGGCGACGAGTTCATTGATCCCAGAGTCAACTCCACCTTCTCCTCTCAGAAGTGCGACGAGGGAGAGCGTCTGCGCGAGTGTCGCTACGGAGTGTGGCAGGACGTGATCTACACTAACTGCTTCTGCTCCCAGTCGGGACCGCTGAAGCGCACGCGCGCTCTGGAAGACACGGAGCCCGTGCCTTGCCATGTGGGAAGCATCGATGCGGTATGCTCGAAGGAGGGTCACTGGAAGGTGCTCAATGACACCTGCAGTTGTCCTGCCGAGGAGGTCAAGGGCGCTCTGTTTGGAGTGACGCCGCGTAACAACACCGCGACGGCGTCTTGTCTGAGTGGCTCGCTGACACGTTTCTGTGGTCTTGACGGCGAGTGGCAGAGTGTGGAGTCTGGAGACTGCCAGTGCGTGGCACCTGGCTGGACTCCCGCTGCGCCCATGGAATATGGATACAGACAGTGCGACAGCGGCTCGCTGCGACAGAAATGTCTTCCGAACGGAACGTGGGATCGCGTGGAGAGCAACTCATGCATGTGCAGTGCGAGAGACCCCTTCGATAACACGCCTGTCGGTGAGACAGCCACCTTCCAGTGCGAGGTGGGTTCACTCAGCGCCACCTGCACGATTGGAGGCTGGGGCGAGGTGACGGACGAGGGCTGTGGATGCAACGCGCGCGACGGCTACGCGGCGGTGGTGAACGGTCAGGTGGCGACGAAGGAGTGTGGCACGCTGCAGATCGGCATGAAGTCGCGCATGTGTGTGAACGGCAGATGGGGACGCGAAGACACGTCGATGTGTGTGAACTACTGCATGAAGCAGGGCGAGTGGGACTACACGCGTCCGAACACGACGGCGACGCTGCCGTGTCCCGAGGGATACAGTGACGGAATCCTGACGCGCTTCTGCAACGAGCAGGGTCTGTGGGAGCAGGGTGTATCGACGTGCAAGCCGCTGCGCTGCCCCGCGGAGGGTGTGTATCCGATCACCCCGATCAACGGAGTGGCGACGGCGTCGTGTCCCGAGGGAATGACAGGCTCGCGGACGCGTCGCTGCGAGCTGAAGAACGGCAAGGCGGTCTGGGGAGCGGAGGTGGACGGCTGCAATGAGGCGTTCTGCACGCTCGGAGGCAGCCGCTACGAGCACAACGCGAAGCTGACGCTGGTGTGTCCGGAGGGTCAGGTGGGCGAGGTGCAGAAGGTGTGTCGCACGGGCGAATGGGAGGTGGTCTCTGACACGTGTGTGTCGGTCCGCTGTCCTGCGGATCCCGAGCAGAACCTCCCCGAGGGCGTGTTTGGCAATCGCTATCATGTGAACTGCGGTGTGGACTACACGGGTATGTTGGTGATGTACTGCAACGCGCGTCAGCAGTGGGAACGCGAGAGTGGAACGTGCACTCCAATGGTTCCCACGCTGCGTTGCCAGCCGGCGAGCGGCGCGGAGAACGTGCCGCTGTCCACGGTGAGCGATGGACAGTACACCGTCCTCTGCACCAGCAACGTGCGTGTGAAGGAGGTGGTGAACGACCAGCTCGAGAACATGAACGTGCACATCGTGTTCACCTCTGCAGAGTCCATGTTCTCGTACCCCACGGAAGCCGTCTTCCTCTCGGACTACACGGTGGCCTTCGTGTTCCAGGGCTCGTTCCCGCCGAAGAGCGAGGGTGCGCTCTACATCAACCGCAATTCCTTCCTCTCGTACACGGGCATTCGCTACCCTGCGGACACCATGGTCCAGTCCTTCGTCACGCAGGAGGGAACACCGCTGTCTCCGAAGCCTCTGCCCGAGAGCGCCATCCGCATCGTGTCGGTGAACTACGCGGAGCGCACCGTGGTCCTGCAGATGGAGATGCCCTTCGATTCGGAGATGGCGGACCAGGGCGAGCTCGTCTTCATCGGAAGCAACCTCCATAGCGTCCGCTTCACGGAGCCGACCGTCATCGTGGAGGGAGCCATTCTGAACAGCGTTCTCGCCATCCGCTGGCGCACGCGTCGCGGCGACTACTGGAGTCCTCTCTCAGACCCCGTGGTGTACCGTCCGTTGGTGCTTCTGCCGCCCAGCAAGCCCGTGGTCGCCACGTTCGCGTCGCAGGAGGTGGAGTGGAAGTGGGAGGAGGCGGAGCTCTTCGGCCAGCCCTTCTCGTTCTACGCGTGGGAGCTGCTGGTGAATGGAGTCGTCCAGCGCAACGGAACCACGCAGGAGAACTCGCTGCGTCTCTCTCTGGAGACGGAGAAGGTGTACCAGCTGCGCGTTGCCGTCCACGGACAGCAGTGCGTCCCTGAGTGCACCGACATCGCCTCCATCTTCTCCGAGCTCTCGGAAGGCTTCACGGCCTCGGAGACGCTCCTTACGCCTTCGGTTCCTCGCAACCTCGTCGCGACGGCGGTCTCGTCCACCTCGCAGCGTCTTACCTGGGAGGCTCCCGCTTCCACGGGCGGCGGTGCGATTCTGAGCTACCGTGTGCGTCGCGCCTCCGACGCGGCGATGCAGTCGGTGGTCGCCACCTACGAGGTGACGGAGCCGGAGCTGCTGCTGACGGAAGTATCGGCGGTCGCGTACGTGGAAGTGGCTGCCTTCAACGGCTTCCTCTCTGCACCCGTCCGCGTGACGGTGACGCCGCAGCCGCTGGAGGCGGTGTGGACGACCAACGGCGACGAGGAGGCGTTGGACAACGCGGTGGTGGTGAAGGGTCGCTTCAACTATCTGGCGATGGGCAGCTGCGCGGTGACGGACGCGGCGCACCCCGAGTTCAGCTACAGCTTCGCGTTCGGTCCCGAGACGGCAGTGAGAGAGGTGGTGCAGCCGCTGGCGCCCGAGACGCGCTATCAGTTCGTCTGCGACGTGCAGGAGGTGGGCAGCGAGGCGGTGAGTCGCTCCGAGTTTGCGGCGACGACGGCGGCGACGGCCGATCTGACGCCGTCGCTGCTGGTGGATGGCGAGCCGACGAGCTCCGCGACGGCGACCGTGGCGGTGACGGCGAACCTGCTGGGCGAGCTCCGCTGCTACGTGGCGCCCTACGAGGGTCTGCAGTCGCGTCCGACGTCGACGACGGGCTTCGGCAGCAACTGGGTGCAGTCAGCGAGGGTGACGGACGTGGCGACGCCGGTGCACTTCTTGTTCGTGGTGGACGTGGATGGCAACGTGATTGACGTCGCGAAGACGTACCACGCGTGGTGTCTGATGGAGCGTTCGGTGCTGCGCTACACGGAGACGGGTGTAGAGGTGGCGCGCGTGGTGTTCCCCGAGTATAAGCCTGCGGAGGCGCGTCGTCGCCTGCTGCAGGAGGTGCCGTTCGAGATCGTGAAGATAACGCCGGCGGAGTTCGCGGTGGACGTGGACCCGAATTCAGACATCCAGCTGCAGTTCTCGCAGCCGGCGACCGTGGGCGAGGGCGCGGTGACGCTGCTGAGCGCGGACAACGAGATGGTGCGCGTGCTTCCCGAGCAGATCCGCTGTTTGCGGAATGTGTGTGTGTTGCATATGGAGGGCGGTCTGCGGTCGCGACAGCAGTACGTGCTGAACGTGGAGCAGGATGCCTTCCTCGCGGAGGCGAAGCCGCTGGAGAACGCGAAGGAGTCCTTCTTCGAGACGGGGTTGGAGCGGTGCGACACGACATTCGTGAGTAAGGGTCTGGGAAGCAGCAAGATGTGCGAGTGCTTCTCCGTGGAGGGAATGTGCCAGTGCCAGTGTGGAGAGACGGCGGTTAGTAGAGCTCTTTAATCTGTTGTATGTAGCATTGGGTTGTTTGTTCGGAAACGAGGCGGCGTTACCGTTTGTTTCACAAGCTGTTTTGTCCATCCGTATTGAATGTGATAGAGAGAGGGAGGGAATGTCCAGCAGGTCTTCCATAGCTCAGTTGGTTAGAGCGTGCGGCTGTTAACCGCAAGGTCGACGGTTCAACCCCGTCTGGGAGAGTTTCTTTTTCTCTCTGCTTCATTCAACAAACACGTTTTTACTTGGAAGAATAGTACTCACTCACCAGCTCGACGACCTTCGGGTTGGACGTGTAACAGTTCAGTTTGTGGATGATGTCGGCGTTTCCGTTCACGAGTTGGTAGAAGAGGAACTCGAGTCCCCACGGCTTCGGACCGGGGACAAGCATGCGGTCACAGATGCAGGTGAAGACGATTTCGTTTACGTCGCTATTCCCGATCAGCGTCTTCATCAGCATGCAGAAGGTGTACGTGTCGAAAGCGGGATAGCGAATGTGGTCGAGCAGCGACATCATCAGATTTGGAACCAGCGACGGCTTGACGTGTTTGAGCGCCTGCATGTAGAACTCCACGGGGAAGACCTTTCCGCCGCGTTCCTCGGCGGAGTTCCGCAGATAGGTTCCGGCTGCCACCTCGTACAGCAGCGCGAACATCATTTCGGGGGACGTCAGCGTGGGGAGCTGTTTTCCGAGCTCGGCGGCGATAGCGTTATTTCCAGTGCTGCGGAAGGCTGCGAACTTCTCCTCCAGGTCGAGTCCGGCGAGGATGCGACGCGTGTCCCAGGCGTCGCGCGTGGGTTCATTGAGCACCTTCATCATGCGGTCGGTCATGGGTTCGCGCGGAGAGAGCGCGGCGATGCCCGCCGGAGTCGCGGAGCAGATGATGTTGTGCATCTGGAGGAAGCGGAGCGGGATGAGGAGACAGAGGTCGCCGTAGTTGCGCGCGAGCAGGTCGGGCCAATTCGCGTGCAGCGCCAGCAGCAGCGTCGTCAGCGCCTTGAAGTGTCGTTCGAGGACCTCGGAGGTGGCGTCCAGCAGCATGAAGCCGTGGAGGAAGCGCACGTAGGCGAAGAGGAGGTCGCGGTACTGGCGCGTGGCGGTGGCGTCGTCGAGCGTCTTCACCAGCTGGATGAGCGGTGTCGACGCGAGACAGGCCGCCCACGCGTAGGAGAAGGTGGGCAGCGTCGCCGGCTGCGTCAGTCGCAGTCCGTGAAGGAACACGCGCGCGAGGTCGGTCGCCTGCGCGAGCAGCGCCGCGTGTGCAGACGACGGAGCAGAGACATCCAGCAGCAGCGGAAGCAGCGGCTCCAGCAATCCCGCCTGCAGCTGCGTGAAGAGCATCAATCCTGGCGTCAGCGCGCGCGTGCTGCCGGTCTTCTGCTCCTCCGTGAGGACCGAGGCGACGCTTGTCAGCACGCAGAGCAGCAGCGAGGGACGACTGGCCGTCTCCGTGAACTTGAACAGCGCCAGCGCCAGCGCGACGAAGCCGTCGACGGCCACGAAGCTCGAGGGGACGCTCTGCACCTCCGACGCCACCGTCGACGGCACTGCGTTCTCGGAAGCCAGGTCCAGCGCCGCCAGCAGCAGCAGCCGCAGTGCCACCACCGTCTGTGTCTCCGACTGCAGCAGTCCCTTCTTCTTCAGCGCCAGGATGAACGCCATCGTCGCCTCTTCGCCGGGAGCGTTGTTCTCCCCAGTGTACAGCTCCAGCCACGCGCGCAGCACCTCCGCGAACTTCGACAAGTACGCCGTCTCCTGCACCAGCACCTCGTACCGCTGCTGCAGCCGCAACAGCGTCTGGCGCAGCTCCTGCAGCCGCGGCGTCTCCTCGGTCGCCCCGCTCGACGCCTCCACCGCGCGACGAATGGCCTCGGGGAGCTGGCTGCTGTAGAGCTGGTGGCGGCCGAGCATGAGCTGCTGGACCAGCGCGCTCATCGCAGGCACCACCACGCTCTTCTCCAGCGATTCCGCGGGAGCCTCCAGCGCCTTCGCGAAGAGCTTGTCCAGCGTCTCCACCGCGAGCAGCTGCTCCTTCACCAGCCGGCCGATGAACAGTACGTTCAGACGCAGGTCCTTCTTCTCCAGACAGCCCTGCAGGACGAACTCGACGACGCTCGTCGGCTTGAGCGCGAGCGTGTTCTTGTAGGCGGTGAGAATGGGGAACACGAGCGCCTGGCGCGGCAGCGAGTCCATCGAGTCGACGAAGATGCGCGAGAGCAGGTCGATGAGGAAGCAATAGCGTGGGTCGCTCGAATCCGCCTTGAACGGGACCTGGGTGGCGAGGGCCTGCGACAGGTCCGTGCAGAGGCGGTGGCGGACGTTCTGGATGGCGGAGGAGGAGAGCGTGAAGCCCATCTTCAGATAGTACACGATACTTGCAGTCGCGCGACCGACCACCTGGATGAGGTGGTCACCGAGAGAATACGAGTCTGCTGGCTGGTTCCAGCCCGTGTTGGCCTCGTTGATGGTTCCCAGCACGCTGTCGCTTCCCTTGAGCGCCAGGTCCACCTGCTGAAGCACCATCTCCTTCACCGTCAATACGAACGCGTGGATGATCGGTAGGTTGCTATCTGCTGGACAGCCGGGAGCGAATGCTTGACGCAGCTTCTCGATTTGTGGCTTCAGCATCTCCTCGACAATCACGTTGAGAGACCCCATGCGGTCGCGGCTCTCGGGGAGCGTAGCCATCAGACGCCGCACCAGCAGGTTCAGCTCGCTCTGCATCTGCATGTACTGCGTGAACGCCGTCTGTTGAATGAACGGCTGCGAGGACAGCACGGGCGGCAGTCTGTTGAGGAAGTGGTCCATGAAGAGGTTCACGTTTGCGGACGGCGAGCCCGGCGTCTCCAGCTTGCTCAGCGGAGGCGAGAGCGGCTGTGCGGGCAGTGTCCGCATGTACTCGTTGCTTGGAAGACCCATCGAAACGCCGGGTGTTGAAGGCTTGGAGCCGAGGCCGGGAGCCATCGGCGTCATGCCGGGCGCCGTCATTGGCGACAGCGAGGGCTTCGCCATCTGTGGAGTCATTTGTCCGGAGAGTTGTCCGGAGAGTTGTCCGGAGAGTTGTCCGGATAATTGTCCTGGGACTGGACCAGACAGTTGTCCTGATAATTGTCCTGATAATTGTCCTGGAATCTGACCAGACATCTGACCTGTCATCTGTGGAGTCATCTGACTCGACATCTGCGCAGAAAGCGAAGACGCCACTGGCACGGAGGACTGGGAAAGTGTGCGCTGCAGTGAAGACACGGACTGTAGTGGGAACGCTCCCGGTGTTTGCAGATAGTTTCCCGACGGCGACGCCGCGAGCGCCGCCGATGTAGCCAGCGCTTCTCTCTTCAGGTCAGCGAGCGCCTGGTCCTTGATTCCGAAGACGTCCAGCATGTTGGAGACAAACATGGACTTGTTCGCAATGGCAGGGTTTTCGTCGATCCAGACCAGCTTCAGCAGGATGGCGTGGACCCACGGCTGCTGCGGGTTGCCGAGGACCTTCGACTTGACACAGGTGCGCATGAGGTAGGTGGTGAAGATGAGGGCGTTCTTCACGTAGCCGTCTCGTACGCCGTTGTCCAGAAGCAAGGTCAGGTTCAGCTTGCGTCGCGGTAACACACGGTCACGCTGCAGCGTCAGACCGCCAACGAACGCGCCTAGGTGCCGCAGCGTCTCCGCCTTGGCGTCCGGCTGCCGCACCAGCTCGTAGGCCATCACAATGGCTGCGTCCAGCATGTATTCCTCCCACTTCTCCTCGTGCTTCGAGAGAACGATCTTGAGATAGACGTCCAGGAAGTTCTGACGGGCGATGTAGCTGTCGACGAAGAACTGGGCGAAGCTGGGGTACTGCGCCGGCTGCAGCAGCGCGAAGAGACGCTCGGTGATGGGCTTGATGTTGTTGCTTCCCAACTGGTTCATGATTCGCTTGATGCTGCTGATGGTCGCCTCCTCCAGCGGAGGACACTTCTCGAACTCCGAGAAGAGACTCGTCTCCACTCCCTCGCGCCGCTGTATCAGCGGCGATGCGGGAAGATGCGGCTCGGCGTAGGGTCCCAGCGGCAGACTGCTCCGCGGCGTCAGACCCGGCGGCATGTCTGCGAGGGGAATGACGGGTGACGGCGCCACGGTGAGATGCGCGTAAAGTCCCTTGAGGAGGATTTCGACGTCATGGTGATCCCGAATGACCGGCTGGATGGGTGGCAGGATGCGCTGGACGAGGAGACTGCCCACGGACAGCGGGGCGATCTGCTTGAGAATCTCCGCCAGTCGCTCCAGCGTGTCGTGCTCCTCCTCCTCCAGTGCGCGCTGCACGAAGAGTGCGACGACGATATCGGCGATCTTCACCGCCTGCGACGTGTCGCCGTCGGCCTCCGCAGCCTTCGTCGCTTCGCTCAGCGCGTCCAGGAGGCGTCGAAGGAACGCCTGGTACACCTCGCGGTCGAAGAAGTAGTGCGAGCCGCGGAGCTTCCGCACGTACTCGCTGAGCGCCTCGCCGGAACGCGGGCTCTCCAACAGCTCCTGCAGCATCTGGTCCGCCTTCTGCGCCACGCTCTCCTCCCAGACCGTCTTCATCGCGGGCGATTTCTCGCAGAGCGTCCGCAGCGTGCCGGCGATGTCGCCCGCAGGCCCGTCGCCGAGCCGCTGCGACTGCTGCAGCTGCTCCAGATACTGCAGCAGCGCCAGCACCGGCCGACAGGCGCCCTCGAGCTCGCGCACGTGCTCCACGAGGAACTCGAGCATGCTGGAGAGCACGACGCTGCCGAAGCGCTTCACGCGCGCCACCAGCACCGGCTCCAGCGCCTCCTGTCGCTCGCGCGTGAAGTTCTTGACAAAGACGTGGTTGAAGACGAGGTGGCTCTCGCTGCCCAGCAGCGCCTCCCGCAGTCCCAGCGCGTTCACGTTCAGCAGCAGCGTGCCGGGGACTTCGTGGCTGCGCATGAAGGTGTCCACCAGCTCCACCGTCAGCGCGTCGTGTGTCCGCACCGCGCTCTGGAGGAAGGGCGTCGTCGCCGGCGCCAGCGGCTGACAGAGCACACGCAGCAGCAGCTGCTCCAGCAGGAAGCGCCGCATGTACGTCAGCTCGCCGGCGGCCAGCAGCAGCAGCAGCAGGAAGAGCGGCTGCTGCGCCATCACCGGCGCCACCAGCGCCTTCGCCTCGTCGAAGAAGGGACTCTCCAGCAGCGCCATGACGCCGTCCAGCAGCTCCTGCGAGCCCCACGCCTCGAAGCCCTGCGGCACGGGAAAGCTGGGGTTGGCGATCTACCGGTGACGCGGCGCCAGCGAGGCGACGAGGAACGGCGAGCGCGCGGTGGAGGAGAAGACGGCCGGCGACGCCTGCAGCGCGCAGCGGAGGAACTCCAGCTGTCCGTCTGCGGGTCAAGAATCGCTCGCTCGCCCACGTCGGTTGTTCCAGCGGCCGTGCGCGAGCTCGCCGACGTGGCCGGGGAGTCCCGCGTCGCTCCACAGCGCGTCGAGCCACTGCAGTGCGCGGCCGGAGCGGAGCGAGAAGGAGGGGGTGTCCAGCGCGGCGAAGGCGGCGCGGAAGTCCAGCTGCGGGTCGAAGGCACGCAGGGCGTGGACGAGGACGCGCGTGTCATAGGAGCGAACGACCACCTCTGTGGGAGGGGGGATGGCGTACTCCTCGAGGAGACGGCCGAGACTACGTGGGAGAGGCGGCGCGGCGCTACAGCAGCTCCTGCGTGGCGATGTCGCTCACGGGCTCCGTGTTGGCCATGGTGACCAGGACGCGAGCCAGGTCCGACGGGGCCACGTGCCCGGTGGCGGAGCCGTAGACCGCGCGCAGCAGCGAGAGGAGGAACGACTCGCTGTGGGTGACGATGCAGCCGAGGTCGCCGAGGAGAAGGATGCCGTGCGAAGACGGCTCGTCGCTCTCGGGGGGCAGCGAGAGGAGGTGTGTGAGACGGTTGGACGAGAGAGTGGTCTCGATCGAGGCAATGGCTTCCGGAGTGAAGGAGGACTGCGGGAGAGAGCGGGAGAACGAATACCTTGTGTTCGCGGAGAAATGTGGCGAAGTCGTTCACGTAAGCAGGGTGAAGCGACTTGGTGGACGGGTCCTTCAGGTACTCGCAGATGTACGAACTTAGTTGCTGAGAATTAAATCGCGAGAGAAACCACACTGTTTTGAAGGGATGTCCCGTGATGCCCTCGACAAGCACTGCCAACGCCGCCTTCTCGTCCCTGGTCAGAGTCAACGCGTTAACAAACTGGTTGAAGGACAGACTGCAAGATGCGAGAGACAACGTGTCGAACGCCTGATAGGAACTTGGATCGAATTGCATACTGTTTGGACAACGAACTGTGCATCCATTTGGTCGAGCAGACTGCTGAAGAATTGAGAGAGGAAGCTACACTCGTGCTTGTGATCCGCAATCTCCTTTTCGGAGAGACGCAACACAACGGTAAGGAGCTCCGCCAATACGATCGCCGATGCGCGACTACCGTAGGTGTGAACAATCTACCCGTAAGAAACAATCACAACAAGGACCTCGTTTAATTGGTTCCATGAACGGCCTTGGTCATCATTAGCCAACAGAGCAACGGCCTGATGAACCTGTTTTTTGATGACACACGAAACGAATTCTCGTTTTCGATGGGGTGGAGAATTCATTTCGACGATATCTTCCCTGTTAGCTTTCTTTTTTCGTCCTCAGGAGATCCTGTTCAGTCATCCGTTTTGCTTGATTATCAATCTTTCAGTTCCGATTGAATCCAAACCAACATGACAATCCATACCCACACAATCCATGCCACCTACCGAAGCCACAAACCTCTTTACCACCCCAAGGGAGAGATGTTTGAATTCGAGTTCACTTGAGGCAGTCTCTATGAATGAGTCCACTTGTCGGAAAAAGATCGGCCGTCTTTTCGAGTTCATTAAGAGTTCATCGCAATCACAGTTTTCGTCTTACAATGAATCGGGGAAGTCTGAACGCGGCCCTGAAGAAGGGGGTGTCTGTGGACGACGTGAACTGTCGGCAGATGTCCTCCTTCAATGAACAGAACCAGAGGCGTCGTGGTGAGATGATTCAGAAGAAACGAGGGGTGGAGAGCATCATTCTGTGATAAGATTGTAGAGAATCGAAGCTCCTGTAGCGGGCGATGCAAACACTACGGGATCTATGAGTGCCGATCGATCACGTGTACCACGGAGGGTGTTGGATGTGATTTGTATAGTTGAATGAGTACGCAGCATGTGTGTTGTCGGAAGATCCGACGACGGTGGTGGATGCGGTCAAGCAGATTCGGAGGCTCCTTTCCCAAAGTAGAAGAATGCGTCCAATTTGATTCGTAGAGGATGGACTCTATGTGAACGATGTAATAGCTACGGGAGTGGTCCCTTCGTTTGTGAAATTCCTTTCTTATGATTCTATGCAAAAACTACAGTTTGAGTCCGTATGGGCATTAACCAATATTGCTTCGGGCAACGCGGAGCAGGTGGGTGTGCACTCTCTCAGTAATGGTGTAGACAGCCGTCGTGGTGAGAGCAGGTTCGATCGATCCTCTCCTGCGTCTGCTGCAGTCGAAGCAGCTGGAGATTCAAGAGCAGGCGGTTCTGGCTCTCGGCAACATTGCGGGCGACTGCGACGACTACCGTCAGATCATCCTCCAGAGGAACGGCTTTTCCATCGTCGTCTCCTTCGCCCAGCAGAACATCGACAAAATTGGAGTGGTGAAGAACTGCATCTGGTGCCTCTCTAACCTCTGTCGCAACTCTCGCCGCGACTCCTCCCAGTTTCCCTACATCCGCCCGCATATGGAGTTTCTCCAGCGCCTCTTCACCTGCAACGCGGCGGATATCGCTGCGGACGCCTGCTGGGCCTTCTGTTTCCTGACGGAGGCCTCCGTGGAGCACAAGAAGGAGGTGGTTCGCTTCGTGAACCCCAACTACCTTGTCCACCTGATCCTCGCCGAGGACGTGCATCTGCAGAACCCCGCGCTGCGTCTGGCGGGGAACATTGTCTCGGGCGACCAGGACGACACGCAGCTGATGCTCAATGCGGGGCTGCTTCAGGTGCTGCTGTCGCTGCTGGGCAAGGCGGGCAGCATGCAGAAGAAGGAGATCCTGTGGATTCTCAGCAACGTGACAGCGGGAACGACGCAGCAGATCACCGCCGTCATCAACATGGGCTTCATCGGCTACTGCGTGAGCGTGGCGAACAAGGAAGGTCTGATGCTACAAACGGAGGCCATGTGGGTGCTGTGCAATGCCATCAACGGCGGCACCGTAGAACAGGTGGCTGTGCGAACAGCGACTCACCAGTAGATTCGGTACATCGTGGAGAAGCAGGTGGTTGGTCCGCTGGTGTTCATGCTGATGCACGCGTGCAACCGGACGCTGGTGAACAAGATTCTGATCAGCATCTACCGCATCCTGAAGGTAGGAGAGGGGAGTGTGTGTGACGCAGGTGGGGAAGTACGTGCAGATCCACTGCAAGCTGGACGAGAACCCGTACTTGCGGCAACTGAATGAGGTGGGAGGGACGGATCGCGTGTTGGAGGCGCAGAGAATAGGCGACGCGGAATGTAATACGATTTGCGAGAACATCCTGCGGTATTGTGATTTAGTGAAAGAAAACGAAGAGGCGCTCTTGCCTAAGATCTTGTGTGTTTCTTCTCAAACAATTCAATCGTTCTTCTTCGAGTACTTTGTCTTCACCTCCTCCTCCGAGTAGTTCCACAACTCCTTCAACTGTCCCTTCGCGATGGCTGTGCCGAAAGAGCCCAGGAAACACGCCGGCACGATGTACAGCAGCGCCGGCTACAGCTCACCTCTCGTCTCCTCACCCACCTGTGCATGCTTGAACACTAGCATCACCACCACCGTCGTCACCAACGCCAGCGCGTAGAACACACAGCACGTGTGGAAGTACGGCTTCGGCCAGTTCACCGTCTCTCGCGTGTTCACTCCCTCCTTCCGCGCGTTGTAGGCGTCGAAGGCCAGCAGGAAAGCGATGAAGAAGCCGGGAACTACCACGTCGCCCAAACCCAGCATGCTATAGAACTCGCGCGTGTAGTCGTTGGGTCCCGGCAGTGTCTTCGGGAAGATGAACTTGATGGGTCCCTTCACGCCCGTCGCCACCTTCACCATCACCTCGGTTCCGAAGACCCAGAAGATGTCGTAGAAAAAGAGACCGGCCATCAGAATGAAGCCGCTCTTGAAGGAGCCGATGGACTCGTATCCCAACGACTAGAAATGAGGCAAGAGGGGAGAAGGTACGAGGAGGACGATGCAGATCCCGAAGATGTTGTTACCAATCCACACCTGGTCAAAGTAGTAAAGGATGCCGCAGAGGAAGGAAACTGGGTATGACACCATATCGCAGGCGCGCACATCAAACGAAATCTCCCATGCTGTAGGATGAACAGTGAGAGGTGAGCGTACGCCAAGAAATCTGGAAGTGGAAGAGCACGCGAGGGAGGTAATTCTCCAGAACCAGGTTCAGACAGCCGGCCATTGCGCAACAGGAAACGATCAGCAGGTAGACAAAGATCACTTCCTTCACGACCGTCTCGTTGAAGTACTTGAATACAAGATACAACGAGAAGAGCGTTGCGGAAGCCATGATGGGGAATTTCTTCGCGTCGTCCTTCGTCATCTGATCGTCCTAGGGGTCATCGACAAACGACATCGTCACCTTCTTTGTGAAAATCGATATGTACGATCCGCAGTAGACGAGACAAACGGAAATGAGGGTGGTTGACACGTGGACCGGGATCACCACGAAGAACGATGTAATTAGCCAAATCACGAGCGCAGCTCCAGAGAGCACGAACGGTACATTTGGAATGATGTGAACCATTGTTGTTCCTTTGTTTCTGTACCTCATGCGTCAGTACCGAAAAAAGGCGTGAATATGTTGGTATGAGAATAACCAATGGATAGATATTGTAGTGTAATGAAACTAAAGAGGCAGTGCAGAAGAGGAAGAGAGGAGAGAATTGAGAGTCCCTCGATTCATCATCACTTATTCATATTCCTCAGTATCATTCTATATAATTGTATACATGCAATTCCGTAGTATCACAGTTTCGGGTGGATCCCTCTGAAAGAGGATCATTCCCGCGGTTCTGGATTCGTTGCATCCCAAGCCATTCCATTTTTCTTGAGTGATGAGAGGATACAGACCGTTTCTTTTTGTGGTTTTAGCCCTTTTTGTCTTCCAGTTTGCCCAGTCAAAGAAACTCTCCGAATTGTACAGATCGCTGTTATTATGTGAATTCATAGAGGAGATGAAACAGAGAAGACAGAGACAGTGAATACCGTAAGAACAGCTTCGTTGTCCGATGACTCCATCCCCAAGTCTTCCAGACTCTCTGCAGATCCTTTATCTGGAGTAGAGAGACGTCATCAGAATCGGAAAGAGGTCCATCGCCTCCGTCACGAAAAGATGGCCCAACACAAACACGGAATTTGGGCTCTGATTCGCCACGATGCCGACCCGCACAACCACCATCACCATGTTTGCGTATTATTCACTGGTAACTTGTAGAAGAGTCCTCACTCCCATTCGTGGATGGACGGATTCATCCACAGCACGATTATGATTCTGGGAATGGAGTTCATGGACAAGACGTTCTTTATTTCGGCGATCATGTCTATGACACACAACAAGTGGGCCATTCTGGCAGGATCCGTGGGCGCTCTCTTTTTGATGAACGCCATCTCTTGTGGCATGGGCGTCGTGATTCCTGTAATGGTATCTCGTAAGACGACGCTTATGATGGCTGCTATTCTCGTACCAATTCACATTCTCCGTCATTTTTAGTTTTCATACTTTGGAGTGAAGATGATCGTTGATGGACTCCGGATGAAGAGCGAGTATTTTCATATGGTGTCTCTCACCCTTAGCGAGAACGGTGAGTTGGAAGAGGCGCAGGAGGAGATCAAGTCCAACATGAAGGTGGAAGACGTTGCTTTGGAGTCTTCTCCCCTCATCGACTCTCCGCAGACAACTGCATCGACCTGCAAGCCAATGGACAGTGTGGTTCTTCAGGTGTTTTTGATGATCTTCTTCGCCGAGTGGGGTGACCGATCGCAAGTGTCCACTATCTTGCTTGCAGGAACGCATCCCGTGATGTCAGTCTTTTTAGGCGGGTGTGTGGGGTACTTCCTTACCTCGATTCTAGCCGTTCTGGGCGGCTCTTTCTTGGCGACCGTGGTGTCGCCTCGTATTGTCACGATTTTCGGTAGGCGTGGTTGCTGGAAACGATGGCTAGGTGGGTTTTTGTTTCTTCTCTTTGCCGGTCAGACGTTCTTTATGAAGTCCCCTGTTTGTACAAACAAAGCAAAACGATTCCTTATTCAACTTCCTTCTTCTCCTCGGCGGGAGTCTCCTCGGGCTTCGCAGCGAACACGTACGCCTGCGCGTTGCGGAATGTCGAGCCATCAACTAAACTCTGCTTGTGCAGCTTGTACTCTACGATGGTCGTGGGGTCCAGACCCAGAATCTCGCGCAGCTTGTCTCTGTCGTTATTCCTCACGACCACAAACTACCCAATTGTGGAGAAGGACGTGTTCGCGCTGTTCCACACAGAAATCATGTCCTCCTTCGTGCGGCGAGCCATCATCACACCCACCACGTTCGGATCCTCAAAGGCCTCGCCAATTGCAGCGAAGACCTACTCATCAGCAGAGAGTTCACCTAAGCTACCAGATCCTGCCACAGCTTTCCGAGAACACCCGAGGTTCTCTTCACCTTCAGAATCCAGCAGCCGCCGTTGGGGAAGGTCTACTATTCAGAAACATACCAAGTCGCCTACTTCCCAGGCGGGAACAAGCTGATCTCTGAACAGGTAGTAGTTACAGTCCTTGTCGAGAGCAGAAGGACGCTTCATATGAATGTAGTATCTACGCAATTAGCAAGCAGGCGATAAGGGAACCTACCTCCAGAAATCTTCAACGGTGTCGAAGGTTCCGATTCTCTTTAAGTTTTCAGTATAATTTACACTACACCGTCACCCGCAAAACAATGACTGCTACACTTGCTGTCCTCTAGGGAGCTTCTTGTCATACCTGCACATTACGATTCTCTACCACTTCATACCAGAAAGACCACGCCGACTGGAGCTTGTGAGTCTTGGGAACCGTCTCTAGGAATCACAAGAGCTCCCAGCACAATTCACCTTCCTCCTTCTTCTCGGGAACCGTCTCCACGGGCACCTCCTTCTTCTCACACTCCACAACCTTTTCTCCTTCAGTAGACATCGCTATACTTTACGTGTATGGAAAACCATGGATGCACGTGCAGTGGTCGAAGGGATATGATCATTATGGATCCAAGAGAATCAGCATCTTCGCTTCTTCCATTCCAATACTGATAATGGACCATACGTTATCACAAAGAGACGTCTTCTATAAACACACGGAATCCCTTTCTCCACTCACATCATTCTTTCCATTCGACCCAAACCATTCTTTTCGAGAATGGACGCCGGGCCAAAGCTGTACACGGTTGAACTGAAGAAGGACGAGCGCATTGAGGAGTTTGGTCGCTGCTATATTCCAAAAGCAATCATGAGGCAGGAGAGAATTGGTTCGGGAGCAACGGTGGTGTTCCAAACGACGATGGACGATGGGGTTGGATTCAATATACACTCTTCTCTCTAGACGTGTTCTTTTGTGGCTACCGCGTGGGAGAAGCGCGCTCCCTCCAATTCCGTGATCGAGCTGTATCCCTGTTCGTTCCAGTCCAGCCAAAATGCATTTCCGGAAACGGAATTCATCGTGGCATCGATTCGGAGAGTTGTGGAACAACCCAAGGAGGCGCTTCGTCTCACGGTGAATACCGCCCTCCAGACGATCCCCTCTTCTTTTCCTCGTAGACTGTCACAGTATCTCCACCGTTGTCCCGTTTTTGTCGGTGGTCATATTCGCATCGCCGCAAACACCTACACCCTATCATCGTTTTCCCTCTCTCCCCCTCTCACCCCCAGATCCCTTCCCTCCGGAGACATTGTGACGTGTCTCACAGACACGACCATCCTTTTCAAGCAAACCGATCCCGCAACGTCCTCCTCATCGTCGCAGCTGCAGGAGCTAGACTCGCTGCCTCCCCTCCACTGTCCTCTCCCAGGCCTGGAAGACTGCTACCGCGTGCTGGTGACGACCATCCTCTACCACCGCCTCTTCCAGCGCGAGATCGAGTCCGGCTCGCTCCGACTCTTCAAAGGCCTTCTTCTCTCTGGCGACCACGGTCTCGGCAAAACGCACATCGTCCACCCCCTCTCCCCCTCCTCTCTAGATCCACGCCGCCGTCGCCTTCTGTCAGCCATATCTCCACCTCTTCTTCCAAACCCTCACCCCCTCCTCCCTTTCCGCCGCCTACGGTTCCGAAGCCCGCGCCATCGAGGGTATTATCTGCATTCATCTCTCCCTTAGACCTCTTCTCCCGCGCCGCCGCCGTCGTCGCCGCCGACCCCGCCGCCCTCGCCGTCCTTCTCCTCGAAGACATCGACCGCCTCTGCGTCCGTCGCTCCCACGCCTCCCAGACCAACGTCCAGGTCGTCGCACAGCTCCTCACCGCCATCGACGGCCTCCTCGCCACACCGCGCGTCCTCGTCCTCGCTACCACCACACGACCCTTCGATCTCGACCCCGCGCTCCGCCGCGCCGGCCGTTTCGACCGTGAGATCACCCTCTTACCGCCCTCCGCGGAACAGCGACTTGCCATTCTGAAAGTGCTCTTCCCGCGGGTGGGGCTGGAGACGGCGGAATGGCTCCCGGAACTGGCACTCCGGACGCGCGGATTCACGGGCGCCGATTTGGAGCTTTTTGCGACACGTGCGGCAGCGAGTGGCGCAATGTCGCAATTGGCGCAAGAAAGAGTTCTGAGCGGCGTGACGCCGTCGGCGATGAAGGGCGAGGAGCGAGTGAGCGGAATCCCGTGGGAATCGATCGGCGGCATGGAGAGCGTCAAGGAACTGTTTCGGAAAGTACGCATTTTGGCCTGTTTTTTGTCAGACAATCGAATGGCCCATCGTGCACGCGGAGGCGATGCGTCGGTTCCAGCTGCATGTTCCGCGGGGAATTCTGCTGTACGGACCCCCGGGGTGTGCGAAGACAACGTTGGCACGTGCATTGGCATCCCAAGCACATGCATCATTCTGGACATTGTCGACGGCCCAGGTGGTATCGCCGTATGTGGGTCAGTCGGAGGTGAGGATGATAGGGGATGATGAGTTAGTTCATCATCCGCTCTGTCTTCGCGCGCGCGAGAGCGGCTGCTCCCGCGGTTTTGTTCATTGACGAGATTGATGCGATTGTGGGACGGAGGGGACGTGGAAACGAGGAAGCGGTGCAGATCCGCGTGATGGCGACGTTCCTGACGGAGATGGACGGCATCGGCAATAGTGACGGGGTTCTCGTCGTGGGAGCCACCAATCGACCGGAAATGATCGACGACGCGCTGCTGCGGCCGGGACGGTTTGACAAGCTGATCTACATTCCGCCTCCCGATCTTACCACGCGCGAGGCGATCTTCAAAGTGTATACGGATCGCATCCACATGGACAGTTCACTGGATTTGAAGCAGCTTGCGGAGATGACAGAGGGGTTCAGTGGGGCCGACATCGAAAACGTATGTCGAGAAGCAGTATACGATGCGCTGCGCAGAGACATCACCGTCGAAGCCATATCACAGGATCGATTGATGGATGCGATTCGAGCTACGAAGCCCTCGATCACGAAGGAGATGGTGGAGCACTTTGTTGACTTCCAAAATGCGTATTATAAGGAATGAGTTGTCCTCTGTTTGTGCGAGACCGCCGTTTCACGAAAAGAACCGTTCTTCCCGCCTCCCAGCATTCTCGTTATCAATTATCCCGTCAAGTCGTTCGATCGTAATGGAAAAGGAAGTTGCCGAGAGACTGGAGAAATTACGGTATCTGCAAGAGGAGCTGGGATTGGATGTTCCCGAGGGAGTTACGGTGGAGGAGGACGAAAAGGGATTCCAGGCGCTGCAATCCAAGATCCTCTCCCAGATTTCGGAGGTGAAGGGGGTAGGCGTCATTTCGATGGGTGCATACGCAATAGCTCATTGAGCAGCGAAACGAACTCACCGAGAGAGGAGCAAATCGGAGAAAGGTGATTGAAGTAAACGCGAGCGTGTTCAAGAAACTAAAGGACATTTGCGAGAACTACGAGAAGCTAAAAGAAAAGTACGAAAAGGACAAAAAGAAACGCATTGTAGGAAGCTTGGGTGAATTCATCGAATGGTCTAGAGAAAGCTCTCTCCCGAGGAGTTGAAAGAGCGTCTGGACGCTCTCGGAGCAATCCAGGCGCAGATTAAGCAGGTCCAGGAGAAGAGTGAGGAGGGACAGAAGGCGATGACGTTGGACACAACGATTAGCTTGGGAGAAACCTCGACGTTCGAAGTGAAGAAGACCGAGTTCACTCCTGCCGGCGCCACTTCGGGAACAGGTATGGATGGGAGAAGGGTGGGACGTAGAAACGACGCAGGAGCAGAAGAAGGAGCTGTTCGGAGACGTTCACGGAGGAATGAACGGAGGTCCTGATCTGACGGATGCCCAGCAGCAGGGTCTTCTGCAGATCGAGCAGAATCAGCAGGAGGTGAACCAGATTCTGGAGATGATCAGCTCCGGGATTGACGACCTGCAGGGCATGGCGCAGGGAATGAACGACGAGATTCAGAAGCAGAACAAGATGCTGGACGAGGTGGAGACGGCTGTCGACAAGACGAACGAGCACATGAAAAAGACGCAGGAAAAGATGCACGAGACGCTGAAGAAGACACGTGGTGGCGACAAGTTCTGCATGGACATGGTCCTCATCTTCATCATCGTGGCGGTCGGATTGCTCATCGTAAAGCTGTTTACATAGTGTATGTGTGTGTTTGTTGAATGAAGCAGAGAGAAAAAGAAACTCTCCCAGACGGGGTTGAACCGTCGACCTTGCGGTTAACAGCCGCACGCTCTAACCAACTGAGCTATGGAAGACCTGAATAGCCTTCGGAATATGTCTTTATCAAACAGCCCATTCAACTCAAGCTAATCCACTCTTCATCAGGTTTCTCCAGCGGTCCTATCCATCACTATCCTTCGATAAACACACCTTGATCTGCTGTCCCGTTCGGTTGAGTCCCGTCACACGGCGAATCTCCTCCCAGTTGCCGGCTCCACATTTCGCGAGTCCTTCCTGAAGCAGCTCGTTCTCCTCCTGCGTCCAGCGGTGTCGTTTCTGACTCGTCTTCGCCATCGTCACCACAACGCGCGCCTTCGGCTTTCTACGTGATACAGCTACTTTACTCAAACAGCGCACGAATTGCCGTCACTGGCGACTCTTCCTCCGTCTCATCGTCGGTGATGGAGCTGTCACTGGTGAAGGACTCCTCCACCGCACTGTCGTGAGCCTCGTTGAGACGTTTCTGT
The DNA here is from genome assembly GCA_039096215.1 of Blastocystis sp. NMH. Taxonomy (NCBI): domain Eukaryota; class Bigyra; order Opalinata; family Blastocystidae; genus Blastocystis; species Blastocystis sp. NMH. The sequence continues at coordinate 353,927 of JBBPEA010000036.1, read as the reverse complement.
GCCTGTTTCTTGGCCTTTCGAGGAGCGGAGGGCGACTCCGTCGATTCGGAGGGCTCGGAAGGCTGCAGATGGGGAACGCCCATGGCGGCTTCCTCCGCTGACTGGATGAAGCGGAGAACGGACTCGCGCGCGTTGAGAGCGCTGCTACTCAGCTCCGTGGATTCAACTCGTTCCTTGATGTACTGGTCGTCGTCATCGAAACAAAGACCAATCTGCTTGTACAGCAGCTTATCGGAACTGTCCAGAACTGGTATTGACACTCTTCGGAAGACCTACCTGCCGCATCTACACTATTGAAGAGCATGCGAGTGGAAAAGGAATCCACGTCCTTCCGAATGAACCGGTACTAGAAGGTTAGGAGGAGAAAAAGAAGTCACAATGGCGAGGAGTTGAACGATCGCCCTTGCCTTTTCGTAGTCGTTCTTGTCTTTTGTGTACTGTTTCTACACGTCACAGCCGATACAACGAACTAACAATTTTCGAAAACGCACTGATGCACTTGTTGGGATTCAACGATTCCAGTATTGTGTTGATCTACAGATGATGCGGATCCGACGCACGCACGCCCTGATACGCACGAAAGAAGGAAAGACGCTGGTCCTCCGGACTGCCTTCGGTGATGGATTGATTTAGGTCGTTCATCCGCTTCAGGAGAGCTAGGCAATAACCACCCGTTCCAAGCGCTGCCTTCGACAATCGCGGATTCCCTCCGGTAGCAGTGATAGTGAAGAATCTTCTTGAGACACACGTTCCCGAGAACCACTTTTTCAGGATCGAGCGGCATTCCGATGATTGAATTCAAAAGGGGGTGTGGAAACTGTGGGATCCCAACGATGGGTGTGTGATGGATAACAAACAGAGGAAAACTACCATCCTCCAGCGTCGCTCATTTTCCGCGTTCTGGTGAAGCTCAGTTTCTGGAAGTCGTCATCGCTGTCGTCATCATTATAGGAGAGGGGGTTGCTCTCGAAGAGATGCGTATCCTGGTTCTCTCCATTGCCTTCTTCATAAAGAAGGGACAACGAGAGAGTTCGTTGTCGCTGCGATTCCATCTTCCCGATGGCAGACGACCCGACGGAGGCATGAGAATCGATAGACATGCTGAGAGAGGACAGCAGGGAGTCCGAGAGACTGTCGCTACTGAGCTCCTCCTCACTCTCCTCCTCCTCCACCACATCGGACCAGTTGACATAAATCGGGGCGATAAAGCGCGAGGACTCCTGTAGGAGATACGGGTCGAAGGGGAAGAAGGAGTCGAGCGGGTTGTAGCCACTGCCGATGTCCGAACGCTCCCGCAGGACTACACTCAACGCGAGAGGGGATCCCCACAATTATCCTCCGAGGCGTGGGTCTGTGCGTTGATGAGGTACTGCACGTAGTCGCTGTTGATCTCCTGCACGCGCAGCAGCCCCAGACGACGACACGTGTGAACGAACTCGCTGGCCACCGAGGAGATGCAGTACTAGGTGACACTCCCGCGGGAGACCTACGCGGAGCGGGTCGAGCGGACTGTTGAGGATGCGTGTCCAGTCCCAGCGTCGGAGGAAGGCGAGTCCCGCAGACTCGCGTTCGAACCGGCGTGAGGAGAAACAAACGATATAACAAACAGCTTGGGAGAGGGAGTAAAAGACTAAGTGGCCGGGGTCGCCGGGGTGGAGCGGCTTCTCCATGGCGTCGTAGCCGTCGATGTACTTGTTCACCCAGGTGAGGGAGAAGTAGAGCACGCTGCGCACAATGTCGATGCTCACGAAGGTGGCGCGACAGACGAATGAGGCACAGTAGGCGCAGCAGGTCTGGCGGGTCACCAGCGGGGCCTCCTCCGAACAGGACCAGTCGACCAGTCGACCCACGAATCGCTCTACGAAGGATGCGTCGAACTGACAGATGAAGAAGAGGATGAATTGGGTGTATTTGCTGCGATGGGTCAACATGATGCTCTTCTCAAATGTCTTCTGAAATATCCGGAAGAGTGTTTTTAGAGTGGGCTTGTCGGAGGAGAAACTCTGGATGTACTCAAATACCAGATTCAGAAGACTGTCCAATTTCTCGGAAAGCGATTCCTGAAATTCAGGTAAGAAAACGAATCTACGCTTACCGTGCTCTCCGCGAGCGCCTCGTCGTTATCCTCGTCCTCCAAACGGATCTCCACCTACTTCAACAATCCAATCCAACACGTACATCGATCTCGATCAGACGATCCACCAAAAGCGACAACCCTCGCTCGCGAAGCACCGGGGCGTAAGAAAACAGACGAAGGAGATTTTCCACGGCGTGTTTGTGCAGATATGTCTCTCGCGTAATGTACGGGTAATAGCGGTTGAAGCTGCCTAGACAGATCTCTCCGCTCAGCGGACACACCTTCAGCACCGACTGGATGCAGGAGTGGATGAGGTCGATGAGCTTCAAGCGTGTCGCGTTGTCTGCAAGGTTATTCCGGTGAAAAAAGGAATACCTAGCGACTCCGCCTCTTTCATGGACACAGGAGCAGGCGCCAATTCCATCAACTCGCGGAAGAGCATGTTGAAAATTAGTTTGTTGTAATTGCTGCTGATGGAGGCCAGGGACGTGCTAAATTCCGTCAGCGTGAGCGCGATATCGTAGTTGGCACGAAACGATACATTCAGAACCGCCGAAACAAGGTCAAAGAACACCTCCGTGTTGTTCGCAATCAGATTGATGCAGTGACTGATGCTCGTGATCATCGCCACCATTGCCTCCGCATCCCCTTGACTCTCGAACAGTTTCAGAATCACATTGTACGCCTCCGCATCTCCCTATGAAAAATCAGCTTGTCTAGCGATCTCCTACTCGCAACTTACACTCCAACGCGTTCCGAATAAACACCGTTGTTTCGTCGTTCGCCGACGACTTCTTTCGCAATTCGTCTAGTTTCATCGCTTCCGTTCCAAAAGGCACGATGTTAACACGGTTGCGTGGATTGTTGTCGTTCTCTCAAAACACGAAACCCCCAAAACATAGGTTTTTTCGGAATGGTACTTTTCGCCGCATTTGCATCCTCCTTTTCGCGATATTGCAATCAATTCTATGGAGGACACCCATCTGGACAGCAGCATGGAAGCAAACCAGGGAATCCCAAATACCAGCGAATTGAGTCCACAGAAGCAAAACCATGTAGAATGGCTGAAGAACTCTCCACTCCTGTAGGTGAATCAAATGGAAAGTGAACTGTGTAGATATGACTTCCTGATGCTCCATTGGCTGGAATATCCCTCCACTATTGTTGAATGGATTCGAGGAGTCGAGAGGTGTGTGTGCAAGTGGAATCTTACGAGTAGTGGGAAACAACACAAATACTCTCTTCAGAAGCTCTACATCGCTACCGTTGCTCCCGAAGGCGAGCAGAACTATGTCAGTCAGCTCGCTTTTCAAATTCCCAACCCCGAAACGGAGGTGGATCTGGTCTCCTTCTCCGAGTCGGGAAATCGTTTGGCCTGTTTTTCGTCCTTCCCTGTAGTCAACGCCAAACCCGGACACATGAGCGGTCAAATCACATCATGTCATCGTATCAACCACGACGGTCCCGTTGCAGCGTTTCTATTTATCTCCAATCTTCACCATCTAGAATCTGCCACTGTCCCGCCTCTCCCGACATTGTGTTCACATCGGGTCCTCGCTGCGGACTGAACGTATTCGATTTGCGAACGCAGCCCGCTAGCCCCGTCGACACCTTCATGCATCCCTTGGCGAGTTTCCAAGACTGCGGCGCCACCTCCTCGGCATTGGACTGGTCCATCATCAACGAGGGGTATGTCGCCTCCGGAAGCGACAACGGGAAAGTGTGTGTTTGGGATGCACTGAACCAGTACAAGTCACCAGTTGTCGAGTTCCCCCCCCCTCAGGAGATGATTGTCCGAGTAGGTCGTTTTCGCCCTTTCATCACGGAGTGTGTTTGTTGGCACCCCTCCGACTCCTCTCTCATCTTCAGCAGCGACATGTCGGGGAATGTCCATCAATGCGATCTCCGTCAGAAGGCGCAGACGTGCATTTTGAAGCGAGACGAAGCGTGTCTTTGTGTTTCTGTGAATCCGGTGGAGCGATTTCTCCTCGCCACCGCCGGAGGAAGTGGTTCTGTTTGTTTATGGGATAATCGCAATCTCTCGCATCCCTTGCACACGATGATTGGACATGCGAAGGCGGTGAACCAACTTCGGTGGAACCCCTTCAATTGCAGCAGTCTCGCCTCCTGCGGGATGGATGGGAGGGTGTGTCTCTGGGACCTGGGACGAATCGGTTCCGCGATTACGCCCGAGCAGGAGCGCGAAGGGCCGCCGGAATTGGTGTTCGTTCATGGAGGACATACGGATTCTGTCATCGATGTGTCGTGGAATCCGAACGTACTTATTGTATAACAATCTAAAGAGTAGACTCCGTGGATTGTGGCGTCGGTGGGGATGGATTCCATGCTGGAGCTCTGGCAGCCTGTAGAGCCTGTATATATCAATTCAAGTCAACAGCGGATAGGAGAGGGTATTGCAGTCTGAATTGTTTGTTGAGAGCCAGAATGGGTGAATTCCCGTGATGACCGCCTCCATCGTTCCAATTGAAATCACTATCGAGTGGATAATGGCTGAAGAGATTTCAATTATTCACGAGCATGCGCTCTTCTTTGACGAAATCCTGGATTGCATTCCATCGTCACTGTATTTGCAGCCCGTTGAAGAGGACGATACGAGGTGGAAGAAACATTTCAAGGTTGGGCGAATCGTTCCTGTTTTGACGGGTTAGAAGAATGGAAAAGCTGAAATGATACAGGAGAGGAAGGAGAATGCACAGAAGCGGAGACGAGAAAAGTATAGCACAGAATCGCCGAAGACGATGGTCGATATGATAAAAGAAAGGGCGGAGAAGGAGGAGGAGAGCACTAAGGAGATTGTCGCCACGGACGCGCCGCTTCCCCCCACGGAGCGTTTGTTCTGGATGATCGCTGTGATGGATAGCTGCGAAGTCTCTGGATGAGCTGCGCGAGCGTCTGAATGCCAAGATCGAGATGTTGCGCAAGAATCGTATCGAGGCCGCGAAGAAGAACGACAAGAAACAAAGAGAAAACAGACAGAAGCGAGTCGCGGAGGGAGAGAAAGCGGCTAGCAAGGAAAAGCGGGTGAAGGAGATGCCGAAGGAGGAGGACGTCCCCGCGTCTGCGCCTTCGGTGACGGACGTGATTTCAAAGTGATTGACGGTGAATAATCGTGAAGTGTAGTATGCAGTTCGGCAAGATCAAGGCACAGAAGGAGGTGAACACGAGTCTGCGTCCCAAGGTCCGCAAGGACATCCACACGCTTCTGAAGCAGGCGCAGAAGAAGCAGGACCATCTGAAGGAATTGATGTCGACAGAGGAGGGAAAGGTGGAATCGGAGAGGGGGAGTGATGGGTAGAAGGAGGCCATTGAGATTGGTCTGAACGACGCGCTGAGCAAGGTGGACGGCATTCGGAAGAAGGATAATCCTGCGAAGCTGAAGAAGGTCGGCTCGGAAGGGATGCGTGACAAGTAGACGATCAAGCAGCAGCAGCAGAGGAAGAAGAAGAGTCAGGAGGAGTGGAAGGAGAGGATGAAGGCGGAGAAGGTGGATGTGGGACATGGGGGTGATGGGTAGAAACATCAGAAGGAGAAGGCGAACAAGCATCGGCCTGGCTTTGAGGGGAAGAAGAAGGGGTTCTTGAACAAGAAGAGCAATTGAATGTGAATTTAGTGTTATTCTTTTTCGTATGTTTTTTATTGACAGGATCTGCGCGTAGCGAGTTTTCAGACCTCATTATCTTATTGTGTTTCGACTTGGAACACTATTGAATGGAAACGTGGAACCGTCACTTGGGAAGAGTGTTCAGACCACTCATATTCTCTCTCTTTTTTCCTTTTCGTTTCACAGAATGTTTTTTACTACGTTGTGCTCGGTTTCGGATGGTTGTACGCGTCATTTCTAGAAAGAGTCCGGAAAGAACCCTACCTTTTCGGAGCCTTCTGCAGAGGAAGTGAAAGAACTTCCGTCAAGTAATGAAGATAGTTGTTTAGTGTCTCCTAATTGTGTCCCTTTAGCTCCCAAAGGAATCGTTTCAAGTGTACGTGTGTTGGACGATTACGAAGAATAGGATAATCCATCTGTACCCGTGAGCGATGATTACGTACTTGCTCCCTATGACAACCGAGCTGGAAGGAAGGGAGTGAAGTTAGGTGTTCCGCACACCGATTTTCCTGTTATTACGATGGAGCGAGCTCTTCAGGCGCTCCGGGAGTTTGTGGTGAGTAGTCCGATCTACAAGCGCCGAGTGCTGAATCGTCTTCAGGTTGTAAACGTTGGTTAGGTTTGTATGGCCTCATGTCCAGAGTACAATCAAGTATTGCTACAGAATCGACCTCGATACCTTCTGTCAGTCTCGTTTCTTTACATGGAGAAGACTCTCTGTTGATTCCTCCATGTCGTCCGAGCAGACATCCGTCCACGATCTCAGTCCATGGGACGTTTCATTTCCTCCTTCAGACCTGTTGACTGACAATGTGGATGAGAAGGATGTTGCCGAAAGTGTTCATTCAGTTGTCTGTCCTTCGTGTGCGACGGTCCCTTCCCCGGATTGTCCAACTTGCTTGGGATCCGGTCATGTCCTCAAGAGGATGCGAGTACGTCGTCAGTACGTGACACATTCATCATCGAGTGTTGTGAACCGCTCGGATCTTCCAGATCAGCAGTTGAGTCAATGCAAGGGGTTCCTGGTGTATTCCGTGAAGGGAGCGCACATTATTGCAAGCGATGTTTTCCTAGACCCTGGATTGAACGAGCGTGTTCATGACATGGTGCATGCGGCGAAAGTGGAGGCGGAGAAGAGTGGAAGCTGCATTGAGTACCAGCAGCTGTTCATTTCTGTGATTCCGGTGCGAACGTTTGAGTGTGTGAGTGGGAAGAAGGCGATTCACGTTGTCGTGTACGACCATGACAAGAAGGTGTTGTGCGACGACTTTCCGTGTTATGCGTCTCCTCTTATCGGAAGAGTGTGTAATGGACTGGCCATCTAGATAGTTGTTTCGAATAACGCGTTGGATTTCGATATCTGAATCCGTTGTGTTTGTTTTGGAGCAAATCAGTTTTGGCGGGAAAAGGCTTCGTCGTTTTGCCTCCAAAACAGTAATCCTTTGTTTCAATGAATCCGTTGAGTGAAAACAGTCTTGCGAACTCGGCGAGTCTCCCGTCTATCGATGGACTGACGCTGCAAGTTCGTGCCGCACTGTGTTTGTGAGATGTAGATTGTGAGTGTGAAGTTGATGAACGGTGACCAGAAAACGATGCGATACCTGTAGTTGGTTTGATCGGACGGCTGAGTTGGTAGATTCATGTTGTCTGACGGCTCCTCTGCCGTTCGTGCGCTTTCCAGCGGACCTATTGTGGACGTGGGTCATTGGGAAGGCATTTCATTCGTATAGAAAATTCAAAGTGGCGAAATTCGCAAGAACACGGTTGTTCGCATCTTGGCGAGTCGCAAGGTGCGCGAAAGGTGTGTTTGGTTTGTTGTATTGAGCGTAGTGCTTTCTATATTACAGATATGATGGTCGTCCAGCAGCGTGACGCCCAGATCGGCAATCCCGTCATTAGTTCGGTGGGTATTTGTTTCACATCTGACTTGCAGTCCTCTCGAGCGACGGCTCCCGCCCCTGTGGCGGCGCCATCGTATCCGCAGCAGCCATCGTATCAACAGCCGCAGCAGCCGAGTTACCAACCTCCTCAGCAATCGTATCAGCAACCCCAACAATCCTACCAACCTCCTCAGCAATCGTATCAGCAACCCCAACAATCCTACCAACCACCCCAACAATCCTACCAACCTCCTCAGCAATCGTATCAGCAACCCCAGCAACCCTACCAGCAGGCTCCCCGCAGTGGTGGTAGCGGAGGGAACTACACGGTGGACACGAGTCGGTTCAATCAGGTTCCGATCAGCGCGATCCACCCGTACCTGGACCGCAACTGGTTCATCCGCGTATCTTAGCATGCATGGTCTCCCCTAGTGCCGCGTGACAAGCAAGAGTGCGGTGCGATCGTTCCACTCGCAGCGTGGCGAAGGCAAGCTATTCAACGCAGACCTGTTGGTGAGTGACGGCGAAGCTTTTGACAAACAGGACGCCGAGGGCTCGGAGATCCGCATCGCCTTCTTCAACGAGAGCGTGGACCTCTTCTTCGACTTCCTCCAGCAGGGCCATGTGTATGACATCTGCAACGTGAAGGTATGTGTGGACTGCGCAGGTGAAGAGGTGAGCTTCGCCAACCGCCGCTACAACCCGCTGAAGAACGAGTACGAGCTGTCCGCCAGTCGCTTCAGTAGTCTTCTCCGCATGGTCTCATCGCAGCGCAGATCCAAGAAGCTCCCGACAGCGGCATCCAGCAGCAACACTACGTCTTCACTCCCATCGCCCAGGTGGCTTCTCTCGACCCGCACAAAACCGTGGATATTTTAGGCATCGTGGAGAGTCACGAGCCAGTCACCGAGTTCCGCTCTCGTAAAGGCAACGAGATGAAACGCAAACAGTTCTCTCTTCTCGACGCCAGCAACACTGTATGACCAGTGGTCCATGATCTCCAAGTCCATCCACTTCACCGTCTTCGGACAGAACGCCATGGTCACCGACGACCGTCTCGCCGATCATCCCGTGATGGCCATTAAAGTGCCGATTTCCGTCCTCTCTCCCACAGAACGCGATCGTGAGCGACTTCGGCGGCCATTCGTTATCGGGGTTTGACTCCACCTCCTTCGTGCTAAACCCCGACCTGCCCGAAGCACGTGCGTTGCAGCAGTGGTACGCGACCCGCGGGGATGTTCCCACGGTGAGTCTGAGTACCGCGGGACAGCCGGCGAGCGACCCGCTGCGACGCAAGACGTTGGCGGGAATCGCGGTGGGAATGGTTGGCGGGAGTTACACAGGAGGAGCGACTGGGGTTTGGGGAGCGTGCGGACTTTGTGACGGTGAAAGCGATGGTGCGGAATATCCCGCATGATAGAGAGGTGTATTATCCTTCCTGCGGCAGGTGGGGGAATGGCGGGAGTTTCAGGTAGTGTGGGAGCGGATGGTCGGAAGTGTCAGAAGAAGGTGACGCAGACGCCGGAGGGCGTGTGGGCGTGCGAGGCGTGCGGGAAGTAGGGATAGAAAGAGGGTGACAGACAGAACCGTGGAGACGCCGAGCTACCGCTATGTGTTGAACATGGAGCTGATGGACTTCACCGGCAGCAGCTATGTTTCCATGTTCAACGACGATGCTGAGAAGCTGCTGGGCGTGACCGCCGCCCAGCTGAAGACCCTCAACGAAACCAACAAGGAGGAGTATGACAATGTGTTCAAGCGCGTACTCTTCAAGGAGTATGTGTTCCGGCTCCGCGTGAAGGTGGGCGTGAGGAGGATGTGTCATGCAGATGGAAAACTCGCCCAATTATGAGGCGCGCGTGCGCTGCAGCGTGCAGCAGTTCAGTCCCGTGGACGAGAGCAAGGAGGTCGAGGACATGATCGCCATCATTGAGAATCTGTGTATCTACAGTGTTTGTTTTAGTAAGGGAGGTCGTGAGGCATCGTGTGATGCATTGCATGAAACACCGTGTGATTGTATACAATACATGCCGTGAACTACTGCGTGTACTCTCTCAACACATATTCCCAACAAACACTCCCATTGACGACCACCCTCTTCACTTAGTTCTTTCTCTTCTCAGCGGCAATCGCAGCAGCGCGGATGCTCAGCTTGCGCTGGGTCTTCAGTCCCATGATGCCGCCGCCCCACTTCTTGCTCTCGGCGTACTTGGTGGCGAAGGACTCCTGGAGGGAGTTCAGCGTCGCCTCGTCCTCGGGGTTCACGCCCGTCAGACACACGCACGTAGCCGTCTTCTGGTGCACCAGCGCGCCCAGTCTCGCCTTGCCCTTCACGATCGCGTACGACACGCCCATCTTGTGGCACAGAGCGGGCAGCCACATCACCAGCTCCAGGGGATCCACGTCGTCGGCAATCAGCACCAGCTTCGCCTTCTTCTTCTCCACCAGCTTCGTCACGTTGTCCAGACCGTACTTCACCACGAAGGGAGCGCGCTTCTCCTCAGCGGGCTTGCCCTCAGCCTCGGCCTTCGCCTTCGCAGCCAGACGAGCCTTCTTCTCCGCAGCCGTCTCGGGAGCATACTTTGCCAGCAGGCGGAACAGCTCCGCAGCCTGGTTCTTCTCCAGCGTGTTCTTGAACTGGTTCACGGTGGGAGGAACCTTCAGGCGCTGAGACAGAACCTTGCGCTGTCTCTGCAGGATCACGTAGCGGGGCCACTTCATGAAACGGGTCAGATCGGACTTGTGCTACAGGGATCACGATTTGGAAGTGGCACCATACCATCACATCACCGCCAATCTTGAACGACTTGGGAGTCGCAACGAACAGGGGATTCGCAACGGGAGCAGCCTTCTTAGCAGGAGCCTAGAGGAGTGAAGGAAACGCAGCAAACCGCACCATTGTTGTATTGATCGTCAATAATCTATGAGGAATTGAATGGTGGAAAATGGGGCGGAGAATGGGAGAGAGGCTGTATTTTGGTCCTGCTTACTGGTATTTGGGAAATCCTATCCCCTGGTTCAAATGGGAAATGAAGAAGGGGAAGGAGAGGAGAGGTAGCTATTGCATAAAGATGAAATTACACAATGGTACAAATAAAGCCAATAACCCACTCACCAATCCATCATCCCAACAAACACCCCATAAAGGACTAGTTCATCTTAAAAGTATTCCCACTCTTCCCCACCGCCTTCTTGCGGTCCGCCAGCTTCTTCTCCTCCTTGAACGCCTCCTTCAACATCTTCTTCTGCTGTCGTCTCGCCTACACCTCACAAACCCTCGCCTCGCCCACGCTCTTCATCTCCTTCACCTGCTGCTTACGCAGCTTCTTCTCCTCCTTCGTCTCCCGCTTATTCCGCTTCTCTCCGAGATTCTCCACCGGCGCCATTTCGCCTTCCTCTTCTTCTTCCTCCTCTTCCTCCTTCTCCACGATCGGCATTCCCGTCTTCTTCGAAATATCAATCCGCTTCACCTTCCGCGGAGCCCTATGTCATATTCCCATTCCATTCCTACGTGATCACCTTGGGGTGATTCAGCACATTGCTGTAGGTGCTGCAAATGGACTCGCAATCCATGTCGTCACGCTCCGGTCGTGCGAACGCACGATCGATCAACTCACCCACTTCTTCCTCCTCTTCCTCCAATTCCGATTCCGCACGTGGCGTCGTCTTCTCCTCCAGATGCGCTTCTTCCGCAATGATTTGTTCGTAGCTGCGAGAAGGACCTCCCGTATTGCCATGCATCCACGCCTCCCGATCTTCCTTCGCATGCGCCGCTTCCTCCTCCAAAAACTCATCCAGCGCATCCTATTCTTACACAAAAAGAAAAGAACCACTTGGAACACGGCATCATGAAGCGAGATGCCGCCATGTTCCTCGTCGTCATCTTCTTCGTTGTACTGACCGAGAACCTTCCATCAATCCAATCGATAAAACGAACAATGTCAAATTGACGGTCGATCGGTCGATCGTCGTGTTGAGTGCCATCGTCGTGTTGATCTCCCTCTTCGCGCTGAATCTCCGCCGCGTAACGGTCCTCCGTCAGTGCCACGTGACTCTTCTCGCGCTCCTCGCGCTGACGCAGCAGGTTGCGGATGTGTGCATCGAAATCGAAATCGTCCGCCCCCTTGTCCTCGATCGCTTGCTGGATGAAATCGTCCGGAATGTAGCCCTCTTCATTCTGCGAGTCGTTCTCCCAGTCCTCCTCATCGATGGCGTCCATCGCCGCCAACAGCTCCGGATCCACCTCTTCGTACTTCAGATTCACAGCCTTCGGGAGCTGCTTCTTTCGGTACTCTTCGGACAGCAACTCGTCGTCGATGTGGATCTCATCCTACACGTCCACACCACACAGAACGCATACTTCTGTGATTTCGCGAACAGCACCTCCGGGGGCGATAAACACGCCGGGACCGGCCGCCTTCATGTGCGCCTCGTAATCGGTTCCATCCAACGGAAGACCGTTTTCATCCGTTGTTTCACCGTAGATGCGTCCAGGAGCTCGCTTCATGTACGACTCCTCCTCCGACCCTTCCGAATCCGTATCATCATAGTACTCGTAGTCATACTCGTAATCATCGTCTCTGTATCCGTCTCGCGGTTGAACCTGACTTCCAATGTAGGCTCCCTACGCATGATCCAACTGATCAACCGCAACAATCGATCCCTCGTTTCCTTTCGGAACGAGCACGTTCGGGGTCGATCCCTCCTCGTAGTAGAGATGGTCGGAACGACTCCGATTCACCAACATGAACACCTTCGCCTTCTTCTTGTCTATGAACTTGCGTTTCCCCTAGCCACTTAGATTGCGCCCAAAACCCCTCTACCATGAGAAAAATGCGTGAAAAGAGGGTGCCAAAAGAAGCAACGATTTGTTTGGTGCAAAACTGGTGCGCCTCCATTCTATTTCTCTTCCCAGGAAGTTATCGTTGATCAGAATTCATGAACGACTCTTCGGTATCTCTTCCCAGCATTTATCATTGCGTAGAACCAAGATCGGGCGATTGCGGAAAAGCTCAGAGGAAAGAGTATCATCGTTTCATTTCCTTCATCACCTCAGATTTCCTGGATGCGGAACCACTGTCGAACGCAGAAGTCGTCTTGTTGCTAAACGATCGAGCGCGTGAGCTGTCGAAAGTCCACGCCACCGTCCCACAGTCGTTTCGTTCGTTTCGTCTTCCCCTTAGAATGATTCGAGATACTCTCCGCGACTGCACCGCGGCTGTCAATTCGGGACCGGAACTTCCGTCGAACAGCGTAAAGTCGAAGAAGGAGTATCTTTGCGTTGACGATGTGACCGCTTAGCAAGCTGATGAGCTTCATTTTTGAGGGTGAGAATGGACCGCTGAAGCTAGACGCCGCGGAGGTGTGCCAGATCATGAATCTCCACCCGGAGACCGAGGACGATCTCATTTCCTATCTGCCAACCCTGAAGCGCTTCAGCGAGTATCACCTGTCTCTTTTTATCGAAGAGTAATCTGTACTATTCTCCTGTTTGTTCATGATTCGTTTCACTTTTCAGGATCTGGCCCCCGCGGGAATTCTGTGTCTATTTGAAACACAGCCTCGTCAAACAGTGCTTTTTTTGTAATGAGTCAGGAATTCCTGGACATCAGTCTTGTTGGTGAGAAGGTAGATACAAGTTTCTTCCCGTTATCCCCAGATTTGTAAAAGTGGCTTCAAGAGTCTGTGTCTTGATGCAATCGATGGATCGTGGTGGGGAAAGACAATTGAGGTGATCCTTTACGTGTTTAGTATTGTATGCTTACAGATTGTCGGTGTGCTTATTCTTGTTGATTCCTAGCTGGGTCGTGACTTTTTGGTTCCGAGTCTCGAGATCCTTTGTCAGCGATTCAAGATGAAGGAGGATGCGGCTGGAGCCACCTTTATCGCCTTCGGTTCGTCGGCTGCCGAACTGTTAATTACGTTCATCACCGTTCTCCATGGCTCCACGTTCACCGACATTGGTATCGGATCGGTGTTTGGGTAGTGCATCGTACTCTCCTTTATCCCAGAGCTTCCATGTTCGGTTCGCTGCTGATTCCCGGTATCTGTGCCATGATTTCGCAGAAGCCGATTTCGCTTTCCGCGCTTGTGATTCTCCGTGACGTCCTATTCTACGCGGGAGCGCTGATCGTTACGGTCATCTTCCTCGCCGATGGAGTCTTCTACCCCCTGGAGTGCTGTCTGTTGCTGGCGGTGTTCGTCGCCTACATCATTTCCATCTTCCTCTCTCCCCTGGTAAAGCGTTCCTTCCGCGTGAACAAGGAGGTAGGTCTCCTCGCTCGCTCCCACGCAGGCCGCCAATCCCCAGATCACCACCGCCTTCCTCTCCGCCCCTGCGGACTCCGACGACGACGCCTACAGTCCTCTCTCTCCTCCGCTCACACGCAGCCCCCATCGACCAGCTGACGGCTGCGGACGCGGAGACGGCGGTGGAGGAGACCTTCCTGCCTTCGGCGAGCGCGGCTCCGAGCAGTCGCGTGGGTCTGCGTTCGAGTCTAGCGAGTGGGTGTGTGGGAGAGGTGTGAGGTAGATGGCTGGGGCCGTGTGAGTGCTCTCTACGACCGCTTCGTGCGTGCGCCGTGCGCGTGGGTGTTCCACCATCTGATTCCTCAGTGTACTGCGGGTGGGCGAGAGGGGTGTGTGTGAGGTAGGCACACGGTTCGAGTACCTGTATCCGATTACGCTGGTGGAGACGCTGCTGTTCCTGTTCGTGGTCACCTTCGTCACCTCCGCCATCTGCCAGCGCTGGGTGACCATGGCCGTGTCGCACGGCAAGATATCCTGAGAGACGGACCGGCAGCTCCTTCACCCACTCCGCGAACATGGGCACGCTCATCGGCATGTTCCTCGTCGCCGGCCTCCTCTCTATCCCCAACGGACAGTACGCCATCGAGATGACGCGCAAGGGCCACGGCGCCACCGCCATCAACAACACCTTCTCCTCGCAGATCCTCAACATCTCGCTGGGACTCGGCCTCCCACTGCTCATCGCCGGACTCAAGAGCGGCGAGGGAGTGGTGGTGCCCGCGAACAAGATCGTGTCCTGGTCGGCCATCCTCCTGGCCATGGGATCGCTCGCTTTCATCGGAATGACGCTGCTGCCGGCCATGGTGAAGAAGCTGGACAGCTGCACGCTGTCATCGCTCTCCGGACAGATCCTGGTTGGCCTGACCGTCACTCTGATGGCCACATTTGCTATTATTTCGTTGATATCGAGTGTTTCGCACACAAACAAGTCATTCCTTTGCAAATGCGCAGCCGTTCTCGTCCTTGGCTATCTAAATTGTCACTGAATACGTACTATCCACGGTGACTAGATTGGTTGCTTGGTTCTGGAAAGCTGCGCGATGGGATATACTTATGACTTGTGTCTTCAGTGGAATGAGGACGTCATTGATCAGTTTCACTACGCGCGAAGCGTTTTCGTCGTCCAGAGCGGCATCGATCTGTGTCCGTACCCGTTTTTCTTGCTTACTTCGTCGAATATGTAAATCGAGTACGGGTTGTAAAGGACCTGCGCCAGAACGAGAGCGGTGGAAACGAGGGACTTCTGTCCTCCCGAGAGTTCCGTCAGTGCTTGGGTTTTATGTTCCCTTTATCTCTACTTTGTTTCCAAGGTTCCGAAGGACCGTTGCGGATGGCGATGGTGATGCCGTCGCTGATATCTTGCTCGTTCGTCTGTGCGTCACATTATCATGGAGGGGATACAAGAACCATCTGAATGTCTTTCTCGGGTATCTGGTGATCAGTCCCCTCCTTATCGTACCAGTGTCCTACAGAACGAGGAAAAGCGTTCGCTCATGAAATGAAATGTCCGCAAGTTCAGAGCCACTGTCTGGACGCGAGTCTGCTCGATCGTCTCCTCCATCTTCTTCATGGACTCTTCAACGACACTTCGGTCGTTACACAACGTCTTTGTCTCATATCTCCTCCAACCCCACTTCGTACTCCCGCATCGCACTCTCACTCACCTTCTCGCCGCCTTCCATCTTCACCGCCACCTCCAGCTGCTGCAGGCGTCGCTTCAGCGTCTCTCTCCGCTCTCGCAGCGAGTCGATCGTCTCCTACGGTCCAAGTGTATGTCAACAAACAACGCGCAACGCAGTGCCCGACAGCTCGCAGGGAGCCGTCTCTACCCTTCTTCTCTTGCTTGTGGTCCCATTGCCGTCTCTGCTCCCTCTCTCCTTCGACAACCTCGCCATTTCCTCCTCCTTCTCTCGCAGCGCGTCCACCAATGACTGCTTCCTACGCAGCAAGACATCAAACTGCGTCTCCTCCGTCTCCTCGCTCGCTGTCTCCGTTGCTTTCAGCTCCCTCCGCAGACGATCGACGGTCTCTCTCAGCGGTGCGAGGTCCGGAAGCGACGTCTCCTCGCTCGCCTGCTTCCGCAGCGTCGTGAGTTCCAGCTGTGTCTCCAGCTTCTTGCCGAGAATCTCCTCCGCTCGTGACTCCAGTTGTCGCTCACGCTCATGCCACGCATCGATGGCGTCGGAAAGCGAGGAGGAAGCGTGCGAGGAGAAGAAGTGGCTCAACTCCTCGCAGAAGGCGGAGCGGACGTCTGTGAGTGAGCGAAAGACTGAGAGACGACCGAGAGACAGGCGTGCGAGACTGTGAACAATCTGACGCGAGGTGTCACTGCCAGTGATTTGCGTCTCCGCCTCACTCAGTTCCCGCTGCAGCGACTGAAGACGACGCTCCTCCTCTTCCTTCACTCTCTGTGCCGTGTCGGTCGCCGCCGTAGCAGTCTCTATGCGCGTTTCAATATCGTGGAGGGATGCAGCGAGAGAGTCCAATTGACTCTTCTGCGAGCGGAGTCGACGAAGCGAGTCGATCGATTGAAAGAGCTTCGCTGCGGACTCGACGGACGAATAGTCTCCTCCCGTCATCACGCCAGACTACGCTAAGAGAGACTGGAAAGCATGACGGAGTGGATGGAGCCGTCGGTGGCAATGACGCGCAGCGAGCGAGTGGAGAGGAGGGAGGTGAGAGAGGCAGCGACAGTGGGATCCGAAAGAGGGAAGCGTGAGGTGTCGAGGAAGAAGGTGGAGCCAATGACGGCGTTCAGAACGAGTGGATCGGAAGAAGAGGTGTCGCACAGCGAGAGGGGATGGACGAGAGTCAACGAAGAGGTGATGATGGAATCTGTGTGGAGAGAAGCGGAAGTTGTCTTCCGGAGACGCTCGAGAACCCACACACGGACCGACTGGTCTTGGTCTCGTGCATTCACAATCATGGACTGCGTGTGAGAGGAAACGCTTTCCCACCTGCGACTCTGCGTAGGTCGGGCACAGGAAGACGGAGAGGAAGGGATGCAGCAGCTGAAAGAAGGCTGTGTGAAAAGTCTTGGCATCTGCCGTCAGAGAGAACGCTTCGACGAGAAGACGGATTCGAGAGTTTGTTGGAAGGATTTGAGAGTGTGTGATAATCCGAATGAGATTGTTCTGTTCTGCCTCGACTTGTTTGACTTGGGAGAAGAGCGCGGTCGCAGACTCGACTCCCCGCAACAACTCCGTCTGTGCAGCGAGGAGCTTCTTTCGTTCATCCTCACGTTGTTGGAGAGTCTGCGTTTTCTCGGCAACTCGCTGCTGCTGTTCCTTGAGCTGTCTCTCGATGTCGCTACGCCGGCTTCCGTTGGCAGTCGTTTCCTTCCAGGTGTGCAAGTAGTCCTTCAATTCACCCTCCATCCATTACGAACAATCACGGAGGCAAGTTCAACAGACGCCTCCTGAATCGACTCCAGCGCTCTTCGCTCTTTCACAACCATATTCGCCTTCCCTTCCGCTTCTTGTTGCTCTGCTTCCAGTTGTGCCTCGGTTTCCTCCAGCTCGTGAATTCGACAGTCTCGCTGCTCCTTCTCCTTCGTCACACGCTCGTACGTGGCAGCGGCATCACGCAGCTCCTACTCCTCACTCTTCTCTCAGACAGCGACGCTATCGGCTTGTCTCAGTGCCGTCATCTTCTTCCGTCGCATAACGTCCGTCGCCTCCACACGCTCCGTCACTGTCTTCTGAAAGGTAACAATCTCTGCCTCTGCGGCAGCCACCTGCTCTTTGGTCTCCTGGATCTCTGGATCACCCGTGTACAAAACCTCTACGACCGCTGAGTTCGCGACGACGCAACATCCAAAGCTGTGTTTCCTTGGTCTGAAGCTCCTCCGCCACCTCTGCAGATGCGCTCTGCAAGGTCTCTCGTTCACGAAGAGCCTCCTGGTGACGCTTGATCTTCTCGATCCCATCTCCCCGCTTCTTCAAGTTGGCGTCGATGCTGGAGAGAGAGTGCTGAACAGCGTTATGGTCGCGCTGGTAGTCGTGGAGAAACGCATTGAACTGGCTGCAGCCGTTTGTCTGTGTAAGAGAAGCGGAGGAGTACTACCTCCATGACGAAGTTGACGAGGAAGTCACTGTTGTTGCAGCAAAAGCTCTGGATCCGGTTCTGCTGGATCACGAAGAGAGGATCGGGATAGACGCGAAGACCCAGCTGCTCAATGACCGCCTTCCGAAGCCGTTCGCGTGTGAGCTGTTTCCCGTTGTAGCGGAATCTGCGTGTTTGTACGCCTCCCAATCGTACGTGGTTGTTCCGTTGTCCTCAGCGGTGAAGGCAAGGAGGAGAGTCTTTGGGTCCCTCATGTCTTGGAAGAGGAGTTGCACAGTGCACTGAGAAGCTGTTTTTGTTTCCAAATGCGTAATGAGTTCTGCGTACTTGTCACAACGCAGACGTTTAACATCCACTCCCAGAGAGCAGCATATCGCATCGATGAGAGCCGACTTTCCACACCCATTTTTGCCCACAATGCAGTTCAGTTTGTCATTGAAACGAATGCTGGTCACACCGCCAAATGATTTGAAACTGTTCACTGTAACCTCCTTAAGGTAGTACCTCCTTTCCATGATTGTTTGGCGACAACCCACTTGGAGGGAATCTGCAATTGAATCCATTTTTCTCCTACGCATTCCACTATCCGTTCTATTCCCATCTCAAGGATAGATTCTCGTTCCACTTTCGTATTTCGGAAGCCAGCAGATCCCGCGGGAAAATGTCAAAACTGTAAACAAGAGTAGTATCGTTTGCCATGCTCGCCTCGAAGTCGTTCATGCTCGCCAAGACTCTTCTGAACAAGCCGGCGTCTCTCCAGTTTGCCGCTCAGCGCTTTATGTCGGCCGCCCCCGATATGAAGGTCCAGCCCAAGGAGACGAAGCCCGTCGTTGTGAGGAGTGCATATGAAGCGTAGAAGAACTACAAGATCTTCTCGGTGTTCCGTTTCGATAACGAGAGAGATAACAAGTTCCACTACGAGAAGTACGCTGTCGACCTCAACGAGTAAGTGGTGGGGAATCGAATGAACGGTGTAGCTGCGGAACCATGATTCTGGATGCCTTGTTCAAGATCAAGAACGAGCAGGACCCCACCTTCGTGTTCAGAAGGTAGTGCTAATTGGTTTGGTTGATTGGAAGATCCTGCCGTGAGGGTATTTGCGGATCGTGCGCCATGAACATCAATGGCGAGAACGGTCTGGCGTGCCTGACCAAGATCCCTAAGGACAGCAAGGTGGCGACGATTCGTCCCCTGCCGCACATGTATGTGATCAAGGATCTGGTCACGGACATGACCAACTTCTACGAGCAGTACGCGTCGATTAAGCCGTGGCTGCAGAAGAAGTCGAAGGTGGATACCAATTACGAGGTGGAGAATCTCCAGTCGTACGAGGATCGCCAGAAGCTGGACGGTCTGTACGAGTGCATTCTGTGCGCTTGCTGCTCGACGTCGTGTCCTTCCTACTGGTGGCACCCTGACAAGTATCTGGGTCCCTCCATCCTCCAGCAGGCGTACCGTTGGATCGCGGACTCGCGTGACGAGATGACGGAGGAGCGTCTGAAGAGTCTGGACGACACCTACAAGCTGTACCGTTGCCACGCGATCATGAACTGCACGCACGCGTGTCCCAAGAAGCTGAACCCCGGTCGCTCCATCCACAAGCTGAAGCACGCCATCCACAAGATGCACTAATCGTTTATCTCTTTCGAGTGTTTGTGAACCAACAGATGAGAACATTGAAAACTTGTTGATGATAATTGCCTTGTCCTCCAGCGGGATGTCGGTTCTTGCGGACATCAACGGCTGCACGCCGTTCTCGAGCAGCTTGCCTCCCACCAGCGAGAGAATGAGTCGGTAGCCCACGTCGGTGATCACGCCGTTCTCCACGATGTCGGCTAGCGATGAGACTCTGCGCGTAGCCCCACAAGACATCGTCTTGAAGAAGGTCTCCAGGTTGCGGATGGGCATCAACACCTCCGCGACGTACTCTCCGCTGCGATAGCGTCGGTCGGTGAACTTCATCATGTTCGCGATGGCGTCACTGGTGAAGTAGCTGATCAGACTCTGCGCGTCACGCATCCGCTACTCCCCCACGTCGTAGTCGGTCTTGATTCGCGAGCCCACCATGAAGTTGTCCTCGAAGGCCGTCTTGTGGTCGTTGAAACACTTGAAGTAGCGCTTCACCTACGATGGAGCCGCGACTCCTCACGCACGCTGTTGTGCAGACAGTCGATGACGATCAGGCCGAAGAAGTACTTCGACTGGATCCACACCTGCAGGTCGTTGAAGTAGTCCTGGAAGGTGCTGGTCATCGTCAGAATACCTTCGGCTTCCTCCTGGAACAGCCACTCGTCCGTGAAGCACGTGTTCTCCAGCACCTAGAGTCCACTCCTCTCCGCTCTCCGACGTTGGCAGCGTCCACATCGCCAATGATCAGACTGCTCAGCGCGTGCGCGGTCGTAGAGTTCAGGTCGACCAGCGGCGCCGTGACCGTGCTCAGCAGCTCGTTCATGTCGATGATCTGGTCGTCAGTGAGGTCGCTGTCGAGCAGGTCGGTGATCGACTCCACGTACTCGCGCAGCAGGTTGTTGTTGTTGATTAGCGCGCTCAGCTCGCGGTCTGAGTAAATGTCGGCGGCAATCTGCTCCTTGTAGAAGTCCACGTACACGCTGAGCGAGGCCGTGCAGCTCTAGAGGTGGCTGGACGACGACTCTCCCACGCGAATGGCCTCAATCAACACGGTTCCCTTCAGATGCTCTCCAGCGAGCTCCGCCTGCGTTTTGATCAGACTGAAGATGTCCTCGGGCACCGCTGTCAGCAGATGGCCGTCGTCGCTCTCCATCGGCATGTCTCCACGCTCCAGAATGCGCTTGAACCAGATCTCCATGCGCGACTGCCTATCACCTCTCCGAAACCACCCACCTTGCACGCGATGTCGAACTTCTCCAGGAGGCGCTTCTTCGCGTCGACGAAGACGGGAATGTCCTGCGCGCCCCAGGAACTCACTTCCTCCGAGAAGCTGTCGAGCCACTCCACCAGCACGAGCACGTCGCCCGGCTCCAGCGTGGGGTCGTTGTAGTAGACCTCCATCTACGCGTCAGCAGCCGCAGCGACCCCTGCGTTGTTGTTAGCGACGACGGCGTACTGGTTGATGAAGAACTGGAGGATGTCGTAGTGGGCCGGGAAACAAGGCACCACCTTCGTGCGAATGACCTCCAGGTCCGACAGCAGCTGCATGCCGATGCGCAGCGTGTCCTTCATCGACGCCGCTTGCTACGCTCAACAACCTGCGAGAAGACTACGCTGTACGCTCGCTCGCAGCGACGCTGGATGGCGGAGAGAAGACGATCCTTGCACTCGTCCACCCAGTCGCGGTCGTTGAGGATCCACGACACCACCGTGATCCCGCGCTCCGCCATGCGCTTCGCCTTGTCCTTGCGGCGCTGGTTCTTCTCGATGATGGTCAGCGCGCGGACGAGCGCGGCGGGGTCGATCTGGGCGATCTCGATGCAGCGGTAGATGTGCTCCCACAGCTTCTCCTCCAGAACGGTCTGGAGAGACGTGATCGACGTGAAGCAGTCCTGGTAGATTTCCTCGGTGAGCGACTTGCGAGAGGGGTCGCTGATGGTCGCGATCTGATCCTTGATCTTCCACATCCACGCGTAGTAGCCGAGCCACTCGTCATAGACCACCTTCAGCGAACTAGGACTCAGAGGGGTGAAGGAAACCAACGTGTAATCGCTCGTAATACGAGCCGTCATCACTTTGATGCGATCCGGAAGTTCCTCCATGAACTTGATCTGGTTAAGAACGCTGTACACGTTTTTTCGCGCAATATACAGCTTGTCGATTTGCTTGTCTCTATGGGGAAGGATCCAATGCCGGATTTACGATCCGAGCGTTTTCAACGACTCCTCACAGTTCTTCCGAACTGTATCAAAACGGGTCCGCAACGCATCGGTGTGCTCCTTGATCGCGTGTACGCTCTGCAACTAAAGCAACGATTCCAAAACAACATTCAAAGACTGCGTGAGTTCATCCAGCTGCGTCTGCATGACCGCTCCAAGCTGCGTTCGGAGAGACGCCAGCTTCTGATTCACCTCTATCGCAATAACTCCCCATACAAGTGACAAACTTTGCATGATTACGTCCATGGAATCCAGCTGAGAGGTCGAATCCAAAAGTGTTGCAATCTCCTCGGTGGAGTCCTTATACGCCTTCAACTCCAGCTCGACACTAACTGGTGTTTTGTCCATGTAACAGAATCTGTAAAAGAAAGGTTGGATCCTTTCTGTTTGCTTGATTTGCGTTTATGGAGGATAACGGTTATTCTCCATTTCTGGCGGGTGCAATATTGCTATAATGGAGATGTGGCTATTCTTTGTTTCGATCGATTCAACCAAGGAAAGGTGAAAAACACCACTTCTTGTTTCGATATCAATTTCGAAAGGAAAAGATCCTTAGTATGCTTGAATAAGGGTACTTATAAGGACCCTATTCCCTGAAAT
The DNA here is from genome assembly GCA_039096215.1 of Blastocystis sp. NMH. Lineage (NCBI taxonomy): Eukaryota > Bigyra > Opalinata > Blastocystidae > Blastocystis > Blastocystis sp. NMH. Next base: position 331,526 of record JBBPEA010000036.1, on the reverse strand, counting down.
AGGCCCAATTCTCGTGGACAATCGCTTTCTCACAATTCATCCATAATTGTTGTGTGAATCATGGCTATTGGTAGGTGGTGTGACTAAGAGGAGTTGCTGCGATTGGCGATGTGTTTTCGATAGAGAACCCAATTCTCACCTCTGTGTAGGCAAGTCTCAGAAGAAGGTCAACAAGAAGGGAAAGGGAAAGAAGGTGATCGATACCATGGCTAAGAAGGAGTGGTACGTGGTGCGTGCTCCTAACCAGTTCAAGGAGCGCAACGTGTGCCGCACGCTGGTGTCCCGTACTTCGGGTCTGAAGATTGCTTCGGACGGTCTGAAGGGACGTGTGTTCGAGGCCAATCTGGGTGATCTGAACAAGAACGAGGATCAGGGTTTCCGCAAGATGAGACTGCGTGTGGAGGATGTGCAGGGAGACAAGTGCATCACTCTGTTCTACGGAATGGACACGACCCGCGACAAGCTGTGCTCGCTGATCAAGAAGTGGAAGACTCTGATTGAGTGCAACGTGGAGGTGAGCACGAACGACGGCTACAAGCTGCGTGTGTTCTGCATTGCGTTCACCCGCAAGCAGGAGAACCAGAACAAGAAGACTTGCTACGCCCAGTCGTCTCAGATCCACCAGATCCGCGCGAAGATGGTGGAGATCATCACGAAGGAGGTGACCTCGTGCTCTCTGGCTGAGCTGGTCCCCAAGCTGTGCAACGAGGTGATTGGCAACCGCATCCAGAAGGAGTGCGTGAAGATCTTCCCTCTGGAGAACACGATCATCCGCAAGGTGAAGATGCTGAAGGCTCCCAAGACCGATCTGGCGAAGCTGATGGAGCAGCACACCGAGGTGGTGAACAAGGAGGAGGGAGTGAAGGTCGAGCAGACCGTGGAGTCCCTTCCCGGAGCTGGTGGTCGTCTCTAAGCATGTATGTGCGAACGTACGTGTGAACACAACAATTGGTGTGTTTGTTGCAAACAGAGTAGAACTCATCATAGGAATCAAGAATGTCCTGAATCTTGAATAGGGAGCGAAGGATGGGACGCACGTCCTCTGCCTTGGATAGTCGCTTTAGAAGAGGGATGTAGTAGTAGAGCTTCTTGTCATTCTTGTCATCGCACCAAGAATCTATAGGAGCGCCGTTGTCGACATTGTAAGCAAATGTGTAGGGAGAGTTGTCCAGAATGACTGTTTTCGCCTAGAATCAGAGATCGAGGGAAACGCTACCAAATCGCGATCCAGTCCTTTCAGATCCTTGATGTACATACTGTTGCCGACAAACAGGCAATCATCACGACACAGGCAATGGCTACGTGAAAGAGAAGAGAGAGACCGACTGGATCAGTTTCTTATCACTGTTGAACAAATTGCAAATCACTTCCGCGTAGGGCTTGATGCCCGCGGTGAACACAACTAACTCATAGTATTTACTCATACTCTCCAGAAAGTAGAACACATAGGGACGAAAGCACAGATACACGTTATACTCCTCCCCGTCATTGATCTGAAACGAAATGTCGTAGTGGCTGGGCTTGTCAAGGTAGCAGTGAACGAGCGTTTCATCCAAGTCCAGCACAAGCGTGTGAGAAGGAGCTTCCGAAGACTTGGGAGGAAGCAGGTGATGCTTGAAGCATGATTTCGGCACCGATGAGTAGGGAGGGACTTCCTTCATCAGGAGGAACCTGCGTATCAGCGAGGAGAGAAAGAAAAACGGATCGATGAAGTCGTCCTCGTAGTCAGTGTCGTTTGTGAAAACGGAATCTGTTTCTAACGAGAGCGGGACAGTATCAGTCTCCGCCGCGTCGGGATGAGGCTTTGATAAACGCTCCAACGCAACGGCAGTGCTGTTAGGGGGACTCTCCGTGCAAAACGAAGTGGATATTCCTGTGTGGTTTCGCGTCGATGCACGTCGGATTCTCGAATAGCAGAGCTTCTCCTTCGGATGCTCTGCCTCTGCGCTAAGAGATGAAAGGAGAAAAGAGCATCCACCCTCTGAGATACGAGGAGCAGGTGTCATGATGGAATCGCGCTTTTCCATGGATTCATCCTCCTCAAGGATAGAGAGTCTGACTCTTCTTCCCGACGCATTATCGGCTTCCAGATTGATGGGTGCGACGACTACATAGGCGATTAGGTTGGGTGCGAGACAAACGACCCAAGCAACACATACCGTAGCTCGTAGGCTTCTTTTTGGACGACAAGAAAATGACACTTCCCGACATGTTGAATTGCGTACTATTGACTGAAGCAAGTGGGTAGACAATACTTAGAACTCAGGCAGAATGCGCAGAACAGAAAAAGAGGATGATCGCCAAGTTGATTCTGAAGAAGGAAAAGACTGTTGACAGGTTTGTAGTGTCTACTGTGTTTGAGTGATTTCTCTTATGGTTTTTCAGGGTTGCAGAATCACTGATTCAAACCGACTCTCCCGTAGCGTTCATTGGAACAAAGAGAATGAAACAACTCCTTAAGACTTCCCATTACAGTCAGTAACAAGGTAATCTCACTATCACGACAGAATCATGCGAAGGGAACCAGTATGCGATTTCACGTTCAGAGAAGGGCCCAGATTCCGCCGTGAGTCTGTTATTTCACTCTCAGTACAGTTGTATTATTCATAATCATTACGAAATGAACTTTCTGAATCAGGCAAAGGGACTTGTCGCGTAGGATTCTGCGTATTCACGCGCGTTATGGATTAGGAAGAAGACGGAGCTGGAGAAGACTCTGGATCAGGCTCTTTCGAACGAGAACTGGGGAGCTTCCGGAACGATGCTCAGTGATATTGCCCAGGCTTCCTACAATGAGTAGGACGCGGATTTTGGATTGGACGCTCTAGTGCTGACTACGAAGTGATCAAGGCTGCCATTTTCAAGGCTCTCGCTTCGCAGCCCAAGTATTGGAAGATCATCTTCAAGGTGGGCTCAATCAGACATGATAAGCATACAGGCTCTGAATTTGATCGATCATCTGATCCGCAACGGATCTCCTCGCATGATCGATGATGCGCGCGACAACATCGAGAAGCTGCGCTCGCTCCAGGACTTCAGCTTCAAGGAGCAGCAGTACGACCGTGGCAACGGAGGTGGGTGTGTCGTCCAGGGTTGACCGTAGTGCGTGAGAAGTCCTCTCAGATCATTGAGCTTCTGGACGACGACCAGCGTCTGCGCTTCGAGCGCAAGAAGGCGAAGGAGCTGAAGCAGAAGCTGGCTTCTCGTCAGAACGCCGTGGGTGGAGGCGCTCCCGCGTCTGCGGGTCCTCGCGTGCGTCCTGCGGGTCGCGCTCCCGTGCGTGGTCGTTACGATGACGACGACGAGCGTCCTCGCCGCCGCCGCTTCGAGGAGGACGATGACGACGACTACCGTCCCAAGAAGAAGACGACGCGCCGTGCGGACGTGAGTGACGAGGAGGAGGAGCGTCCTCGCCGCAAGCCGGTGAAGAAGGCCTCTCGCTTCGAGGATGACGAGGAGGAGGAAGAGGAGCGTCCGAAGAAGAAGGTGGTGAAGAAGGCGAAGAAGGTGGCGGACGACGACGACTTCGATGACGAGGAGGAGGAGAAGCCCAAGAAGAAGGTTGTCAAGAAGCCCGTGAAGAAGGCTGCGGAGGAGGAGGACTTCGATGACGAGGAGGAGGAGGAGAAGCCGAAGAAGAAGGTGGCGAAGAAGGCTCCTGCGAAGAAGCCTGCGAAGAAGGCCGCGGAGGAGGAGGAGGAGGAGGACTTCGGCGAGGAGGCGGAGGAGCCTGCGCCCGCAGCGGAGGACGATTTCATGGACATGTTCACTTCTGCGATGCCTTCTGCGCCCGCAGACACGAGTGCGAACGCGAACGCCGGATACGACTACGGCTACGGCGCCAGCAACGACGCGTACGGCGGAATGGTGGATCTGTCGTCGCTGGGCGCTGGAACTCAGCAGCCCGCGCAGCAGCAGCAGCAGCAGCAGCAGGGATATGGCTACGGAGCGTACGGCTACGGCGCCCAGCAGCCCGCCCAGCAGCAGGGATACGGCTACGGAGGCTACGGCTACGGAGGTCAGCAGGGATTCAGCGGATATGGCTACTAAGAAGTATAGTTTCGGAGTCTGTACGAAAGTGATTGTGTTTTGTTTGTTCATAATTCATTATCCTTTTCTTCCGAATCATGGGCGCGTTATTTTCTCAGTTTAGAACATTTAGTTTGCCTCCTTACCAGTACCACGGAGCGGTGGTAGGGATCGCATGTGTACAGTTACGTAGTATCCATTTCCAGTTGCGAAACCGGTGGACGGAGACTACAAGAACGGTGCATACCGGAGTTTGGATAGTTTCGACAAGCTCTGGGAGTATCCCATTCCCTCAAAGCCGTGGGTGAATACCACACTGTAGGAAATTCAACGGGGAGTCTTACCGTGTAGTGAAGTGCTAAAGAACTCGTATGAGGAACACGGTGATCGCCGCAGTTTAGGCCAGCGTGTTGTGAAAGAGGACGGAACGCTCGGCGACTACGAGTACCTTACCTACAAACAGCTTTACCCGCTCGTGGTCCAGCTGGGTCGCAGTATCCGAAAGCAGTTCCCCTGGTTAAAGCGACAAGGACGCTCCGGTTTTTACGGGAAGAATTGCCGCGACCTGCAGCTCTACAGTCTTGCCATGCAATCCCAAGACCAAATCTCCGTTCCCATCTATGACACGCTCGGAGAGGAGGCGGTGCGATTTGTGATTGAGAATTCCGGAATGACGGTCATCGCCGTCACCGAGGAGAAGCTGCCTCTGCTGTCCCAATTCCTGGTGAATCCCGGGGAGATCAAGGGAATCGTCCTTCTCAACGTCCCGCGTGCGAGCACGAAGCTGACCGCCTTCCAGTCGGTCATCTCCGACACGATCAAGGTGATCCATTTCGAGGACGTAGGCGTTCGGAGTTTCTCTCCCGCAGCTGATCTGCGTTCCCTACGAGGAGCCCGTCGTTCGTTCCGCAGACGACTGGGCTCCCTCCGGAGACTCGCTGGCGTACATTCTCTACACGAGCGGCACGACGGGTCACCCGAAGGGTGTGATGATCCGCCACGCGTCGATGCTGACCACCTCCGTCTCCTTCATCGACTACATCGTACAAACGGTCGTTCGCTCCCACGCAGCTCAAAAACGGCTGGCAGGTGTCCGACGCCGATGGAGTTTTCTCGTACCTGCCGCTGGCGCACGGTTACGAGACGGCGGTGGAGCTGGCGTTGCTGGTGGTGGGCGCACGTATCAGCTACTACAGCGGCTCCCTGCGTAACCTGGTGGACGACCTGCACTTCGCGAAGCCGACGCTGTTCATCGCGGTGCCGCGCGTGCTGCAGCGCGTGCAGCAGATCGTCCTGAACTCCTTCCAGGAGCAGAGCTGGCTCAAGCGGGCCATCATCCAGCTGGCGCTCTGGCGTCAGACGCTCGCCTGGCGCCGCGGCCGCCGTCTGCGGCTCTACGACTGGCTGGTGTTCGACAAGGTGAAGCAGGCGCTGGGCGGCTCGCTGCGCTGTCTGGCGTCGGGCGCGGCGCCGCTGTCTGGCGAGCTGAGCGAGTTTTTGCAGGTGTGCTTCGGCGTGCCGATTCTGGAGGGCTACGGACTCACGGAGACGGGCGCCGCCTGCTCGCTGACGATCAACAACAACGTGCGCGTATACTACTCGGTGGGAGCACCGCTGCTGGGCCACGAGATCCGTCTGCAATCGCTGCCGGATATGGGCTACACCACCGACGACACGCCTTGTCCGCGCGGAGAGGTGCTGGTGCGCGGCCCGTCGATGTTCTCGGGCTACTACAGGAACGAGGAGCTGACACGCGAGGCGGTGGATGAGGAGGGCTGGTTCCACACGGGCGATATTGGGCAGTTCAACAAGGACGGCAGTCTATCGATCATCGACCGGAAGAAGAGCATGCTGAAGCTGTCGCAGGGCGAGTATGTGGCGACGGAGGCCGTGGAGGCTGTGTATTCCGAGTGCAACTGGGTTTCGCAGATCTTCATCTACGGAAACTCCTACGAGAACACACTGGTGGCGATCGCGGCGCCCAATGGCGATACGGTGCTTCCGTTCGCAGCGTCGCTGGGTGTGGATGTGAAGGAGAACGGGCTGGTGAAGGCGAGTGCGGACCCACGTGTGGTGGAGGAGGTGAGGAAAGAGTTGAATGCATATGGAAAGCGGATGGGTTTGAAGGGATTTGAAATGATTCGAAGCTTGTACCTCGATGGCGATACTGATGCAATGGGTCAGATATTCACTGTGAAGAATGGACTCATGACGCCAACCTTCAAGCTGAAGCGAAAGGACTGTTACGAAAAGTACAAGGACACAATCAAGACACTGTATGATACAATTCACAAGAACGATATGTGAATGGAAGCGAGGGTCTGTTTGTTTGCAAATCACCGTGTTCTGGGGTTGTCGTGTTCTGATCACGACGCCATCACTATTACGCAGTTCTGATATGATCGAAGACCTGTCCTACGATCTAGAACTTGTTCCATTCGCAGAGACAAGTAACCTGTAGGAGATCTGTATCTACTTGCGCGCGAACGATCTGACTGCCCTCTCGGGAGTGGATCGCAAGCTGTTTCACATGGCGTCCAACAAATCCATCTGGCGACTACTCTATGAGCGCGATTTCAAAGCGACCCTTCCCTCCAATAGTACCATTGCACCACAGCATCTCTATTACATTCGATCCATTAGTGGATTTCGCTCTATCGACCGAATGAAAACGATCAACAACATGCTGTTCCTGTTGCACTCCCATTTCACACATAGAAACGCACTCCACCAGGTCACTCAAGTCGTCACACCCATTCGCAGCACACTGACGATTGGGATTTGGACGATCGAGTTTGACGTCCTCCGTCGCCAACGGAACTCACATCTAGAGGATATCAGGATACACCTTTCTTGAAGATAACAGGAATCTAGGAATCGAGTTGGCATATACAAGCAACGGCTGGTAAGAGTTCGGGTCCACGTCTACGCTAGGTTCCGGTACCGTGACTATGATGGAAATCAGTTTTGCGTCTACAGGTGATTACTGCCAAGCGATTCCATTCTAGTTCGGCAGAGCTAGTCAACCAGACGCTCCACATCGTCCCTCCCTATAACGAGACAACACCCGTACCCTTTGAGCATTCCGTCGCCTACAAGTGGGGCGAATGGATCATTATTAGCGATTGCGGAACCATTTACGTCATCAACAATACAGACAAACACCAGTCTCTCATCCTATCACCCTTTGAGAGTGGATTCGTTTTCTATGCGACCGATAAAAACCCCAACAGCTACAACAAAGTAATCGTTTATCCCCCAAACGATGGTTGATACTTGTTTGTTCCTGAATGAATCCAATCCGCTGGAACAGGATCATTCCCGTTTCTATCGCCTGGTTTGGTCGGATGACCTCCCCAGTTTTCCATTCACAAAACTCCGTAGTTGAATCATTTGGTAGAATGATCATTCCTATTCGCTGCTTTACTTGTGGAAAGGTGAGTTCTTTCTCTTCGTCCATTTGATGAGTTAGGTCGTCGGTAATAAGTGGGAGGCGTACTTGAACTATCTTGAGAACGAAAACATGGACGCTGCGTAAGATTTGGTGTGGGAAGGGTCATTTCGGTAGTACCGCTCTGGATAAGCTGGGTCTTCATCGGTACTGCTGCAGAAGAATGGTGCTTACTCACGTGGATTTGATTGAAACTCTTCTGAAGTACTCCAGTAGGAGATGGTGCGGGAGGATGATTGTGTAGACGCGAGCTGCGAGAAGTAAAGTCCCACCCTGTACAACCTGTAGTTTAGACACTCGTTTTCTTTCAACAAACACCATTGCTGAGTATAGTACAACTAGGAAAGACGACACTTCTTGGAACTGAATTCCACACTGGAGTACTCCATCTCCTGACACTTTCGCTGCCACCAGCCGTTCTCCGCAGTAACGTCCTCGACAATCTGGCGGAAAAGCACTTGTTCCGAGCTGGAAATGAATTCTCCAACACACACGTACTCGGTCAGTTTGTTCAGCATGACCGTGTTATCGCTATCAAACATGCTCCTTGCTGTACGAATGATCGATTGGGAACGGACCAGAAAGGTTCTATGGTCAAGAGACACACGAATGGAAACCGTAAAAGAAGAATGAGGAGAGATGGTTGGGAGCTCAGCTGTGCATAACGGGATCCGATCTCGTAAAACGACGGGCAGCGATAGCGCACATTCATCACCGTCGGCTCAGCCCACAATTGGGATCTAGAATTTGAATGGCATCCCACAATACAAACAGAAACTGCTGGCGAAAAGACTTCGGCTCGAGGAGCTCGACACAGTGGTTTCGGACGAGTGGAATTGCGATCCACGCCGGTAACTCCAACTCCACGTTGGTCGGTATTTTTCCATCCAGATCGCTCTCGCGCAGACAGTACGCGTCCATAATCGTTGACAATGGCTTCACTTTCAGCAACACATCTTCTTCCAGAATGTTATCGATAGAATAGTAGTCATAGTTCGGATCGTAGAGAGGAATTGTGGGGGAGTCTTCCTCCAGTCCGGGGGTTTCTATCGACGCCATCGTTTGAGAGGCAACTCCAAACGGAGGCGGCAATCGCGGGAATTGAGTCGTCTCCCCATTTCTTTTCCTGCACACAGACTCTCCATAATCATGTTCTCCCTTCGTTCCTTCGCACAGAGAACGGCGCCCCTGGCTGCCAACAGCCTCAAGGCGGCTCTCCGTAAGAATGCGCCCAGTATGAGCGTCCCTCTGTCTGTAATGCGTAGTGATGCAGCAGGTTGCTTCGGTTGTGTATACCAAGGAGCAGCGCCCTGTCCCTGAGGACTACCGCGTGCCTGACTACATGGAGAAGATCTACACGTGGTGCTACGTGAAGCCTAAGAACGTGAAGATGCTGGATCGTCAGCTCGTTGTCCAGGCCATTCTATTCGGCTATTTCCAGCCCCTGGCGAACATGGTGTGCACGGAGCTGAAGCCCGGCATGAAGCTTCTGCAGTGCGGTAGTACATACGGAAAGCTGGTGGCCACCGTATCGAAGACCCTGGGACCTGAGGGAACTTACAATTGCTGCGATATCATGCCTATTCAGGTGGCTTCTTGCAACCGCAAGATGTCGCAGTTCCCTTGCCATGGAGGATGCATTCTGGAGGACGCCGCTACACATCACCCCGAGGAGGACAAGCAGTACGATGCTGCGTAGGTGAATCAATACGAGTCGATCATAGTCTGTCGTTCCTTCTGCTGCACGAGGTGCCCGATGACACCAAGTACAAGGTGATCAACCGTATCATGATGTCGGTGCCTGTGGGCGGAAAGGCCATCTTCATCGAGTACCACAAGCCCGCGTGGTACAGTCCTTGGAGATACATGATGCCGATCGTGTACTGGCTGCTGGAGCCTCTGGCGTTCCCTGTGTGGAACCACCAGATCACCGAGCTCGGTGATCCCAACCTGGTGAAGAAGTTCAAGTGGAAGAAGGAGCTCCGTTTCATGGGACTCTACCAGAAGCTGGTTGGTATCCGTGTGGAGGACTAACGAAACTAAACTTTAGCGAGTCTGTTTGTTTGATAGAGGAGTGGTTGGATCACATTGTTGTACATACTCGCGAAGACCATCATAACCTGTTTGTGGGAAACCAAAATGTCTCTGAGCAAATATATCCAGGAAGTAAATGAGGCAGGAAGTCGAGGAGATTTGGAAGCAGTGAAGCGGATTGTCAATGAAGTGAAGGTAGGTTTTCAGGGAAAGGAGTAATGGGTGCAGCTTGTCCTGTTGACTTCTGTAGATCCCATTCCTGATCAATGTAGGAAACGTCGCCATTGCCGTTCTCACTCCCTAGATGACTTTTTTGAGAACTGTATATGTATTGCGATAACAAAGATGCAGAGCGAAATTTCAAATACCATCCAACTATACAAAACGTTCTGTGTTGATGATCCGAACACAGAACGCCAACTCCTCGTCAAGTCACTAAATCTTCTATATCTGCTTATTTCGAACAATCTCCCAACGTTCCATGCCGAAGTCATTGTAAAGGGTTTTGTTCATTCACTAGTTGGAACTGCTCACAGAGGAAGAGCTCCAGAGTCCGCTCATCCAGTTCTCTGTCAACATTGAGGGATACCTAACAACTGGACGCTACAACATGATTCAGGAGTGCATGCACCATCTTCCAAACCCCATCTTTTCGCACCTCATGACATCCCTGTTGCAGTCGATACGGTATCTCGTGTTCTTCCCATTCCTATCCTAGCACTGATATTGAGAGCTGTATCGAGGTGTCGTACAGAGAGATTTCGGTGAACGAGTTTGTGAAGACGATTGGCTGGACTGACTCTCTTCCCACTCTTTTCGAGCTCATCCGTTCGCAGCATGTGACATATGTTCTTACCGTTTCATGTGTAGCCATCTTGGGTCATTGAAGAAGACAAGATCGTCTTCCCTCGCAAAATGATGGAAACCCAAGAGTTCACGAAGAACACGCTGGGTGATTTGATTAGACAAGTGAGTGATATTCAGACGATTTACGAGTGTTTGTTTTCATGACATCGTCCGTTTGTGTTCTCTTTTCATTCTTGGAATCAACACGATACGATTTGACGATCCCCGCAGAAAGGATATATCAACTCATATCACGCGATTGTCTTCGCTGACATTTGATACGAAAGACCCTTTGATACGCTCAACTTGGCATGTTGAACACGATAATATGGCGAACTTCAAAACGAAACGTAACCTAACCGACTGCATACTCAAAACTCGATCGTGCACGACTGAAGAAGAATAGAATTTCTAGGACTATAATGGGACATTCCATATTCCGCCGAGAAACCGTATTAGTCACTCCGATTAATCATTATATATTTTAAACGATGTCTTCTGATAAGAAAGGCGGAAAGGCTTTGATGATTTGTATGAATACTATTCTGGTTATCCTGGGTCTGTTCATCCTGGGAACCGGAATCTATCTGAGAGTTGGAAAGGATATTCCCCCAGTGCTGGATGTTCTGTCTGGATATCTGACGATGATGATTTGGTTTGGTGTGGCTCTGGTGGTGTTCGGAGTGATTGGTTACTGCGCTGCTTGCGGAGGTTGCTTCCTGTTTGTCTATGTCCTGGTGATCACTCTCTGCACTGTCTTCTGCCTGATTGCCGTGATTATCACTATCGTCGGTTTCTTCGCTGTGAAGAAGGAAGTGGTCCTCGATCAGATTGATAATGCCACGATGACGATTGTGGAGAGCGAGGAGTATGCGGAGCAGTGGAAGAAGCTACAGGACGACATGAAGTGCTGCGGATACAAGGGAATTGCGGAGACGGGTTCCTACTGCACGGAGGAGTCTGTTGACTGCCGTACTATCTTCCTGGAGATGCTGAACAAGTACATTGTGAAGGCGATCATTGTTGCTCTTGTCACCTTCGTCGTTGTCCTCCTTCTGAACATTGGTAGTTGCTCTGCCATGAAGAGCGATTGTAGTCGTTAGTTCTGTGAAATGTAACGGATTGTTTGTTGGAGACAGCATTTTCTTGTCATGTCGGACGTGGATCAACGCAGGAAGAAAGGATTGTTTCGTAGGCTAGTCCTCCCTTTTTTTGTGCTTTTCATAGCCTCGGTGACCTTGTTTCTTGTGAATTGGCAGTTCGTAGCGTCAGATCTTATCAATCTACGAACCGAGCGTGCGACCTTCGTTTCATCAGAATCGAAAGAACAAATTCGTCCTCCACCTGTGAAATCGGCCATTTCCTCCGTATCTCTTCCCGGTCGGCCGGTGGAAAGTCTGTCGCTTCAGAAAGATGTAAACGTATTGAGGAAGGAGCCCAGTCTTCCCAAACAACCTGTTGTTGCTCCCGTTAAGGATGAAGAGCCGGCCGTTTCACTTTCCCAGCAGAATCCGGTCGATTCGGAGACGTCAGGGTCAGACAGCAATTCCGAGCAAGAGAGTGGAGCTGAGAGTGCTGTCGATACAAGTTCGTGCAGGGGAACTTCTCTGGAGTCGCTCGTATCCAAGTCGTCCGTGTTCTCCATTGACGACTTTGATTGCAGCGAGTCGAATCAGGGATGGAAGGACCACGTTCCAGGACCCACTCCCAACAGCACGCGCAGTCCGGGAATGTGGAAGAAGCGCATGGACGTCCTCTCCGAGTTTTCCTCCTTCCAGGACAACTTCGACTTTGACGACGACACGGGAAAGTACATCGTGTTTTACCCCATCTTTGCCGGCATCGGCAACAACCTCGCCGTGTTCGCCGAAGTGCTTCTGATCGCCCTTCGCTCGCACCGTAAGTTCCTCGTGTACGACTGGGACACGCTGCGCGACTACTTCTACCTTCCTTTCCACTACGAAGTGATTCGCGAGAAGGGTCCGTTTCCTTTCCATGTATAAAATAGTGTGGGAGCGCGACCCGTCGACTCTTTTCGTGTTGAAGACGAACGAGTGTCCCTTCGACCCCGTGTCGGTGGTACAAGGAAACGAGCAAGCGCGTTTCATCGTGATGCGGTCGACGTGTCTGACGACACAGCACCTCACGAAGCTGCGTGAGGAGAAGCGCTGGTTCATCGACCACGGCATCGCACCGCGCGGACTGGTGAGTCCGCAGGAGGTGGCGCACCACATCTACCGCTTCCTCTACCACGACGTGATGGTACCGAGGCCGTGGGTGCAGGAGATGATCGACGACTTCAAGAGAGAGACGGCGTGGGACTCCCACTACACCGTCGGTGTCCATGTGCGCACGGGAGGCGTTAGCAGAGAGGGAACGCGGTGGGGACGTTTCCTGAACGAGAAGGACGTGAAGTTGTTTGAACGATATGCCTTGTTTGTTACGCGGGCGTATGAGGAGGGGAACCCGATGGGCGTCAGCCGGGTGAGGGAGGAGACCGGCAAGAAAGTCATGTGGTACGTGCTGAGCGACCAGGAGTATGTGAAGGACTCCTTGAAGAAGAAGTACCCGCAGTATGTGGTGCATACAAATTGTGACATGACACATACGAACAAGGGGAGGACGATGAAGCATGACCCCGGCTTCACATGTGCGCTTGTGGAGAACTATCTGCTGAGTTCGACGGATATCATGGTGCTGACCTCCCGAAGCACCTACGGATACCTTGCGAGACATCGTTCTAACGCGCCCTACGTCGCCATCGACCTGGGCGATTATGACCGCTGGCTGAAGAAGACAGAGGCGAAGAAGAAGGAGCTTCCGGTCGCCCAGTGGAATGCGGATGATGTGTAAAATCGTGATTTTCGTGTCTAATGACCATTTGTTTGTTCGTCAGTACCCCTTTTTAGGATGTGGATCCTAGAGAAATGCGATTCCCGTTTTCGCTTGGGAAGGAGGTCTATCGGTGTAGATGAAGAGTACTACCTTCTTTGTGGAAAATGGATGATCGGAAGGATTTCCAGTGCGACGTAGAAGAGGGGAACTCATTCCATAGCGGCATCGATCGTTGCCTCCGAGATTACCGTATCCCGAAATCACGTTGCTATTGATGTCAGCAACTCGTACGACCCTAAAGATCCCCATTCCGTCATGACGCTCACCATTTCGGACATGCACACCAAGCATGGCACCAAATGGAACGGAGAACGTAGCCACGAATTCTCCCATTGATTTGTAGCCATTTCCACAATTCAGCTGTCGACCGAGTCAACCCATGGCATTCTTCAGCTGAGCAAAACATGCAGTTATTCGTCAGTGTTGCTATCCCTTCTCATCTGCAGGATTCGGTGGAAACCGACGATGTTCTGTTTTTCCCGCATTCCGTCGTCACAACGGAGAATCCTGCAAGCGAAGCTCCGTAAGCTGGGTAGTTCTTCGACCTCACTCTGACTCCAGGGTTCCACTACAATTCCAACTATGCGAGTGGAGTCACCTCCCATCTCGTTGTATCTGAGAGTTTGGATGGTTCTGCTCCCTCTCCACATTGACCGTAGTTACAATCAAAGTCCTGCAGGCGCTCATCGACGGCATCTCTGTCGTCACTCCTCCCTTCATCGATGCGATTCAAAAGCTCAAACTACCTCCCGCCGACGCGTTTCCACCCATCTGCAGCCTCACTTCCAGATATCGTCCATCGCAGGACGCGATGAAAATCGACCTCTCTCTGCATCCCCAGCGCAAGACCGTCTTCAAAGGCTTCACGTTCCACTTCCTCGACCCCTCTTCCCCCTACACGGAGATCGTCCCCCTCGCCGGCGGTCAAATCGACCGCACTTCCCTCACATACGCTTCCCAGGCCTCTTCTCCCCTCGCTTCCCACATCGTCGTGTTTCCGTCGGAGGAGTCGCCGGAGCTGTCTTCGGAGGCGTCCGTAACGCTGAAGCGACCCCTGTCGGAGGCGGCTGCAGCGTGGGCGCGGCGTGGGTGGCTGCCGCTGGCGGAGCAGGAGCTGATGCGGGCGTTGGTGTTCGACGGGGAGATGCAGCGACTGGTGGCGGGTGCGAGGAGGAGATGGGAGGAGGAGATGCGGGAGAGGGAGTCGGTGGGGCTGGCGTCGGATGACTCGGTGGAGACGGTGGAGTCGCAGTCGTCGGTGGGACTGGCGTCGGATGACTCGGTGGAGACGGTGGAGTCGCAGTCGTCGGTGGAGTCGCAGTCGTCTGTGCAACAGTTGTCTGTGAAACAGTCGCTTATGCAACGATCATCACTACTACAACAATCATCCACACTACAACCACCAACACTACAACAACCATCCACACTACAACCACCAACACTACAACAATCATCCACACTACAACCACCAACACTACAACAATCACCCATCAAAACCACTTCCCATCTTCCACTCCCCGCCACACTGAGAGGACTCAAACGACCCCAACAAACGGACGACGGCGACGACGTGGAAGCGTTCTTCCGCGAAGTGGACAATGGAGAGGCGAAGCGAGTCCGCGAAAAGGAACGAACGAGCTGCAGCGCCAGAGTGGAGAGCGAGTCGGCGGAAAGCGAGCCGTTTCTCTCCGACGAACTGGAGAGCGAGCATGAAGAGAAGGTACAAAACGAGGTGGCTGAAATCCGCGTCGAAGAAACGACAAGTGGGAAGGGAAAACGATTCAAGAAGAAGGCGTTCAAGAAGGCGACGGGTCTCGTGCCTCTCCATCCCTATCAGGGTTCTCTTGTTTCTTAACAAACAATCCACCACAGTCCATTGCCAAAGTACGGATAGAACGAATCGCCTCCACGCCGCTGTTGACGGTACGGATTGTACGGGTTGCGATAGTACGGAGAGCTGTAGTAGCCGCTCTCGCCGTCCGAATCGTAGTCCTCATAGCGCGGGTCGCGATATCCTCGTCGCGACGACGAATCCATCGGCATGTCCGGATAAAACGGATTCGCCACGATGCGTCGCGGCTCCTCCTCTCGTGATGGCATCGACATGGGTTGCGGCGACGCGCGCTTGTGGCCTCTCACCACGCGAGGCTTCTCCTCCTCCTCCTTCAGCGTGTACGTGATGTCCATCACGCTCTGGTCGTCGTAGTACGTCGCGCGGGGCGCCTTCTTGAAGTCGATCGGGACGTCCGGCAGCGTCAGCACCGTCGTGAAGGGAATGTAGCGGTACGACGGTCTGCTGCCGTAGAACATAGCGTAGTAGCCGGTGGGCTGCTCGTTCTTCTCGATGCGGTAGCCCTGGATGACTACCTTCGCCGTCGGCTTCGACGGCCGCGTGATGCAGCGCAGCGACTTCTGGTCGAAGTCCACGTTCATCAGCATCAGATGCAGCTTGTTACCCTGACGCAGCCACTGGTACTTGGGATTGTAGTCACTGCGGATGCCCTCCAGCGAGTCGTCCTCGCTCTCCTCGGCTTCCTCCACCTCCGGATTCGTGTCTTCTTCCGCACTGGTAAAGGAGTCCGAAGACTCGTCCTCCGACGGCTCCGCAGCTGGCTCCGGAGACGCTTCCTTCGACGCCTGCTTCGACGTGATCTTCACAGGCACCTTCGCCTCCTCCTCCTTCTGCTTCAACTCTGTTTGCTTGGCTTCTTCTTCCTGCTTCTTCAGCTCCGCCTGATGAGCCGCTTCTTCCTCCTCCTGTCGCTTCAGCGCCGCCTCTCGCGCAGCCTTCTCCTCGGCTTCGCGCTTCGCAGCCTCCTCCGCCTGCCGCTTCAGCTCCTCCTGCCGTTTGGCTTCCTCTTCAGCTCGTCGCTCCGCCTCCTCCTCTTCCGCGCGACGTCGAGCTTCTTCCTCACTTTTCCTCCGTTCCTCTTCGGCCCTTCTCTGAGCCTCCTCCGCTCGCTTTCTCGCCTCCTCCACACGCTTCTTCGCCTCTTCCACTTGGCGTCTCGCCTCTTCTTCAGCTCTCTGCGCCTCCTCCGCCTCACGCTTCGCCTCCTCCGCCTGCTTACGTGCCTCCTCTTCGGCTTCGCGACGAGCTTCTTCCTCCTCGCGACGCTTCGCTTGCTTGGCCTGGCGCTTGGCCTTCCGCTTCTCCGCCTTGCGGCGATGACGCGTCTCCTCGTTCTCCTCCTTCGACTTGGGCTCGCTTGTCTCCTCCTCCATCGCAGATTCCTTGCTGCGACGCGCCTCCTCGAACTCCTCCGGAGACATCACGTGCACCACGTGCACCGACTTGGCTCGCTTCAGCGGAGGCTTCGTCTCGGTCTCCATCTTCTCCGCTGGCTCTTCGGAAGGCTCCTCCACGACAGGAGACACGGGAATCTCCTGCGACGACAACAGCGCCTGGTACCGTGGCGACGAGACAAAGGCACGATAGAAGTTGGAAAGTGCAACTGCTCTCGTATGCAGAACTGTCGTTTCGTCCTGAAGAGTCAGGATGCGCTTTACCTGCTCTCTTCTCTTAATTCGGATCTCTTCATTTCCGTTGCTGCTTACGCCATCCAGAGCAAGCAGTTTACTTGTGAGATTCTCGTTGAGCATTCCGCAATCATACTCATACGTACTATAGGATAGACGGATGCCATACAGATAGTCATTCTTCAGAGATATGCTCTTCCAGTACTGAAAAACGGCTTGCAGCATCAATATTTCTCTCTTCGCTACCAGCCGCTCATAGGTCCACTCCAACTTTTCAATTTCCTTGGATATACTTCCAATCTTCTCTAATGCCTTGTCAACTTCAGCCTGGTTTGCAGTCGGGTTGTCTTGGCTCATCAGTTTCAATAACGGCGATCAAATGGGTACTCTTTAGAAAAAGAAGTGTTGTACGAGTATCGTTGCTCAGAATATTCTAGAAAGATCTGGAAGAGTCGGAATCCTTTATTCTCACAGCGTAATGGATGCAACAATCGTGAATCCGAAAGGTGAAGGGGAGGAGAAAACCTTGGAGTCGATGTCTCCCATTCTTTCCATTTTGAAGGCATGAATCGTCTCATGTGTCCACCGCACGTGGGTACTCACATATTTTGAAACAGATTAGTTACACATTACTCCATTCATGTTTCCTTTCTGATAAACCCACATCGTTTTGCTTATTCCATAGTGTACGCTCCTATACCGTTTGGTACCATAATAGTTCATGTCCTTCTTTCGTTTGCTCTTTCTCGGAAGTAGCGCTGTGAATCTGTATCGGAGTGCAGCAGTCCAAGTTGTACGTCTTCTTTGATGGAGTAACCGTGAAGAGATCTTCCAGAGTCATATTGGGCGGTCATATTCGTATCGCTGTTGCATCTTCCTGACGTAGACTTTCGCTCGATTGATCGAAGGGGACTCGAGATCTTGTTTCCGCGTCTCAAAGTCCTAAATAGTATGTTTTTCATCATCGAATGAACTGCAGATCAAACTGAGCTTACTGACAAGCAGGTAAAACACGTCGTTTACTGGTTGATGGGTGGAGGAGGCGTGGTAGTAGTGGGAGGATACGAGTACGTGTCTCACCGATGTTTTGTACCCATCACAAACCGACCGCACTCCATTGTTCCCTTCTCCTATTGCACTGAACTGTAGATATTTTCGCGAGAGCACGAACTTGAGGTCCAGGATTTCATTCTGGGGCTGCTCGGCTATGACAAGGAGGACCCAGTGGATCTTGGGAATGGCATCACGGTCACAATTCCAACCATTCAAGGAAATCCGATCATCACAAACCCCCTTGACGAGCGTTATCGTATCGCCACCCGCGTAGTCTCTAGTCTCCAAAAGGCCTGCATCTACTTCAGCCCCGAGTGTGAGAACTACATGAACCATATGAAAGTCTTCGTTGTGGATGCTCCCATCGTCAACGCCTTTTCTTCCATGGGATCCATCATCGTGATCTACACTGGTCTCATTGACAGATACATTGAGCAGTATAATGGAGATGTGAGGAAGGTGGAGAATGTGGGATCCCTTTGTTGGCTTGATTGTAGGCTGTCGCGGGTGTGATCGCTCACGAGTTGTCCCACTCGCTGGCTTCTCATTCCATTGAAAGCACCTTTCACGTCTCCAATCTGTTCTTCGCCTTCACCATGTTTGCTCTGAGCGATGTAATCATCACTCCATTCTTTCAGAAACTCTATGCGAATAAGAAAAGGTGTGGCTAATGATGAACTGTTATTGATTAGTCGCAAACATGAGTCGGAAGCAGACTTCCTCGCCATGTATCTGCTGAAACGCGCTGGATACGACATTCACACATGGCCCGAGGTGTTGTCCCACATCGACGACACAAACGGAATTGACTCAAGACTGATGAAGATGACGATCACGGCGCAAAGCGACCATCCGCTGACTGAGGATCGTGTGAAGCAGATCAACGAGGAAATACCGATTGTGGAAAAGGACTTCAAGACGAAGTACGAGGTGGAGAAGAAGTCGCTAGCGGAAACGGCGGTTACCAAACCGATGAACATGGTTATTGATACAGTCCTTCAGTGGAGCCGTCTTCTGTTTTGGTAGTTGCATCATTTCATTTGTTTTTTTCAAGTCTATTCTTGTCACTACTAGAAACAATCGCAAATGTGACAATTGCGACAGTGTCGCACCGCACTGACGCAACCCACTCTTTCATAATCGATGAAAATGAAGGCGATTCTGCTGATTTCGACAATACTCTTCGAGCTCACGTGTGGAGGACTGCTTTCGAGTTCGAAACACGCGTTTAAGGCGGACGATCCACTCAACTTGCGTGTGAACGGACTGCATTCTCTGAAAACGCTCATTCCCTACGACTACTACTATCTTCCCTTCCCTAAGGTACTTCCTTTGATGGTCAATGACTGGACAGCCTGAAAAACTGACCCACAAGTCTTCGTCCATTGGTGAAATCATCACGGCAAACCATATCGAGAGTTCTTTATACAACGTGAGTGTTCAGCGAAACGAAGAGTGTCGGGACACCACTTCTCACTTAGCATTAGGTGTTGTTATCGGAGAAAAGGATTACGATGAAAAAGAGGTTGATATGTTTGTCGACTTCATTAACAACGAGTACACTGGAGAGATTCTCGTCGATAACCTCCCTGGAGTGATGCGCATGACGGACAAGGAAAACAAAGTGGAGTACTATCACGGATATCCCGTCGGTGGAGTTCTCGTCCAGCCGGGAAATAACAGCGTCGGATATGCGATCAACAACCATCTCGATTTCAACATCTACGTGAACGGCAGGGAAGCAGAGAACTCCTTCGTGATTGTTGGGTTTGAGATGACGCCTCGCAGGTACTAGCATCCCCTTTCTCCCATCTAGCATTCGCTACGAGTCCAAGGAGAAGGTCTCCCAGACCTGCTCGCTCTCACGTGTCCCCGCAATGAGCATTCGTGGAAAAGGTGCAACATTGACGAACAACGTCTCTCTCCATTCCTCTCCTCACTCATAGAAGATCCACGTCATTTACACCTACTCGGTCCATTGGCTCCCTTCTAACACAACCTGGTCGAAGCGCTTCGATGCCTACAGCGACAGCCACTTCCGCGAGGAGACCTCCAGCATCCACTGGTACAGCATTCTCAACTCGCTGCTCGTCGTGCTCTTCCTTTCCGTATCCTCACTCGTCCTCTCTCACGCAGGGAATGGTCGCCTTCATCATTCTCCGCACGCTCTACCAGGACTTCGCTCGCTATAATCGCGTTTCTTCACCTTGATGGATTGACCCGAAGCTCCCCACCAGCGAAGACGAAGTGATCGACACCGACGATAGCGGCTGGAAAATGGTTCACGCGGACGTGTTCCGAGCTCCCGAGCACGGATTCCTCCTTCTCTCCGTTCTGGTGGTAGCGATGCATAAGCGGGTCAATGAAAGGGCTCGGGCGCGCAGCTCTCGCTTATGATGCTTCTCACGCTCCTCTTCTCCTTCTTCGGCTCCTATTCGCCGGAGAGCAGAGGCACTATCGTGAATCTCCTCCTCCTCTTCTACATCCTTCTCTCCTTCGTCAACGGATACCTCGCGACGCGACTCTACGTGTCCTTCGACGGAAAGCAGATCAAACGTCTCATCGCGGTCACCGCCTCCGCGCTGCCACGTAGCTCCTCTCGCCTCCTTCCACGCAGTCACCTTCTTCACCATCCTCCTGGCGCAGCAGATGCTCGCCACCTTCCAGCATAGCATCTCCGTGGTCCCGCTGTGGACTCTCGTCAAGCTCATCTTCATCTGGCTCGGTCTCTCGCTGCCTCTCGTCGTCTTCGGATCCTATCGTGCGCTCGCGAGACCGCTCTTCGAGCCGCCCGTCACCACCTCCGCCATTCCGCGCGAGATCCCACCGCAGCCGTGGTATCTGCGCACCCTACCGATGGTCCTTGTCGGAGGCATCGTTCCCTTCGGAGTCATGTTCATCGAGTTCTTCTTCTTCCTGTCGTCGCTGTGGATGGGAAAAGGATACTATCTCTTCGGGTTCCTCTCCATCGTCTTCCTCATCGTCGTCATTGCCACTGCGGAAATCGCCATCGTCATCGTCTACTCGATCCTTTGCTCGGAGAACTATCACTGGTGGTGGATCAGTTTCGCGGCGCCGGCGTCCACCGGCGTCTACGCTTTCCTCTTCTCCCTCTACTATCTGAGAAACGTGATCCAGCTGGATAGTCTCGTGATGATGACGGAGCTGGCGGGCTATCTGCTCATTTTCTGTGTGGCGCTGTCCGTCCTCCTTGGATCGGTTGGATTCATCACATCCTTTGTCTTCGTTACAAAGATGTTTGGTGGTGTGAAGGTTGCGTAATGTAACATGTCGTGTGTTTGTTACAAAGAACGAACTGGTACTGTTGCCGCATCACCATCTCCTCCTCACTGCGCCATCGGCGGAAGTCTTCTCCAATTCCCGACTGACCATTCAGACGCTGGCGCTTCATCTTCTCCTTGATCTTCTCGCGACCCTCTCGTTTCACTAATTGTTGATTTCACTTTCCCAAAACTTACGTTTGTACATTTCATCACGAAGAGCGTTCTCCTCCTGAACACGCTGAAGCCGCTCCTTCTCGTCGCGTTCCGCCTTCTCCTTCTTTGCCTTCTCCTCGCTCTCCTTTTCCTGTTTCTCGCGCTTCTCCTTCTCCTCCTTCTACAAATCAACCATGTCATCCATCTCTACCGTTTCCTTATTCTCTGGAGAGTTCAAATCGAAGTACTGAATGTAATCGTCCGCCTCCTATCCATCATGATCAACATCCACAGCAAACCGTCCGCACTCTCTTCAGGTAGGTCGGAATCTCTACCGTATTGTACATATCTGTAAACGAAGGGAGACTGGAGGTTGGCAGCTCCTCCTCCTTTTCCGCCTCTTTCTCTTCCTACACTATCATTCTCTCCTCATGCTCATCATACGGAATTGGTTTGCTGTTCCTTCTTCTCCTTCTCCTCCTGCACCTTCTCCTTTTCTTCTGAGTCGCTGCCGTCCGAAGACAGTGGGTAAGGGACCAATGAGATCATTCAAACAAACACAACAAAAGATGAATGCTACAGAGAGGCGATTTGGGAAACAAATGAATTCTTCCCCAACACAAGCGATAGTGTATACAAGGGAGCGGACACAATATATCCTTTTGACAGTTGATCTACGATTCGGAGTACAAAGGCAAGCGTACCTTGAACGTAAGTTGACAAATCGGAAAGAGCGATGATATCGGTATGAATATCCTCTGATTCATCCAGGTGTTGGATGGGATGCTTGTTCTCTTCCAAATCCATATCCACCTCCACAACGTAGACCATTTGTTGCTCATTGCTCTTCCATGGATCACAGAAATAGGGAATGGGGAGTTGCAACTATGGTTGAGACGACTCCACAACACCAACGTCGATGCATTTACCGACATATCCCGTTTCCTCCGTCAGTTCTCGGAGCGCAGCTTGTTCTGGGGTCTCGCCCTTATCCACAATTCCTAAACTGAACATTCAATCGCTTTCTCACCTGCAGGAATAGACACTGTATACGACTCCACAGCAGGTCTGAAACAATGGATGAGCAATAGATGGGGTTCAGAATAGCAGGATCCTTTCAGTATGGGAAGGACAAAGGAACCTATCTATAAGAGACTACACTGACCAACCATCCACCATCTGGTTCTTTGTGACTCTTCGGTTACACTCATAAACCTATGGAAATCACTGTAAAGATAAAATTACTTGTATCGCTCCCGTTTTGGGGTTCTTGTATACCAACTCTCCAATCTGTAGATACTTCCCCGTGTATTTCCAATCGACTGTTCTCCCCTCCGATGGAGTTAACGAATCCGAGTATCCGCTCATTCAACAAACAAATCACTGTTACATGAGTTCAGGAACTCTTCTCTTCAAGTACTGTATCAACACATCCACCTCAGAGGCATCTAACCTAGCTAAAAGATCTTGTCGGATCGCTTCCTCCTTCTTCTCATCAAAAACGACAGGCTCCTCGTCACAGAGCTTTGACCAAACCGAAATGAAGCAGCTCAGTAGCAAACCTTTGCGCGTGTATTTCCACGTGTACTGGATAGACGAATCCTCATCCATCGAATCGGCTTCCTTTGATGACTGCTCCGACTCCGATGACTCCGACTCGGCAATCCGTCCTTTGCGCAGCGCTTTCGATGAGTTTCCTCGATTCGATTTGTCGAAACGATGACTCTTGCGTGTGGATCCCAGTGATGATACTGCCTGCGGAGACTCCCCAAAGGAATACACCGAATGATCGTCGCTCAGTGTGGTTAAGATATCACAGAGGAATAAACAAGGATATCGTAACAGTCATCGGCAGAGGAAGGAATGTTCTATACTCACATTCAAACAATTCATTTACATTGTTTCCCTTCTTCTTATCGATCTTCCTGTAGGGATTGCCAAAGATGTTTGGATTCTGTGGTACTTCTCCCGTTTGATAGTCTCTAAACTGTTCCTGACTCGATATGTACTTGAAGAAGTCGCCCATTTTGGAGATCGGACACTACGATTGATTCGTGCCGTTGGAGCAAACCTTTTCCTTCTCTCTCCGAATCTGGAGCCGTTTTCCACGCGATATGAACTCATCACTCTCCTCCTTCCGCTTTTCCCTATAGGACGACCGTATGTAATCCGCGAAGAAGGAGATATCCAGGTTGCCAACTACACTCATCCTTCCTCCAAATCATGAATGACAACAAACAGACCAATTCTCCACAACACGAGTGGTTACACGTTTTGCAAAAGAAATATCCCTTCTCGAAGGAAGAGAAGGACATGGGAAGGGAAAACTCAAACCAGAAGACTTGAGATAGGAATACAAACTGGGGACATATTCTAACGATACGGTTTGAATCCACTGTATAAGTGCTTTTGAGTCCTTCTGCTCAAGCTTTTCGATCATCAAAGGCAGATCGGGCGTGAAGAAGAGAATTCGGATTTGATTGTCGTTCGCATCCATGACGACTCCGTACGTGTGCTTGTCCTCACCAGTCAAGTAGGGATGGACGGAAGCTGGCTGCGAGGAGCAACTCGTAAACACATCGACGAGGATGTGGAGATAGGGCTTCGCACAGTCGGGAATGTCATCGGAACGCACCGTAATCTCGCTGTATGGAAGCGAGGTCTTTTGCAGATATATCTACGTGAGAGACGAAGAGTATGTGAACGAGTAGCTGCTGCGGCGGAATCTTCTCGTGAAGGAGTTGCAGACGGAAGAGAGGAAAACTCCCTCGCGGTTTTCCTTGCTCGGGAAAAGGGTAAAAATGCTCCTTGTGCTGGAAGAAGGAATCGAGGAGTTCAGGGAGTGGCTTGGTGGGCTGTTCAGTATGAGAGACGAGTGGAATGGGGATGGAAAGCATGTCTCCCTTGGCGACATTCTGCATGATTTCAGCGAACAGGTCGTTGCTCACCGGATTGTTCGCCGTGATGGTTCGCTTATCGATGAAGAGAATCACCGAGGGGTAGAAATGGACTTTCTTGAACTTACTGATGTCCTTGTTGTTCGCTCCATTGTAGAAAAGCTGGTTCTTCGCGTTCATCGCTGTGGGAACCGAATCCACCTTGAAGAGCTGACCGCGGGTGCTTGTGCAAATCGTGTAGAGCGAACTCTCCTTGATGTCCAGCGGGGAGTTATTGTAGAGAACGGGAGAGTACACGATGAAGGCGTTGAATTGGTGGTCCCAGCGGAAGGGAGATAACATGAACTCGTTTCCGATGAAGTCCCAGGACGGGTTCTCGCATTTCAGAGACAGGGCGGAGGACAAAAAGAAATACGTCACAGGAATAGAAAACTCGCGGTATCGTCCGTAGGTCTATCGGTCATACAACTCAAGCTTTGCTACAAACGTGTCACATTCCTTTGACAGCAAGTACTCGTGAATAGAATTGACGGCATTTCGGATCAGCTTCTGGGGATTGGAGATTCCGTTCGCTTCAAGCTTGTTTACAATTGCGATGGCATCTTGCAGATGATAGAAAGAGACAATTCCAGTTGTTTCGCCCGTGAACAGAGCCACCTTGTCTTCGGGATGACAATCTTGAATGATCTGAACCGCCTACATGTCGTCCATTCCGAATAGCCACACAATCGATTGAACCATGTTGATGATCGGATATCCCGAAGCTGTCAACTGGTTCATATGTGCTGAAGTGTCGATAATCAATGCTAGAATCATTTTCTACAACGGACCCGAATAATGGACAATTGTCTATCATTCCTAATGTTCTCTGCTATTCTGGCTGTTGCAGGGGTTATTCTTTCCATCTTTCTTGTTTGTGTGATTGTGACTGTGATAAAGAAGGTTAGCACTCCTTCTACTATTGATGTATAATTCGTTAAAAAGGAATCACCATTAGGAAGAGCTCGAGGAATACGAACGACTTCTGAAAGAGTAGGCATCATTCAGAGAGATGATCTGTAGAAGGGAAAAGCGGGGAACGGAAGCGATGACATCGACGAACCAGCAGCCATCGGCTCCAGTGCCTATTCTTTCGGAACAGGAAGCAGCCGCTATTTCCATTCCCGTAAGCATTGTCGTTTTAGTTGATTGGGCTAGATTGCTGATGATCAGGAGAGCCATTCCAGTGAAGAAGATTTGTTGCAAGAAACACACAACAGTGACAACACATTGTAGAACAGTGTTGATGTGTTTTCTGTATAAACCGCTTATTTCCGTCTGAACACGTAAAGATAGCTATACAGACCATTGTGTGTGATGGGATCATCCTCCCCTAATCGTAAATATCTCTTGGTCAATTGTACACCGCCTCATGGCCATCTCATACTGCAAATCATCTGCGAGGTTGGCAACCATTTCAAACTAGAGATCATCGTTTCCAGAGGGTGGTACGACTTTGGGCTCGTTGAACGACACGATTAGGAAGTAGCTTCCCTTCTTGAGTACTTTCGCTACGCCATCCAGATACTGGGGGATCTTATCGAGAAGAGTTTCCGAGCAGAAGAATGTATCCATTGTACTCTTATCGATTACCGAATCAAAGGAGGCAGGAGGGAAGGTCATTTGGAAGCAGTCCATGGCTTGATCTACGGAGTGGAGAATCCATGGAGATACACTTGATTTGCGGATACTCCTTGTCGCGTTCTTGACACTGACGAATGGCCACCTCCGAAATGTCGATGGCAGTGAGATTGTGAAAACCGTCGCAGTACATGTCGCGACTGAGACCTGAACATCAACTCAAACCAAAGAACGAACGGGAACTTCCGCAGCCTGTAAACAGAATAGCATCATCCTTGTGAACAAACCGCTCGATGTCATACTGCTTGATGGAATCATATCCGGCAACCCTGACGATCATAGCTCCATGATACCCTCACCATTCAAACGGTTCTTTCTCTTCTTCGTACCGCTTGTTCCAGTACTCTGTTTCAACGTAGTATTTTTCCGGATTCATCATTGTGATTCTGTGATGGCAAAGGTCGCTCCTGTTCCTTTTGCAAGTACCGTTATTGTACTATTGAATGGTATGAGTATTGGATAGAGAGTGAATGCATGGTCGTTCGACGTGGCGTTCAGCATGTATTCCAATCTTCTTCATCTCATCGTGTCAATGAACGGAAAACCGGGGGTTCTCGTAGTGCATTCTCCATTCGGATCACCAATAGGCGCTTTACACTCCGAATTCGAAGCTAGGAAACGACTCGAATGCAACGTATAATGTAAAGGAACTCATGGGGCGTCTGACAAGAATCCAGGGACTTGTCCTCAAGCAAATTGCAGCAACTCCTGTGTATTTGATTTGCAGTTCGTTGATGGAGTAGGTTAGAGGAAAGAGGGATTCCACTCTTGTGTAATCTAATGACTCCCACAGACTTGTCTGTCGAGGACACGCGGATTCTGCTAACGGGGATCCAATCCTTCCTCCAGAGTCATGCTGATTTGATTCTCCACTCTTACAAGCGATCGTTTTAGTTGATTTTTGTTTATTTCCATTTGCCGTTTGTGTGTTCGTAGTCATCATTCATTCTTGTCTTTGCAATGGAGAATTGCCCTCGTAGTTGTCCCTCTAGAGTGATGTCTCCGAATGAACTGGCGGAAGCGGATAAGAAGGAGGATTCCCTTCCCGACGATTCGATCCGGAATATCCTTTCCTGGAATAAATCTATTTCAAAGCCGTTAAAACTGACGGCTTACGACGTGGCAGTATATGATGATGAGAACCACCGCTTCCAGGAGTACCAGAAACGAAACAATGAGCTCCAGTATCAGTTGCAAAACGGAAAGAAGTATGCAATGCACTGATGGTCATTGTGTGGCTCTCTGTTTTCCAAGAGAGATCGTTGTCCTTTAGTATTGCGTTCATGGATTTGTTTGTTGTAATCACTCTTCTTTTCCATCTCATTTATTCTCCTTCTTATGGAAGCGAATCGGCCAGAGAAACCGGTTGCTACTTCAATCAAACCGCCACCGACTCCATCGACTCCATCTGCACAGCCTTCAACCGGAGTAATTATTAGCCTTTGGATTGTCTGACCGAATAGAGGCAACGCGTGTCCCCGTATTTGCTTTTCCGGAATCGTGAGTTTTCATCATTCAAATCGCGTCGCCCCGAAATGTCGAGGAGGGAGATCTATAAACTGTACAAAAGCGATTTTTATGTGAGTGTAGTATGTTCGAGTACTATCGCAACGATCTTGATATTCAGCGCAAATACAAGCATATTTGTGATAAAGAGGTACGCGTTTCTTATACAGTTAACACTAGTTGTCGCAAGCCAACCAGACACTGTTGATGCTTCGTCGCCAGCAGTCGGCGACCAGTTCCCCTTCACGGGGCTTTTCGTATCTATCCTCTCTGTGGCTTATTCGTAGAATCATGAGTGAGCCGCAAACCATGAAGTACGTCTCGTCCATGTTCACCACTCCGATCAGGTGATTTTGTGCCGCTCTGATGACCATAGTCACCTGTCCCCGACCACCTATCCACCCCAAGTGCAGTACCACGTGCTAGAGGCCATTTTGAGCGCGATGCAGCTGACAAACAGCTACCAGATCAATTGGGAACAGGTGACGAGTCAGTGTGCTCGCATGTTCAATCTACCTCTCTCCGTCGAGGACGCCAAAATCATCTGGAATGCGCTGGCGTATAACCGCCAACCCAAGACAGAAGGTGACGGGAAGGAGGCGGAAACAGACGACGAAGAGCTGTTTCAGACGAAAGGGGAGCCGTTTTCCGTCAGTCAGTTTGTTCAGTATCGGAACCACCAGCGCTGCCAGTTCTACAACAATGGAGGACACGAATTCTTGTCGATCGAGTACCCAACGACGATTTCCAGTATTTTTGGAGGAAGGATGCGAGATGTAGTGGATTGCGACTTGATGCGGATCCGGTCGCAATGTCCCGATTCCATCGTATCGGTGAAGGATTATTCCAAAGAACCGAACGAGGGGAGCAAACCGGTCAATCGGATGGATTCCGTTCTGGAGATGATGGGAAAGGGTTGGAGTGGAGAAAATGGTTCATAGTAGTGTACGGATTCTCTGAGAATGAAATGAAAACGGTACTGGGCGATAAGGTGCTGAAAGACATGAAGAGCGTTCTGGACGATATCGATATCGTCAGTGAGGAGAACAAACAACTGCTGGAACAACTGCGGGGGTTATCGTGGGTGTGTTTGTTCATGATTAATTCATGCGTCAGAAGAATCGCTATTTCATTGGAGTGCTGCGAATGGAAAAGGGAGCGCTATCGAAACAACTGCAAGACATGGAGGTTCTCCAAGAGATCCGCGTAGCCGCCGTTTTCTCCCTTGATTTGATAGAAACAGTTGGAGGCGCTCTTTGGGTTGACGGCGCTGTCGTATCAGAGTTCCCTCATGAACTGTGCATCTTCTTACTCGCTTTCATTGTAGTCCAGTTCTTTGACGGAAAAACAGGAGTGTTTTGCTTGCGATGCGGACATAAAATGAGCAACGAGGTGATGGGGACTCTAATCTACATGAAATCGATTCGGCAAGCAAGCGCATCCTTCGAGCTGGTTGCGACGCGAAGCACGGCTGACCGAGCGAAGGAAGTGTTCGATCGGCAGTTGGCGTTAGAGAGCGCATAGTCATTTACGAGACGGTTTATGTATCCTATTTGTAGCAGCTCAGTCGGGAGGAGTTGTGTATTGTTCATTGGTTGTGGTGGTGTTTGTTTTCCGAGACGTTGTAATTTCATCTCAAATCACCACCTACATTCATTTCCGTCGGTTTCCCCGGTGGGTCCTTGTCACTTTCCTCTTTGTCGCATCCAGAGAACGATGTTTTCCAAGCTTGGGATCAGTGCCAGCCGTTCGTTGAAGCATTCTTTCGTGGGGACCACTGCCGTGAAGGGATTGATGGCGTCGTCCGTGTTTTCTCGTTCTTTCGCAGCGAGTGTGGACCCGGAGGCGAAGGTGGCGTACATGCGTAACTTTGGAATCTCGGCGCATATCGATTCGGGAAAGACGACACTGACCGAGCGTATTCTGTACTACACCAAGAAAATCCGTGCCATTCATGAGGTAAGAGGTAGTATTGGGTGGTGAGAGGTAGGTGAAGGGCAAGGATGGCGTAGGCGCGACAATGGACTCGATGGATTTGGAGCGTGAGAAGGGAATCACCATCCAGTCGGCAGCCACGCATTGTCAGTGGAAGAACTACCACTTCAACATCATCGACACCCCGGGACACGTCGACTTCACGGTCGAGGTGGAGCGTTCGCTGCGCGTGCTGGACGGAGCCATTCTGGTGCTGTGCGGCGTGGGAGGTAGGGATGCGAGGGCGCTCCGACCCTAGGCGTGCAGTCGCAGTCGATCACGGTGGACCGTCAGATGAAGCGCTACCACATTCCCCGTCTGGCGTTCATCAACAAGCTGGACCGTCAGGGCGCGAACCCGGACCGCGTGATCGGTCAGCTGCGCGACAAGCTGAAGCTGAACGCGTCGGCGGTACAGATTCCGATCGGTCTGGAGGACGCGCACAAGGGCGTGGTGGACCTGGTGCGAGACCGCGCGGTGGTGTTCAAGGGTCCGAACGGCGACGAGATGGAGATCGGAGGCATTCCGACGGAGCTGAAGGAGAAGGCGGCGGCGGCGAAGAGCACGCTGATCGAGCGACTGTCAGAGGTGGACGAGGAGATGGGCGAGTTGTTCCTGATGGAGCAGCAGCCCACGCAGGAGCAACTGATCCAGTGTATCCGCCGCTGCACGCTGGCACGGACGTTCGTGCCGGTGTTCATGGGCTCCGCGTTCAAGAACAAGGGCGTGCAGCTGCTGCTGGACGGCGTGGTGGACTACCTTCCCGCGCCGAACGAGGTGGAGAACAAGGCGCTGGACATGGATCACGACGAGAAGGAGGTTGTGCTGTCGAACAAGGAGAAGGACAATCTGGTGGCGCTGGCGTTCAAGCTGGAGGAGAGCAAGTACGGGCAGCTGACGTAGGCGAGAGTGAGAAAGAGGTGAGCGATAGCTATCTGCGTCTGTATCAGGGGCTGCTGAACCGCGGCGATATGATCACCAACATGCGGACGAAGCGGTCGGTGAAGGTCTCGCGCCTGGTGCGGATGCACGCGAACTCGATGGAGGACATCCAGTCGGCGAGCGCCGGTGAGATCGCTGCCATGTTCGGCATCGACTGCGCGAGTGGCGACACGTTCACGGACAACAAGGTGCACTACACGATGTCGTCGATGTACGTTCCCGACACGGTGATTTCGCTGGCGATCAAGCCGCACGACCACGAGGGCGAGATGAACTTCTCGAAGGCGCTGCAGCGGTTCCAGAAGGAGGACCCGACGTTCCAGACGGAGTACGACAAGGAGAGCAAGGAGACGATCATCAAGGGCATGGGCGAGCTGCACCTGCAGATCTATGTGGAGCGGATGAAGCGCGAGTATGGCTGCGCGGTGGACGTGGGCTACCCGCGCGTGAACTACCGCGAGACCATCGGGAAGAAGACGGAGTTCAACTACCTGCACAAGAAGCAGAGCGGCGGCAGCGGCCAGTTCGGTCGCGTCATCGGTTACATCGAGCCGATGGACTACGAGGGACCCGTGAAGCATGAGTTCGTGAACCGCATGGTCGGAAACAACATTCCGCCCGAGTTCCTGCCGGCGATCGAGAAGGGCTTCAACGAGGCCATCGAGAAGGGCCGTCTGCTGGGCTACCCGGTGACGGGCATCCGCTTCGTGCTGCTGTAGGCGAGCGAGGGGGTTTTCACGTAGGGACGGCCAGTCGCACTCCGTGGATTCCAACGAGATCGCGTTCCGCACGGCGGCGAAGATGGCGGTGCTGGAGTCGATGATGCAGGCGAACCCGATGCTGCTGGAGCCGCTGATGTCGGTGGAGATCGACGTGCCGCAGGAGTTCCAGGGCGCGATCATCGGAGGACTCAACCGACGCAAGGGAGCCATTCTGAGCACGAACTCGGACGACCGTGGGTTTGTGACGGTGGAGGCGGAGGTGCCGCTGGCGAGCATGTTCGGCTACAGTACGGAGCTCCGCTCCAATACGCAGGGACAGGGAGAGTTCACCATGGAGTTCAAGACGCTGTCGAAGGTGCCTAGAAACGTGGTGGAGGAGATGATCAAGAAGGCGAAGAGTGGTGGCAAGTAAGAGGTTCTTTTATGCGTGGGCGGTTGTTTGTTGGGAGAGTTGCATTGGGAGTGGGTGTTGCATTGGGAATAAACACCATCTGATAATCAAACATCATTCTCACAACAATGAACGCAAACGGACAGACACTCTCTCCTTCCCAGGAAAGGACCTTTTCCAATCTCATTGTGAGGAAACTGTGTAGATCATCACGCCTAGAAGTGCTATGAGGAAAAGGAGTACAAGAAGGGAATCAGGTTTGCGGATGCAATTCTCAAGGAATGTCCGAAGAATGCTCGTTGTCTCGCGTGGAAATGGTGATTGTTCTAGGGACGCTCTGTATGAAGGGTCTTCTTTGCTTCCTGCTCAATAAGGACAAGGAGACGGCGGAAAAGGAGATCAAGGCGGGACTGCGTCTGGATCCCAAGAATGGAGTGTGTTGGCAAACGCTCGGATTGTTCTATCGCCACTGCAAGTAGTCATGTATGCTGGGATCAATGGTAGAAACTATGCGGAAGCCCGCAAGGCGTTCCAGCTCGCATCGATGTATGATCCGACAAATTTGCAAGTGACAATCGATCTGGCGTCGCTCCACGTCCAAATGAGCGATTACAAGGGCTATCGCAGCTGCCACCAAAAACTGATCGCCCAGCTCCCCAACCGTTCGAACTTCTGGCTGGGGTTCATGGTGGGCACCTACTTGGAGGGCAACTACACGCAATGCGTGGATGTGATTCGGACGTATCGCGATACGCTTGAGAAGAAAGCGTCGGTGCTTCGCCAGGAGCTGGTGTTCCTCGAGGCAGATTGCTTCGTTGCGAAAAACGATCTTCCCTCCGCCATCGTTTGTTTGCGTTCCGGAATGAACGATATCCTCGATGAAGACACTGCTAACGAGCGACTGGCGAAACTTTACGGACAAACCGGAGAGTAGGCACATCATCGCTTCATCACCCAGCTTTGCCTCCAGCGAACACCTCTGGACGTCTCTCTTCTCGCGCAACTGCGAAAACTCCATCTATCTGAGCGGTTTGGAGTGTTGCGCTCTCCGCGACTTCTCCCTCTTTCCACGCGTTCCCTCGCAGTCCCCTCTTTCCCCCGCGGGAGTTTCCACATTGCAGACACTTCATTCGTCGCTGCGGAAACGCCTTCCCTCTAGTCGCCTTCTGAAAACCGCGGAGCTTCGTTTGGCGGAAGAGCCGGCTTTTTCTGCCCTTTTGGAAACGGCGCTTTGGGAGGTCTTCCGGAAGGGAATTCCCGCGTTTATCCCGTCTCTGGGCGAGTGTTGGCGGGAGAGTCCGACGAAGGTGGGAAAACCGCGGGGATTTGATGTAGTTGTCGTCGTTGCGACGGAAGTGTGAGGAGATGGCGGGAAAGTTGGCGGGAGAGAGCGTGGAATCCGAGTTGGTGAAAGAAAAAATGAATGGTGAACAGTTGGAGGGAAAAAGAATGAATGGCGAACAGTTGGCGGGAACATGTCCGGAGCGGGAAAATGTGGCGGGAAGCGAAGAAAGCCCGGCAACGCAATTGTGGTGCTTCGTGGGATGTGCGCAGGCGGCACAACTGAACGGCGACATTCCCGCGGCAATCGCCTGGTTTGAAAAAGCGCGGGAACACACGCCCACCTGTCTGGACGTTGCCGTCTGGGAGTCGAAACTCCTATCGCACGAAGGAGCGATTTCCCGCGGTTCTGAGCTTTTGGCGCGAGCGAGCGCGCAAGACCGCGGGGATCGCTATTTGACCAATTTAAGCGCGAAATGGCTCCTGAAGCTGAACTGTGTAGAGGAGGCGGAGAAAACGGCGGGATATTGGACAAAGCAGGGTGCCTGTATTCGGGTCGATTTGTGGAATATGGAGGCGCGATGGTTTTTGCAGCGGTGTGGCGAGGCGTATATGCGACGTGGCGATTGGGTTCATGCAAATAAGCTGTTTGTTGAGGCCACTTCTGTTTGGATGAAGTACCGAAGAGATGCATTCGATTTCCACTCATATGCTCTTCGCAAGGGAAACGTGACGGAATATCGGAGAGTAGGTGATTGGAGGGAGTTTCATCTAGTTTTTGGCGTTTTTGAAGCAATTGCCTGATGATGCTGGTTTCCGTCGATCGGCGCGCTATCAAATTCTTGCGGCGATTGCGCTCCAGAAGCAGATGCCCATCGACTTCGATGCGTATTTCGAGAAGTTCCCGCGGGTGCATCCGGAAGGCGACATCAAGCGCAACGACGAACCGGATGACGATTTGGATGGCGTTTCGTTGGTGATGAAACGCCCGATGGAGCAAGTGAAGGAGGTGGTGAAGTGGGCGATGGAGTCCCGTGGAGATCGCGATCTGATGGCGGCGGTGGCGCAGTGGGCGAAATTGGCGGGAGAAGAGGAAACGAAACGGACGGCGATGAAACGGTTGTGGGCGATGGCACCGCTGGAGGCGATTGCATGGATGCACCAGCTGAAGTTCTCATATGAGGAGAAACGGGAAGTGATGAAGGAGAAGAAGGAAGAGGAGGTGGAGAAGGAGACAGATTTCGGAGATGTCAAGAATGTGATTGCGATGGGTCGGTGGAAAGGCATCGATGCGATGATGAGCAAGCTGCCTTATGTGAAGAAGAGCAAATTGAGAAACTTTGGCGAGTGCTATCGTGTGATGAAAGAACTCGGTGCGTCGGAAGAACAGCGAAAGGCCTTTGTCGAGAAGGGAAAGGAATTCTTCTTCTTCTTCGATGAATACGTTCTTTACTGTTGCTGTGTTTGTTTCTACTCCTGTACGAATTGGTGCGGAGCCATAACACACTTGAGAAACGAAACGCGATGCCTGGACATCGAGTGGCCAAAGTTGTCGCTTCGACTGTGGGAGCCTTGTGTTTGGCGGAGGCGTATTATGGGTATGAGTGGAAGCGACCAGACTAACTGCACAGAGTTAAGTACCGAGACTATACTCATGACCAACGACCTCTGAAGTATCAAAATGTCGTTGATCCTCGCATCAAGGCTTCCATCGACGAGGAACCGCTGCTGAAGGTGATCCGGTTTCCGTTGGATGATTGTTTCACGCGTAGCTTCATCGATTTGTACGCCGTCAAGGGAGCTATGCAATACGTGCTTACGATTCGAAATCACACCCACTACTTTGGTCTCAAGAACCTGCGTACCGCGCTCAACCGTCCCGATGGCGTGGGCTTGCTCACAGTGAGCAACCACGTTACAACCATTGACAGCGCGTCGCTCCCCTGTCCCAATATTCATTTCCGTATGTAAGGGGAGAGGGAGTTCCTTGTAGGCGACATGCTGAATCCACGCAACTGCGGCTACTGGAACTTGGCGCGCGAAGATCAGACCTTCGAGACGACGTCGAAGGCGCTCATCTGCTCGCTGGCCAAGCTGATGCCCATTTATCGCGGTGGAGGCGTCTACCAGATTGCGCTGGACAATTTCACGCAGCGCATCAAACTGGGAGACTGGGGACACATCTTCCCCGAAGGTCGCACATATCAAGTCGTCATGCATTCCTCTTCTCCCCAATAGGATCAACTGAAATCCTGTCGTGATGCACAGGGTCGCCGCATTCGAGCGAGTGGCCGCACGGCGCCGCCGGGTCGCGATTTGGGTCCGATGAAGTGGGGCGTCGGACGCGTCATTTACGAAGCCGCGAAGCAGGAAGAGCGAAGCACGTTTGACAAGGGCGTGAACAACGGAAAACTGATGATCCTCCCTTACTACCATTTGAATATGGAGAAGATCTTGCCGGAAGCGGAGGATCTGAAGGTGATCAGTTTCGTTCCTGGAAAGAGGAACGAGATTTACTGTATGGTGCGTGTTGTGTGAGAAGGTGTGATCATTAGTTTGGAAAGCCCATTGATGTGTCGGACATCATGGAGGCGAGCAAGGAGAAACTGGCGAGCTGCAAAACGGAGGAGGAAAGAGAGAAGATGATGTTTGTGATTTATAAGGAGTTGACCGATCGGGTTGAGTCAGTAGGATCTCTCATTCTTTGCGATCTCTAGGCATTGGAGTCCCTGGAATACAAGCTGAAGGACTTGCGTAGAATGGACCAGGAGTAATGCTCGTTTGCTGTGTTGTTTGTTGGAGGATTCGTTTCGTTCATTTCTTTGTTTTCGACATTGCGTGTGTCGTAAACTGTGATTCTTTGCTTAGGAGAGAGGAATGGCACAGTGTAATGTCGTTGTAGCGGATCTCGCTACGCATTGGTTGGGAAAGGTAGATTGTTGATCTCGGATCGACGTGATATCCTAGCCACAATACATCGAAGGTGTCGCTTTTCTCAAGAACTGTTTCCTATATCTCTCTTTTCAGAAGGAGACCGATTTGCCATGGTTTGAACGGTGTTGCATTGCTCATTTCATAGTGTAATCAATTTGCGTGCAGTTGAGTCGTGCACTCTTTCCGATCCATCTTCGGATAATGAGTACTCCTGTACCATCGCACTGTATCATCGGACGTTTTCCGTTGTCTGTGTCGATTCGGAAGCGAATAATGCGTTGCTACAGGATGCAGTTGTCTCTGAAAAGGAGCCTCACGGTTAGGTCCGCTACTGTCTTTCCTTTCAGGTGTCGGAAGACGCGTCACAGACCGATGCCACTGCAATCACCTTTTTGTCGGTTTACCATTGCGAGATAACGTAAAGGACACGGTACTACTTGCAACTCAACGGAATCGAGGTGGTGGATCTGGGTTTGGAGGAGAAGGACTTTACGACGGAGAAGAAGCTCAAGTTCATTCAGAACTGCAGCGCCAAGTTTAGGGAGGGGAAGGACATTGTTCATTCCATGTTCACCACCCTGCTGGTGCGTTCTTTCTGTGCTTCTCATTCTCAGAACGATCCAGCGGACCCTAACGTCAACTCCTACCCATCGCTGGTCATCGACTATCCGATCGCATCGACCCTATTTGTGGAAGTCGACGGTATTTCCTTCCTCTGCACGGTCTCCTTCCTCTTCTCGTCTCATCCTAGTGCATGTCGCATCTGTTGGAGCAGTCGCTCTCCTCCGCCCACATCACTCTTCTAACGAGCTACGTGCGTATTCTCTCGGAGATGACGGTTCTGGACGAGTCGCGCGCGGTGCTGCTCACGTCTCCCCTCGTCTTCTCGTCGCTCTGCGCGCTGCTGCGGTGTTCGGAGGACACGCTGCTGCTGGCGACGGTGCAGCTGCTGACGCACGTCTGCGAGGACGTGGACGGCTGCGGCGACCGCGTGGCGCGGCGCTGTCTGCAAGAGGACTCGCTGTCGCTGCTGGTGCGATCGCTGCAGCGCGAGGGCTCTGTGGAGACGAAGGTGGGTGCAAGGAAGGTGGTTGAGTGCCAGGTGAGCGTGGTGAAGTTCCTGGCGGTGCTGGTGTATTCGGTGCGGTCGCTGGAGACGCGCGTGAAGGTGAGTGAGAGGCAAAGCGATCATTGACAGGTCATCGAGGCCTATCGCGTGAGCGGGTTCCTGGAGGTGTGTGAAACGCTGCGACAACGCTACGCACGCGACGAGACGGACCCACTGACGGGGATTCTGGGCATCGCGCGGGAGGTGATGGAGATCTCAATCACCGACGAGGACCTGGCGACGATCTCGCTGGAGGACGTGGCGGCGCTGGCGCGTGGCGATATGGACGGGGACTCACGCAGAGATCGTTCGCCTGCACTGCACTGACGACACCACGCGACAGCTGTATCTGCTGCTGCTGCAGCGACTGGTGCAGCTGCCGGCGGAGGGCGTAGTGGGTCACGACGTGTGGACGAGTCTGGCGGAATTCTGCGAGAATCTGGTCAACGTGAGTCGGCAGTGGGGCGACCACGCGACGCCGGCGATGACGGTGGGCGTTTGGAGGCGGGTGAGAGGCAGATGCTGAAGAAGAAGAGCGGCGAGCGGGAGGCGGAGGAAGCTGCGCGGGCGAAGGCGCTGGAAACGTTGCGTGAGCGGTGCAACGACCTGGAGGTGCAGTACAATCGTGCGTGCTGTCGCGAGCAGGAGCTGCTGGAGACGATCAAGCGCGAGGCTGCGGAGCGGACGGAGCTGCAGAAGAAGCTGGCGGCGTTAGTAGAGGCTGCGGAGGGGCGTCAGCGGTAGGAACGAGCGGCGAAGGCGGCTCCACCGGCGCCTCCGAAACGATTGGGAGCTCCACCGCCACCACCGCCACGCGGGGGAGCGGGATCATCGCCGCGAGGTCCCTCGAGAGCGGTGCCGCCGCCACCGGCGATGGCGCCGCCTACGGCTCCAGTGAAGCCTGTGAAGTGTGCGGTTGATCCGGTGTATAAGGAATACTTCAAACTGAAGAGAATGCATATGCCAATTGAACAATTGAAGCAGAAGATCGCCAACGATGGTCTAGATCCTTCTGTTATTGAACAGGACGAGCCGAATTGGGATGATAATTCAACTGAATCAACTCCTTCTGCTCCTTCAACTCCTGCTCCTTCTGCTCCTGTGAAGAAGTGTTCAATTGATCCTGCATATAAGAAATACTTCAAACTGAAGAGAATGCATATGCCAATTGAACAGTTGAAGCAGAAGATCGCCAACGATGGTCTAGATCCTTCTGTTATTGAACAGGACGAGCCGAATTGGGATGATAATTCAACTGAATCAACTCCTTCTGCTCCTTCAACTCCTGCTCCTTCTGCTCCTGTGAAGAAGTGTTCAATTGATCCTGCATATAAGAAATACTTCAAACTGAAGAGAATGCATATGCCAATTGAACAGTTGAAGCAGAAGATCGCCAACGATGGTCTAGATCCTTCTGTTATTGAACAGGACGAGCCGAATTGGGATGATAATTCAACTGAATCAACTCCTTCTGCTCCTTCAACTCCTGCTCCTTCTGCTCCTGTGAAGAAGTGTTCAATTGATCCTGCATATAAGAAATACTTCAAACTGAAGAGAATGCATATGCCAATTGAACAGTTGAAGCAGAAGATCGCCAACGATGGTCTAGATCCTTCTGTTATTGAACAGGACGAGCCGAATTGGGATGATAATTCAACTGAATCAACTCCTTCTGCTCCTTCAACTCCTGCTCCTTCTGCTCCTGTGAAGAAGTGTTCAATTGATCCTGCATATAAGAAATACTTCAAACTGAAGAGAATGCATATGCCAATTGAACAGTTGAAGCAGAAGATCGCCAACGATGGTCTAGATCCTTCCATCATCGAGCAAGATGAACCGAATTGGGATGATGATTCCTCTTCCCAACCAGCTCCTCAACCATCTCCCACCTCGGACTCCACTTCCGCTCCAAAACAGTCCGAGCCACAGCCACAGCCCGAACCTGAACCCGAACCCGATCCCTACACGCCTCCCGTCCGCGCCAAATCCACTCCATCGGTACCGCTGCGACAAATCTACTGGCAGACGGTCGGCGGTCGCAGCCTGAAGGACACCGTCTGGGAAGCCATGACGGGACAGCGACAGCCGCTGGACACCAAGGAGATCGAGGAGCTCTTCGAGATGAAGCGCTCGCAGCCGACGACGACGCAGGTGGCGGCGCCGCAGCCCGTGGAGGAGGAGAAGGTGACGTTCGTGGACGCGAAGCGCGAGACGAACATCGGCATCGGGCTTCGCAAGCTGCGCTACTCGGGCGAGGAGGTGATTCGTTTCCTTACGCGTATCGACTCCTTCTCGCTCTCGCTGGAGGCGCTGACGGTGATGGCAGCCATTCTCCCGAAGGAGGAGGAGTGCGGAGCCATTCTCGCGTACCCGGGCGACCCCAACAATCTCAACTCCGTGAATGCGTTCCTCTTCTCGGT
The DNA here is from genome assembly GCA_039096215.1 of Blastocystis sp. NMH. Taxonomy (NCBI): domain Eukaryota; class Bigyra; order Opalinata; family Blastocystidae; genus Blastocystis; species Blastocystis sp. NMH. The sequence goes on along the minus strand of JBBPEA010000036.1, from coordinate 292,446 downwards.
GGCCCACATCCCGAACTGTCTCGACCGCGTGAACTGTCTGCTCGTCCGCTGCACCTTCACGGAGGAACGCGACCGCATCGTCGGCTCCCTACGTGATTTCATGGCGGATTGTCGTCTGGTGGAGGAAAATCCTCACTTCCTGTTCCTCCTGGACTACGTACTGGAGATCGGCAACTATCTGAACGGCACGTCCTCTCGCGGCGGCGCCGTCGGCTTCCACCTGGACATTCTCCCACAGCTGGAGCGCACGAAGTCGAACGACGGAAGCGTGACGCTGGTGGAGTGAGGGTGATCAGTAAGACTGATGGGTAGTTACATCGTGAACAAGGTGGTGGCGTCGAAGCCGGAGGTGCTGCAGGTGATCCAGGAGTTCGACGGGCTCCAGCGACGCACGGAGCTGTCGCTCGTCGACATCAACAAGTCGATCGCCGCCGTGAATGCGAGTTTGAACAACGTGAAGAAGCAGATCGCGAAGCCTCCGCTGAACGACCAGGATCTGTTCGCCGAGCAAATGAAGGGATTCTACGAGTCCGCGAACGAGGAGCTGAAGAAGCTGCGCGAACTCTACAAGGAAGGAGAGGAGACCTACAAGCGGCTGTGCGCCCGCTTCGGAGAGAATCCGTCGACGGTTCAGTCGACGGAGTTCTTCGGGTTCATCGTGGCGTTCATGAACTGCGTGAAAGCCAGTCACAAGCATTATCTAGACGTGCAGGCGGAGGAGAAGCTGAAGAAGGTCGCGCAGGACTGGCAGAACCAGACGGTGTCGCAGATCCAAAACAAGGCGCACAAGGAACAGGAGAAGGCAATGGCGGCCAAGCCAACGCCACCGCCGTTCGTCCATCCCGAAGAGAAGGCGACCGAGACAGCACAGAAGCCGGTACTCCCGTGGACACCGGTCCCGACCCCTCCTCCGTCGAGCAAAACGGAGCATGGAGAGAAGAAGATGTCGCTGTGGGCGAAGCTGAAGAACTGGGGCAAGTGAGTGTGACGTGTTTGTTGAAAATGCACTTATCTAGATTGTATGCGATGAGGGAATAGGTGCTTGCGTGGCGCAATTGGATAGCGCATTGGACTTCTAATCCAGAGGTTGTGGGTTCGAGTCCCACCGTTAGCTCTTTTTGCCTCCCGAATTGCTCGTTCCCTCAGGACGAGAATGCGATGCCGTTCTTCTCGATACGAGAGAACGGAGTACCTTTGACATCTATTATTCTTCCATGTTGAATCGATACCGAAGGATCGACACGATCGGAGAAGGAGCCTACGGTGTGGTGTATCTTTTTGCAGGAGGTGGTTGATGGGGGAAGATTCAAAGCGATGGACTGTTACACGGGTGAAATCGTCGCCATGAAAAAGGTGCGTGTGGAGGATAGTAGCGACGGTATCCCGAGCACGTCGCTGCGCGAGATCTCTGTGCTTCGTTCTTTGGACCATCCGAATATTGTAAAGTTGGTACATTTTCAATTTGTTAGCCACAGACTCACCGATGTCGAGAACAGTGATGGGCGCATTCATCTCGTGTTCGAGTGCATCGACAAAACACTCACCGCATGTATCGTGGAGCACCAGAAAACAGGAGGCATGCCAATTGAGGAAGTAAAAGTGGGATTATCAGAGAGTGCTGACGTAGTCCTTTGCCTACCAGCTGCTGCTCGCCCTTGACTATATTCACAGCGTTGGAATCATGCACCGCGATCTGAAGCCGGAGAACATCCTCATTCGGAAAGACAAGGTGCTGAAGCTGTGCGACTTCGGTCTCGCTCGGACCTTCTCGCTTCCGATCGGAACGCTGACACATGAGGTGATGACTCTGTGGTACAGAGCTCCCGAGATTCTGCTCAACCAGGAGAAATACTCTCCGGTGGTGGATATCTGGTCCGCAGGTCACGTGATCATAACGATGATTCAGGGAGATGCGATCTGGAGAGGAGAGAATGAAATCGATATGATCTTCCGCATCTTTAAGTGGGTGCATTTCTCGGCTTCTAGCGTAGCACATTGGGGACTCCAACGGAGGAGATCTGGCCCGGAGTGACCCAGCTTCCTTTCTACAACAAGGAGTTTCCGAAGTGGCCGCCACGGAGTATCAAGAAGACGGTGACGAGCTTAGATCCGCTGGCAGAGGATCTACTCAACGTAGGAGTGGGAGATGAATGGGATGGTAGCGGATGTTATGTTACAACCCGGCGAAACGAATCACTGCATACGAGGCGCTCCACCATCCTTGGTTTGATTCCCTTGATAAATCAAAGTATGCAAATCCTGACGAATGACGTGTTTGTTGAAAACAGAAAGGGATGAGTGCGTGGGAGAGTGTCCGAATTATGCACTCCTTGTACAGAGTTTTCTTGTACAGTCATTGTGATTGAAGATAGAAGGTAGATGTGTATGGATTTGAACTCAACAACAGTGAGACATGTCATTTCTGAAATCAGTGTACAACCGAATGAATGTAAACACGGTATGTACTTCGTTTGAATAACTGAGTGTGTAGTCGACATTGAGCGGGGCTACAGATGTAATCGTAGTGATCCACGAGGACGGTACATATCTGTGCTCTCTATTTCGCGTGCGCTTTGGAAAGACGAGTGTATCTTTTTCCTTTCATGAAGTAACGTTTCAGATATTATCGAGAGCGTCTGGAAACCGCATGGTGACAATCAAGGTGAATGATATCCCTGTGGAGCAGAAGATGCGTGTCGGCAGTGACGGCGAAGCCTATTTCTTGAGTGAGCTCATGGTCGACGAGAATGGCGACAATATCGGATCTCCTCTCGGAATGTCCCCCGCCTCCAGCATGCTTGTAGGATCGTTCTGCGTTTCTGACAATCAGAATCTGAGTGAAGAAGCGGGCAGTTCTCCGGCGCCATTGCTGGAGAACCAGGCGGAATCATCGCATTCAAACGACAAGTCGGTGTTCCACCCTCCTCCCACGCAGACCCTACGTGACCTGGAACTCGATCCCCGCCATCACCAACAAGCAGGTCCGCGACGACATTTCCCACCGCATGCAGCTGATCCGCAATATGGTGATCACTCCCCCAGGTCTCCCTTTCCCCGTCTTCTCACCCAGGAGAGCCAGCGGAGTCTTCACATGAGTTGTCTCCTGAGTCATCTCCTGAGACTTCTCCCTCGTGGAGCCAGAAGCTGACCGCGAAGATCCTGCGTCGCAAGAGCTACAAGTACGCGGTGACACTGCAGCGCGGGGCGGCGCTGCTGCTGCGCTTCTCGGTGTTCCAGCACGACGTCGGCTTCAGCGCGTTCTTCCACACGCAGCCGAGCGACGATGCAAAGCAGGAGTGTATCGAAGTGATCGTTTGTGTTGTCTCTCCCCGCAGCTCGCACCGTACGGATACGCGCTGTCGTCGGCGGGCCACTACGACTACGTGTTCGTGGCGCCGGAGGCGGGTGTGCTGACGCTGACGTGGGACAACAGCTACTCCTACTTCAACAAGTGGCGGTGGTGAGGCCGTGCGATGTAGGAAACTCGTGGAGATCCAGATGCGCGTGTTTGCGGGGACGGTGCCGCCGGGCGTGACGGTGGAGTACGCGACGCGATACGGCGTGATGCGGCTGCGGCGCGTGCGGGAGGACGGAATGGGGGAGTTGCAGGCGGTGAAGGGGACGATGATGCTATTTGCGCCGATTAACGGACTGGGGAAGCCGAGTGTGGTGTTGGAGGAAGAGATGGGAAGCGTAGGGGGAGATGATGGAGTTGATGAGAAGATGGATAAGGAGGCGAAGATTGACAATGCGAAGATTGACAATGCGGCGAAGAATGATAAGGAGGCGAAGATTGACAATGCGAAGAATGACAATGATACGAAGAATGACAATGATACGAAGATTGACACCACCAAGAATGATAACACCACCAACGCCCTCTCCGGCGTGGGCAGCGACATCGGCAGCAGCGACGACGAGATGGCCGAAGTATCTCTCCTCCCTCTCTCTCCCCTAGCTGCGCACAGAGCCGGAGCTAGCGGCGCCGACGGTGATGATCTCACTCTGCCGCGACCAGTACCGTCCGGACCTCTCTCCGCGCGAGCTGGACGCGCTGATCCTCTCGAACCGCGTGTCCTTCAGCGACCTGATCGACCAACCCTCGCTGCTGGAGCATCCCAACGTCTCTCTTTCCCCTTCCTCTCACGCAGGTGATGTTCTTCAGCGACCGCCAGCCCATCTCGCTGGAGGAGGCCTGCGAGCGCATCATTGCCATGGCGCGCGAGGCCGATCGCGTGAACGTGGTCTCTGCCACCACCTCGCGCGACCGACGACCGCTGAAGAGTTTCCGCGTGCCATCGGAGACGCTGAAGCAGTGGCCGCTGCGGAGTGGTGAGAACGACGTTTCCTTCACGCTGGCGGCGGATACGCGCTGCGTGGTGCACTGCAAGCTGTGAGATTGGCGACTGTTTGTCATTTAGTTATCTTTTGCAGCACGACACGCGCATCGTGATCAGCGACGTGGACGGAACGGTCACGAAAGAGGACGTGATGGGTCACGTGATGTACGCTCTGCATCAAGACTACACGCAGCCGGGCATCGTGCGTATGTATCGTGCGATCGACGCTAACGGATACTTGCTGCTGTACCTCACCGCGCGAGCGGTCGGTCAGATGAAGGACACGCGCAAGTACCTCGAGGGCATCCAGCAGGACGGAATGAGCATGCCGCGTGGACCCATCATCTGCAGTCCCAACCGGACCTTCGCCTCGCTCATCCGCGAGGTCGTGCGGAGGAAGCCGCAGGAGTTCAAGATTCCGGTGCTGCGGTCGATTAGCGATACCTTCATGATGGAGGATTCGCCCTTCGTAGGCGGCTTTGGCAACCGGCCGACCGACGAGCAGAGCTACGTGCAGGCGGGAGTGGATCCTGCCAACATCTTCATCATCAACACCAAGGGAGAGATCCGGTATACGAAGCGCGACGGAGAGGTCGTGGTGACCGACTTCGAGCATCTCGTGGAGCACTGCGACGAGTTCTTCCCGCCGGTAGCGCTGAAGCAGCGCGCGAATGGAATCGAACGAGAAGACAAGGAAGCGACGGACTGAGTTGTTTACAATGGTTAGTGAATGCTTGTTTGTGGAACAAAGAGCGATCGACCACTTGATTATTTGGTTACTATGAAGATTACCGTTCCTGAGGGAAAGAAGGCTCAGATTGTCGACGCCGTGTGCAAGTTCGTTGGATTCAAGGATGAGGGACTCATCGAGTCGGGTTCGGTACTCGTCGCTTGTTTTCCGGTCACGCTCTTAGGAGTACTCGTTCGATGACGGAAAGACCACCGTTATGGGCCTGAAGGCTGTTCTTATGGCCATTACCGGAAAGGACAAAAAGACGGCCACCCTCCTCGGAGGAAGTGCTGCGGATAAGGAGCTCGTGCGAGTGCGCAGCAGCCCTCACGTATAGGTTTCTGCGTCTCTGGATCTCGCTGAGGAGTACTTCACAACCAACTACAACACGAAGCTCCTGATGATGAAGCTAAACGACGCACTGGCCATGCAGACGTTCGTCGCCATTCCCACGAGCGTGAGTGTTGCTGATTTCGCCCTGTTCTTCGCCGCTGCGGAGCACATTGTAGGAGAGGATGGCGGAGTTGATGGACAGAAGACGTTTGCTCCCTACAACGGCTACGTGAACCTGGTGCGCTGGTTCTCCTACATGCAGGAGACGTACGCTTCGGTGTGCGCTTCGTTGAACATCGAGAAGGTGGAGTTCCCCTTCGATTCGATCGACATCCACGCCCCTACTCCCAAGCTTCCCGAGTCGAAAAAGGCCGCGAAGAAGGAGTCGAAGCCTGCTCCTAAGGAGCCTGTCGCCGCGGCGAAGGTGGAAGAGGACACGGACTGCATCAGCAAGCTGGACATCCGCGTAGGCCGCATCATCCGCGCGTGGAACCACCCCGACTCAGACAAGCTGTACTGCGAGGAGGTGGACGTGGGCGAGGAGCAGCCCCGTCAGATCGGTTCCGGCATCCGCGCGTTCCACACGTTTGATGAGATGCAGGGTCACCGCGTGTGCGTGCTGTGCAACCTGAAGCCGCGCAAGCTGGGCGGCTTCCCCTCCAACGGCATGCTGCTGTGCGCCTGCACCGAGGACCACAGTGCGGGAGCGCTGATCGAGCCGCCGGAGGGAGCGAAGGTGGGCGAGCGCGTGACCTTCCCCGGCTTCGAGGGCGAGGCGGCGACACCTGCGCAGGTGCAGAAGAAGAAGTATGTGGAGATCACGGCGCCGGTGGGGGAAGGGGAGGAGAGTGAGGCGTAGTTCCTGAAGACCAACGCGGAGGGCGTGTGCTGCTTCAAGGACGCTCCGTTCACGACATCGGCGGGAGTGGTCACTTGCACCAAGTTCCCGAATGCGCATATTTCGTAATGGGGTGTGTTGTGTTTGTTGAGAGAGATCGTTGGAATTGGGGTTGTAGGTTTAGTATAAGAGACAAAACTAGTCCCTTGGAATCAGAGTTACCGTATTTCGGATATTCCGCAACAATGACCAACCGAGTACTGCCGTAGAATCGGATTTTGTTCGTCCAATCACAATGCATGTTTTTCAGTTAATACAAACATAGGAAATACACTAATCATTTACGTACAGTTGAAAATACGCGCTTTGGTGTCAATATACTGTTGTAGCTCTTTCTCCCAGCCTTGTCTTTCTGCATACAGTAAATCGGATTCACTCGGGTAATTGTGTGATAATGACCGAAAACCGAGGTACAGCCCTCTATGAGCCTTCGGTTATTCCTCCATTTCAGCCGAAAAGTGGTGACTCTGCTTGGAATCAATCCATACTCTATTCCACAACTATGTGTGAATTCGTAACAAACAGACAACTAAAAGATCATCGGTGGCAGAAATGCGCTAGATGGATTTTGTTCATGTTCATTCCAGCACGCAGCCGCTCGCGAATGGCATACCGGTTCAAGCGCTCCACATCATCGCGCTTCGACACAAGCTCGTGCTTCTTCGCCTCATACAGAATCATTGCGTTCGACTTGCGACCCTCACCACCGTTCTCCAGCAGCAACTTGCTCACGATGGCTACATCTCACACACAACTCTCAAACCCACCCTCGCGCTTCTCGTTCTCGTTGCTGTACGTCTGTTTGTAGTAACGCATGTACTCGCGATTGCCCAGAATGCGACCGTCCGGAAGTTGCAGCTCGCCCGTCGCCGTGGGACGCAGACTTACCAGCGGATTCTCGTTCGCCTCCGTGTAGTCGTAGAAGTCCTCGAACTCCTCGAAGTCCTCCGTCTGCATGTCATTGGGGATGAGAAGAAGTACCGTGGAATAGGACATGCGAGTATGTCCCTTGCTCACCATGTGGTCGCGAGTGGCCACGGGACTCTTGAAGCCGTGATTGCAACCGAGGCAAACGCAACCGATGCTGATCTTCTGTCCGAGATAGTCGATGAGACCTTCCATGTCCGTAACACTTTCCTTGTCAGGGATGAAGAAGCAATGGACTGTCGCCATGTGTTCGAGGTTTCTGCATATAAATGCATCCACAGGCATTGTACGCATCGAACGAATCGCTGTCCTTGCGACAGAACAGGCAACGACAGGGTTCAAAACTGTACTCCTCCGGAGTAAACGGCTCGGTGTATCCCATCGTGACCTTCTCCTTCTCCTCCACTTCCTCAACAACGGCCTCTGCGCCAGCGGGCGATTCGGGAGCAGGCGCGTTCTGGAACTCCTCCTGCATCTTCTTCAGACCCTGGAGATGGCGCTTGCTTCGCTCGTGCTGGTCAAATGAGTTCTTTGAACCGAATGACTTGCGACAGACTTCGCAGTACAGCTTCGTCGGTTTCTTCACCTCGTTGTCCTTCTTTACTAAACGTGATACTTCCCCTGCTTGTAATACAGAGTCGCTGTCGTTCCTCAAACAACTCCTTGGAAAGAGGCGACAGCGAGGCGACCTTTCTCTTCACGTTGTAGCTGTGCCACTCTGAACGGAAGTGGGTGACATCGTTAGGGAAACCACAGATGAGGTTCTCTCACACAGGATATTTCTCTCGCTCCTCTTGCGTCTCAAATGTGGCCTTGCAGGTGAGGCAGGTGTTGCTGGACATGGTATTGTGGTGTTTGTTGGAATGCATCTAATTCGTTTCTCCCTTCCGAATACAAGCGTTTCCTCACTTGGCTTTAAATTGGAACGACTCTCACTTGATTCACAACAAACAACACAACACAAACACAAATTAGTTTACAGTAATCGCCTTCTTGGAAGCAGCAGGCGTGGCAACCTTAGGGATGGTCACCTTCAGCACACCATTCTCGTAGGTGGCGCTGATCTTCTCGCAGTCAGCGTTCTTAGGAATCGACATCTCGCGGTGGAAGCTACCGAAGTGCCTCTCCACGAAGTGGTACTTTCCCTTCTTGTCCTCCTTCTCCTGCTCCTGCTTGCGCTCGCCCTTGATGACCAGCGTGTTGTCCTCTGCCGTCACCTGAATCTCGTCCTTCTTCATTCCGGGCATATCCACCGACAGATCATAGCTCTTGTCGGACTCGTGCATATCCATGCGTCCGAATCCGCTGAACGGAGTCAGCATTCCCTTGGTGTCCACCTTCGTCAGGGCTCCGTTGTGATCAGCCTTCGCCTTCTTGCCGTGGACCTTGGTCTGGTCGTCCTCAAGCACTCCCATGGGAGTTCTGCGGAACATACCAAACGGATAGGTCATTTCCATCAAGTCATCAAAACCATCAAAGAACGGGTCACGAAGAATAAAGCTCATAATCAAAAACGCTCAAACAAATAAAAGAAATAATGAATGGGAGGAGAGAGGAAAGGAAGTTCCAGAACATGGAGTGATCTGGAAGGTTCCAGAACAACGGAGGGAATTGCAGATCGGAGGAGGGGATGAGTTTCTCACCAAGGATCCTGTGCAAATAGAGAATAGAATGACATGATCGAAAACAAACAATCAATGAATAGTCGATTGGAGTAGTGTATCTGGCTTCCTGTCCTTCAATCTCGGAGACACCGATCGTCATCTCGTAGATTCCTCGCTCCTAGGATGAATGACTATTGGAAATCCTGCCTTCAAAACGGGGAGCGAAATGACGTTAATGAGCTCTCCTACCTACAGGATCAGTGGATTGGAGAGGGGAGACTAGATAGCGAGCGAGCTCCTCCGCGGACGAATGGACGAGTGGAAGACAGCAGCAGTCATTCTTGGGGAACCTAGTCGTGACTGCGCATGCGAATGGGAACGAGAAGAAGGAGTTGTCTTCGGTAACGATTTCCATGTTGTTTCCATTCTCCGTTATCTGCGGATGAATCCGTCTTGCAAGAGCCCACCGTCAGAACATCGCTCTTCATGGGAAGGAGGAACTTCTGGTTCAGCTTCTTACACTCGGCACGCACGTACTAGGAATCAAGTTGGCACTGAATAAAAACGCGCTTGACGTCACCAAAGTCCATGACGAATCCATCGGGATTCAGTTTGCCCTTCATGGCAATCTACAGATGCAATAGATACCCATGCACTACAGTAACGTGATAGTTGTGTCCATGGAGAGGCTCTCGGAATCCCTTGAAATGATCGTCCCAACATACCCCTCACCTTGTACGCAATGAAATGGCCGGAACTGAACTTGAAGTCGGGTTTGTTGAGGAACAGATGGAAGTACTTTCTACGAGTTTGTATAGGGCAATGAATGCTACGTGTCTCCCTTTACCTCGATTTGCGTTTCCATGTAACAAGAAAAGTGATCATTTGTTTCTTCATTATCGCAACAATGGATGCTATCAAGAATACGCTGAGCGAGCTGAGTCCCTGGATGACCGTCAGTCTTGGTGTGGCAGCAGGAGCCTCCCTCTTCATCCTGGAATCCTGTTTCGGATACGTCTCGAACAAGCTGTGGCCGAAGGAGGAGCCCAAGGGAGAGACTTCGGAATCGAAGACTGAGTAGCGATTGCGGTTTCGTTTTCATCCATGTAGGAATTCGGAGAAGCCCAAGTCGGAATAAGATCCCCATGTGTGAATAGGTATGATGTCACTTGTTTGTTGAATATCGATCCGTTGCTATGAATCCTCATTCATTCACCGTTTCACGAAAGCAGAACGTCAAGTCATAGAATGAATACCGCGCATTACAAGATTCCTGCAGGACGTGAGCTGCGTATCGAGTGTTCGAAGAACGACCCGATCAAGGTGACGGTGGGTCGTGGAGGGCCGATCGTGAGATGTAGTTGGATCACGGTGGAATTGAGGTGAACGGATCTCCGCTGCGCGATAAGCAGGTTTTTGTGAACAGAAACGTGAATATGAACAATCGGCGTAATGTGTAGTTTGCCGTCTTTGCGTGGTTCGATTCGGAAGTGATTGTGGAGGGCCGCTGCAAGGGAGCGTATGTTTCGAATGAAAGCCTTACTCCCATCTACTTTGACATTCACAAACAAGTGGGGACTTTTAATTCCACCGTTATACGTAGATACAAGCAGAAAGAAACAAAGTTCACTCATACAACTCGCGAACAGCTCCTCGTGTTGGCGTCGTTGCTCCGCTTGATCCACTAGGTGCTTCTTCTCAGCAATCCGAACCACGGCAAGTTTACGCTCGCTCAGACACTTCTCACCTATGCAGTGGAGACGCTTGGTTTCCTTGAGTGTAGGTGCGGTTCAACGAGTCTCCGGTCTACGTGGACCTCGACATCGCGAGCGCGAACATCGCGGTTCCGGGATGCATGAGTTCGTTGGTGGTGAGCAAGGACTGTTTCCTAACTGCGGTTGTTTCCTCCCATGGCTTCCACCCTAGAAAGTCCAAAAGTTCCTTCCATCTCCATGTGTCCAGTTTTACGGTTTCCAGTCGTGCATGGACAATCCGGACCTGTATTTCCCTTTCTCCTCTGCGACGTAGATTCAAGCGTTGTCTGCACTCCCTCGCCGACGACGTGGAGACGCGGATAAAGAACGACGAGAAGGCGTTTCACGGCGGCGTCATCGTGAACGGCGGCTCGTGGTACAAAGAAGACGGCAGTCGTCCACTGCTGGACGAAGTGATCACGCTGCTGAAGATCGATTTGATTCTGGTGATTCATGATGACTTTATCTATGTTTGACTAAACGAAGCTTGGCATCTAGAACGTTCTCCGCGACGCATACACCTCGGTGTGTGTGAAGCAGCTGCCGTTGTCGAAAGGCGTGGTGACGCCGCGAGATAGCGACTACGAGAACCGACTGGCGATCGATAACTACTTTTACGGTAAGGGTGGGGTCAGGATGTGAGAGACAGGCTTCACGGCCACCGAGGGAGAGTTGGCGGTTCCCAACCAGCTGGTGCGGAGTCTCGATGAGATCAAGGTGGTCATGTACAATGATCGTCTGTCGGTCAGCCAGCGCGATACGGTAGTGGAAGTGCAGATGCTCCATGCGTAGTTCGCCCCGAAGACGGTGGAGGATGATGTGATGATGAAGGTCAGCGAGGCGAGCGCGGAGGATCTGCATCACCAGATCCTTGCAGTGACGGATGCGAAGGAGTAGGAGTGGGAGAGGAGATGAAGAGTAGAGTGAAGGACCTGGCGACCTGTTCGATTCTCGGCTTCGTGTTTGTCTCCAGCGTGAACGTGAATGATCGGGTGATTCATCTGGTCACTCCGCAGGGAGGCGATCTCCCGGGAACGATTCTGCTAAAGGGAAAGATTTCTTGGAACGAAAAGTAGTCAACTCGCTGTTTGTTGGAGAGTGCAATTCCATGATGATGACGCAAGGGACTCCAATACCCATCTGAAGAAGATCCTCTTGCGGGAAATGGGTCACTCAGCCAAGTAAATCCCCCGCCCATCTAGTAGTCTTTTTTGTAACTCGCAACAAAACAAGAATCACTGCTTTAACATGAATGCGGTGTTTGGAAAGCTGGTTCTGGATCGCATCATAGCGAAGCTAGTGGAAGGTCGTGCACGCGATAAACAATGGAGAGTGAGTGCCGTGGAAATGGTTGATTACGTAGCCGCAGATCAAGGAAGAGACGATCAAACTCCTGATTTTGAGAACGAAGGAGGTTCTGCTGACGGAGCCATCCCTGATGAGATTAGAGGCGCCGATGGTCGTAGTTGGTGACATTCATGGTCAATTTTTGGATTTGCTAGAGTGGTTTTGCGTATACGCAGTTCATCGGTAGAGTGCTTCATGTCGGTGGAGATCCATCGAAGAGCCGGTACCTCTTCTTGGGGGACTACGTGGATCGTTCGGACCGTGGCATTCAGGTTCTCTGTCTTCTCATGGCGTACAAGTTGAAGTATCCGGACCATGTGTTCTTGCTTCGGGGAAACCACGAATCCAGCGAGATGAACGACGGTGGCGGCTTCCGAGATGAGTGTCTCAAGTACTATTCCGAGAGTTTATACAATGATTTCCAATCCCTGTTCAACTGTCTCCCACCGGCGGCAATCATATCAAACAAAATCTTGTAGTACCTCTCCTCTCCTCCCATGTAGTTGCGTTCACGGTGGTTTGTCTCCCGAGCTCACGTCCATGAAGGTGATTAAAGACATTCAACGTCCCTGCGTGATTCCCTTTTCCGGACTCTTGTGCGATTTGTTGTGGTCGGACCCCTGTTCCGACACGAAGGGTTATTCGCCGTCGCCGCGCGACTGCGCCCATCTTTTCGGTCCCGACATTGTCGAGGAGTTTATGCTGCGATTCGACTTCGATCTGATCGTGCGGGGTCACGAGTGCTGCGATGGCTACTGCTTCGCGTTCGACCGCAAGCTGGTCACGGTGTTTTCGGCGTCGAACTACTGTGGCGTGGAGCAGAATGCGGCGGGCATTCTGTTCATCGACGCCAATCTCTCCTGTCGTTTCGTGCTCATTCGCGAGACGAAGCCCATGCGTCGGAACTCGGTCCTCAAGCCCGACACGCTGGAGATCATCAACAAGTGACCCTTTCTCTATTCTATGTACTCTCTTCTGTTTCCATCCAACACACAACCCACATAAAACGATTACTTCTTCACATCCTCCACCACGTTCTTCACCAGCTTCACAACATCCTCCTTCGCAGCGGCTTTCTTCACCGGAAGATCCTTTGGAGGAGGCGGAATCGCCTCCACCTTTTTAAACGTGAGCCAGCGCTTCAGCGTGGCGCGCGCCGTCTTGTTGACACACAGCGTCTGCATGCCTGCGAACACCGAGTTGACGATCCAGTACAAGCACAGGCCCTACGACTCACTTCTCGCCTTCTTCCCAACGCTCTGCATCTTCGCTGCGATGAAGATGGTGAAAACCGACATGCCTCGCATCATGTACTTCATTCCCACCTGCCCGTTCGCGTTCATTCCGTCTGCTCCCAGCTCCGTCATGAACAGCGTCGACAAGCCTGCGACCACAGGCAGCACGTACAGCGGGTCCGGAACGGCGAGGTTCGGAAACCACAGCGCACCGCCCTCCGAGACCGCAGGAACTGTCTCGCACAGCTTGCGAATACCCATGAAGCAGGAGAGAACGACCGGGAGCTGGATCAGCGAACCCACCATCGGGCCCATGGGCGATACGCCCGCCTTACGGTAGATCTCCATCATCTCCTCGCGCACGTTCGCGGCGTCAGAGGCCATGCCCATGCTCTGCGACAGACGGGCGCGCTCCACCAGCTTGTTCAGCTCCGGCTGGATCTCCTGCATCTTCTGGCCCTGCTTTGTCGCCTTGATGCTGAACGGGAGCAGAATCGCACGGAAGCCGACACACACTACTCATGACAATCACATTCGAATCCAACCTCCTGCGATGGCTCCCCACCACGGAAGACCGAGTTGGTTCATCCACGTAATCAGGGAAACGACCCAGCTAGTGGGTGTGCCGATGGTCACGCCAAACAGTCCGTACTTGAGCGCCGTGTTGTTGATGTCGTTCATCCACAACATTTTGTTGTCCTTGAACAGTTGAATGGACTGCTTCATCGATCTCCAGTGGAACTCGCGCGTCTGCATGGGGGTCTGCACAGGAAGACGGACTGCGCATCCCTTCATTGCAAGAGAAGACATCCCACTACCACTCGGAACAATGAAAAGGCGCCTACCTCAGTCGGATGGATCGCCGAGCAACAGATCGGGCTGAGAAGACGAGGGCCATGACAACAAAGAAGTGCGAGCCGATGGAACAACCGAAATCGGGCGCATTTCTGGATCCTGTCAGTTGTTCTTTGTTTTTGCGAAAATGTTCGCGCTACGTCAAAGTTCGCTTATGCTGCGAAACGTCTGGGCTATGCGGCCGTCCATGGGCATAGCGGCACGGTGTTTTGCAGATGCTACGGAGCCTGCGAAGACAGAGCCCCAGGAGAAGGGAGATCCAGAGGTGATTGCGTTTATCAACAAGGTGGGAGAAAGATACGGTCGGTTATGGAATAGATTGTTCATGAGAACAAGGTCATGCTGTTCATGAAGGGAACGCCGAGCAATCCTGTGTGCGGTTTCAGTTTCCGCGTAGTTCAAATCCTGAAGCATCTGGGTTGCTCTTCTAGGTGAAACTAATCTCTAGGATGCGACTTCGCGAGTGCCAATATTCTCACCAGCAAGTCGGTGGTGAAGAATTTGAAGTATGTGAGGTAGTGCTTGGTGGCGTGAACGATTCGTAGTGATTGGAAGACATACCCGCAGCTGTTCATCAACGGAGAGTTCGTTGGAGGATGCGATGTTGTGACGGAGCTGTTCGAGTCGGGTGAGTTGAAGAAGATGCTGGAGAAGGCAGGTGCCTTCTCGGAGCCGGAGAAGAAGGAGGAGGCGGGAGCGACGGAAGAGAAGAAGGCATAGTGATCACGTTATTTTAGTATTGTGTTTGTTCGATCACGTTTTCCGGACTCTACATTGGCAAAGGGTGTTAGAACTCGCATGGGGGAGTCTTTGAATGATCATGTCATCGATCAGTTGCTTACGTAGGAATCCATGGAAGATGATTGAGCAGAACGGTGAAACGTTTGCGGGATACCATACAGAAGCTGAACAGTGATGATGTTAACGACTCGCCTCAGATACAGGAGTGTCAGCGGAGGTACAGTTTATGGCCGATGGGTAACAAGCAGAATCGTGAAATGCGGTACGCATCTTCTAAAGCTGGCTCCGGAGGTGTATTTAGAAAAGGATATCGATTCGGTGATGTGGAAGGAGGTGTTTTACAAGGAGTACAAAAAGAGGAAGGATTTGCATCGCGTGGATGAGGCAATCCTGCTTTACAAAGGTCTGCTGCGTCGGACGAGCAATGCAAAATGCAGATATTCCATACTTGTTCATCTGGGAGACTTGCATCGCTACAGGGAGACTTCCAAGCAGTCTCCCTGTTTTCAGGATTCTCAAGCCTTTTACGAAGAAGCTATTTCCCTTGACCCTCACAGCGGTTCCGCGTATCATGGTCTGGCGCTGCTCGCAACCTATCAGGAGGCTTTTTGTTTGTCCGTGTACTACTACCTCCGAGCAGCCGTTTGCAGGTCTCCGTTTCCCTCGGTGCAACAGAACGTTCGAATCGCGTTGGAGAACAACGAGCTGGCATTTCAAGCTGTCTTGAAGGAGAATCCAACGCTGAACAAGAAGCAGTCGGTGAACGTATCCGTTCCGTTGTCGTCTCCCCTAGTTACTTGCACTGAACTTTGTTCACCTCCACTACCTCATTTACAGCAACAAACCAACGACGCAGTTCAACCAGTCGCTGGCCTCCTTCCGGGAAATCGCCTCCTGGTGTCTCGAGAAGGAGATGCCGTCGGCGACGCTGCTCTATCGCATGCTGCTGATTGGGCTGGTCGGCGCTGCCGACGCCTGGCGGATCATTCGTGATCCCTGTTGGGAGTGCGGAAGCTCTTCTCCGTAGTGTTGTCTCCGTCTCCTGTTCTCACGCAGTCCAGCGTGCGCGGGTGGATCCTCCTCTTCTCTCTGCTTCTCCCTGTGGGTGGTTGGTTCGGATGATGAAGGAGGTGGTGAAGCGTTCGGGAGGTCTCGCGGAGCCATCGAAGACGAGTGGGTGATGAGAGGGGAATATGACGTAGGTGACAGCAAGCTGCGATACGTGTCGATCGTCGCGCTTTTCCTCCAGTGGATGAGTCTTCGTCGAGAAGAGGGGTATCGACCGAGGGTAGCAGTTAAATGAGTGTGAAATTTAGTTCTTTGGAAACGTTTCATTGCATGAAAATGTGTCTTGTGATTCCAAAAGTGAATCCTCTCGAAACAAGATGTCATTCAATGCAAACAACACACCTCATATTCCAATAAAGGAATACCTCGAAGTCGAAGACCAGTTGTGGAAGGCGTTGGATCAACTGATGAAGCGCCTTCCGAAGGGACATCCGCACTCTCTCCTTTCGAAATACGAAAGGGACTCGATCGGGTTTCTGGGCTTCAGAGGTCTTTTTGACGGTTGGATAGGAGTGTGATGGCCATGTAGAGTTTGAGGGTCAGGAGACGTGTTCTGGCAGAGAGGGGGATGAAAAGGCATGCTCGATCATCTGGAAGGAGTACCAACGAATCACATCGTCCGAACCTCCTTGGAAACGGCGGCGTATCAATTCATTGCTTTGTTAACAAACACACCAAATGATTAATCCGAATCGGTATAGTAGTCCTTAGCACTGTTCTTACGAGGAAGGAAGAAAGGCATCTTCTTTCCCTCGTTCTCACTGTCGGAAGCAGCAAGCGTCTCACGCAGAGCCTCGTCCTGCTTGCGCTGCTCCTCTTCAATCACACGATCCTCCACAGCCTTTCCCATGATGCACACACTACAGTGAAGAAGGAAAGACACACGTACGCACACGTCGCGTTCGCAAGCACGTAGGTGCTCACGCTGCCGTTGATCATTCTGGGGATGAACACAACTCCTCGGTCCTACCTCTCAACGTTTCCCATGCCTCTTCTTCCCATCACAATGGTGTCGATCTTCTTCTCCGAGGCATACGAGCAAATGACGTTCCATTAGGGATCTCAAGAAAAGACTCAAAACAGGATATCTTTGCAGGATCGCCGCGAGCGCTAATCACCTCCACGTTCTGGAATCCCTTCTCGTTAGCAGTCTTCTTCATCTGGTCCAGATTCTCCTGAGACTCTCTCTTCAGACGGTCATTCACAGCAATGTCGTGAGCATAAGCTACCGGATGAAATCCAACCTCCTTGCCTACTGGGGGTCTTCAGATTTAAAACGTTCAGAATCACAAGGGAGTCAGTCGGCTTCATCACGACCATCACCCAATCAAAACAGGCCTTCGCCTGAATGGAAAAGTCCATAGGAATCATCCAACGCATACCCTACGAATCAGTCCGCCCCACTTCCCAATACACTGCACTCCTTCTCAGAATTCATTTCAGCCATTATACAAAAAGAATAATAAGGAGGTTGCAACTGGAAACAGGGAACCACTGGACGGACTTGATAATCAAGAGGAGGCGAATTGTTCTTTAGAAGAGTCCACTACAAGATTGAATCACCAAAAATAAAATAAGGAATGATCTCAAAATCGACAACAAACAAAGGAACGTACTGTACAGAAACGCGTTCATCGAAAAGAGAATAGGCTTTTGTCATGGAAATGAAGTGGAAATATGAGTAAGTTAAGCATACTTGCATGGAAAAGCTCGTTGTGATGGAAAGGAGTTGTATCGATTTGGTTGCAATATGTTTAGAAAGTGTAGAAATGTTGCATACCGATACCTTAGGTCGTGGTTACCGATAATCCCATTCTCACTGTGTCTCTCCCAAGGAAGAAGAGGAATCCTATGAGCTTTCCTATTATATTTTTCATGGATTCATCACGAATTACCCAGCATTGGTTGGTTTCACGAATTCTCGATTCCTCTTCGTGATATAGGATCTGAAGCATCCTAATTTTGAAATCCGACACTATTCATCCATTCTCCCGATCACAATCTCTTTCCGAAATGAACAGTATAACGCCTCTTACAAGTCTGTTGTTGCTTCTAGACAGTACCATGCCCAAACGGATGATCTGAGGTTTAGAGCCTGTACTCGTGATCATGACGGACGGAATGCACATTTATGGAATTCTTCGCAGTGTGGACCAGTTCTGTAAGTGATAATCGATGTTGGGAGGAAACTCATCCTATAGCGAATCTAGTACTGGATGACTGCTTTGAACGTGTATTCTGTGACAACTACTATACCGAAAACCAGCTGGGTCTTCATGTTGTTCAGGGCAATACCGTTTCTATGGTTTCAGATATCGTGGATGTGTGTATTCTGGGTAAGAAATAGGAGGGAACACTTGACAATTGTCCTATTCAAGGAATGACTTGTCTGAGCAACGAGGAGTTTATTGAGTATGTTAATCTTTCAGACGAGGAGAAACGTAGGAGTGTAACGGAATGCGATGAACGTATTAGTAGAGCGGAATGGAGGTGTGGTTTCTCACTGTGCTACCAATGCAGACTTTTCTCTAAAACTATCAGCTATGTAACCTTTGATGTTGAAACAAACAATCCAAGCCAACCTATTCTATACAGTTAGTTCTATTGCTCTTTCATTCCCTATGCCATTCTAACAGACAGGACATGAAATATGCACTCTTTCGCCACCATCGTTTCCCAAATGACAGATAGACTGCAATCACTGAGCTTATTCCATTAAATGGCAATCACCGTGACAAATCAGTATAGGTATGTTTTAACCATTGTTGTTACACTCTTCCCCGAAAGATGTACCATCATGTTATCACAGATTACAATGAGGGTCAGCTTGCAGTTAAACGACCATGGATTGAGTCTCACGAACATGATCATCACCCCTCAAGACAACACACAAGCATCGACACACCACATACCTCTCGAAAACCACATCACTCCACTCCACGAAAAGAAACAATGAAGAAACGAATGGAAACCGTTCAATGACCGCATTTCTAAATGGTCTCTTATTTGATAGGGATAGGGACATGGTACTGGGTTTAGCGCGGAGGAAGTTGGCATTCATCCCAATGCGATAAACAGAAGATCGAGATGGGGTATTGGAAAGGACATGGGTCAGTGCAAAGTTGATTTAGGGTCAATTCAGAAACATGTCAAGCCCGTCTAGCTCAGTCGGTAGAGCGCCAGGCTCTTAACCTGGTGGTCGGGGGTTCGAGCCCCCCGGTGGGCGATGTATTCTTTTCTTTTCAACAAATAGAATCCACCTTATCGCCTTCCACCTGTTCTATTTGGCTGCGGATGTGTTGCTGGCTTCTTGGATTGAGCGGGTGCTGGTTTCTTCGATGCCCCATGGGATGCAGAATGGTCTGTCGCTTGTCTGGTGTCGTTTTTTATGCCTAAAGTCCATCCTCGCATTTCGTTTCATTTTTTCCAGCTTCCGTTTTTCCCGCTCATTCTTGATTCTATCTTTTTCAGATCAGCTCACTAAACTGCCAATGAAATTATCCCGCGGTTACACTCTTACTGTTCCAACAAACAGTTCAGAACCCATTCATCGATACAATAGGACAATCCCCTTGTGAGAGGTTCAATCGCAGAGAATGGGAAGAGATTCAACCCCATAGTACTTCTTCTTCTGTTCCTTATACAGATTCCATCGGCTCAACGCATATCCCTTGCAGTCCCAGTCCGCTCCCAATTCCATCTGCATGATGGCCCACACAAACCAAAAGAAAAAGGAAAAGCACTGCATACGGTGCACTTTCTGAATCATCGCTTCCACCTCCGTCTCCTTCGGCATTTCTCCATGTCTTCTCTCCAGGTAGGCAGCGACGAAATTGACTTCCTCTTCGTGCGAGGGATGCAGCGACACGTCGATCCAGTAGGACTGGGAATCATACCGTGTCATCCATTCGCAGTAGTGGTGGCAAATGTCCAGCGGCGCGGCCAACAAGCAAGTGTATTCAAAATCGACGAGGAGTATCTCGCCGGAGGCATTGCGGAGGACATTGCCACGAAGAAGGTCCTGGTGACCGTAGACAATATCGCTGCTTTCGTTGCGAATGAGGGATTCGTTGTGATTGATTTCGTTTAACATAGCATCGAGATCGAGCGATGCAAACTGATGACTATTATCTACATTTGGTATTCAATGGAAATCGAGTACAGTGATTCCGACAAACGTTTACCCAGGCTCTGAGGACCGTACTGAAATCGTCGAAGTGAGCGAGCTCAGTCTACCTTCAATGCATCGCAACACGCGTACTCGGATGTTATGGAGATCTGCGACCTTTGCAGCGATCCGTCTTGAAATGAGAGGGTCGCGGCAACCAATATCATTAAGAGACTACGTGAAATGGATATATGACCGATACAACAAAGCCAACGCGCCAGAGTTCCATCCGTCCCTCAGGGAATGAACGCAGAAGCTTGATACCGAAGTGATTCTCGGACAAAACGGAAAAGAAGCTCACTTCCTTCTTTCGGTTCAAGTATTCGCCACTCCCTTAGGGAATAATCGCCATGCAAGTCCTACCTGCTCCATAGATACGGAATAGAATGGGATAGTCATCAGGGTTCGATTTCTTCGACAGACGATAGATAATGTTCGTTAGACCGTCTAATCATCAACGGAAGGAAAATGAGCCCACCCTTGTTCTCTTCCATTTCAAAGTCGTCCGTCGAATGAATATCACTCCACTCTGCAATGTGTTGCACTTCTGTAAGTGCAAACTGTTTTCGTTCATCAAAGGTTTGTTCTAGTAGGGTACGCATCTAGATAATGAAATAAGAGAAGAAGCAACTACGAGAAAAAGAGAATGAAAGAGAAAATGACAACAAACACGTTACTTCAACAGCTTGAATTCATACATGTCCTTACGTTTCTGCTGCGAGGTCGGAATCGCCTTTCTACTCCTAAACACAATTCCCCAAATCCACCTCATCGCGTCGCACTCGCTCAGATCAATGTCAGCCATCAGAATTCCCTCCTTCTCGTCCAGTTGACCGACGACCTTTCCCCATGGACTCACCACCACACTGTGTCCATAAGCCACGTAGGAACTATTCACATCACGCGCAGGAGAGCAGAGGATGACAAACGATTGCGAATCCACCGCACGACCCTTCGCCAAGATGTCCCAGTGGAGAGGTCCCGTCGTCATGTTAAAGGCGGAGGGATACACGAGCATCTTGCAGCCCAACGTCGTGTAGGCGAGTCTACGATGAAGGCGATGGGCAGTGATTACGCCAGCTCGGGAAAGCGCATGTCATAGCAAACACCGACTCCGATGGACAGATCTGCCTTGGGTGACGAGTACGGGAAGACGGTGAAGGAATTGCCGGGAGATAGGGTGTCGCTTTCACGGAAACAAATGCCTCCGGGGACGTTCACGTCGAAGAGGTGCATCTTGCGGTGTTTCGTGATCACATCGCTGTCGGGAGACATCACCATCGCCGTGTTGTAGATTTTGTCTTCGCAGTACTCTGGGATGCTTCCTCCAATGATCGGGACGCGATGGTGGCGTGTCGCCTCCAGAAGCATCGCAACGGAAGGACTCTTAGTCGCGTCCACTTCCTTCGCATTCTGCCTAAAACACCCCAAAGCAACTCTCTACCATTGGAATCGGTTCCGAGTACTTTCTGAACTGCTTGGTGTCGTAGGGACTGGAGGTGAGTCGAAGAGTTCGAATTCCAACCTGTTGAAGCACTCTGGAAGGACGATCAGATCAGCGCCTTGCGATGCGGCCTTGGCGATCATCGTCTTCGCCTTTTGCAGATTCGCCGTCTTGTTCTAGTCGTTTGATTCTGCACACCATTCAATACGGAGGAGACGAGCATTTGACACAATCCGACGCGAAGTTTCATGGCCTTGGATGCTGCGGCAGCAGACATTGAAGAAAAGAAAGAAGGGAGAATGAAAATGTGTGTTGGTTGTTTTGGAGAGGCTTTGAACGAACAAGGTGGAAACCGAAAAAGAGGGAACGGATGGACAATCGTGATTCAGAACCCCCAAAGAAATCTGAATCATTCAGGCTGTAGATATGTACCCAACGGTACATCCACCCACTAGAAGAGAGATCCAGTCCATGCCCATCAAGTCGGTTAGAATGCAGATGAATGTATAGAATGTGTATTCATCCAACAATTCGGCTCCATATAGTGATGGCTGAAGCAAATCCCACTCCTAGGCAAGTACACATTTCGCGCTTATCTGATTGGATGACGCAGCGGTATCGCAGCTGATTGGAGGACGACAATATCCATGCATTTACCTCATTTGTGTTTTCATGATTGTTGGAATTCGTCCGAAGAGCTGCCGTTCCGGCACTTTCAATCCAACGTTTAAGTGTTCCTGCTGCGGCTACTATCAGGACGAATCCCAATTCTACGATTCATCCTCTGACCTTCCTCAGAGCATGTGCCGCGCGTGTCGACTACGGAGTATTCAGTGTAGGGAGTGACGGTAATCGATCAGCGATAGTCAAAAAACAAATCCTCATGGCGATGTCGCGCGGTGAAAGTAATCATCCTCCCCGTGTGAGCTCTGCTTGTGCTCGTCTCAGTTGCGCCGTGTCACCCTATTGTATCATTCCGCAAGCGTCCTGGGTCCCAACGAACTGTCCGAAGTCCAAGGTCGTTGTGGCAAAGCGTGTTGAGATCCCCACACCCCATTATCTGTCATAGCCATCTTTCCCCGTTGATTGTTCAAAAAAACAAGGAGTCACATTCTCTCCGCGTTTTGGAACCCATCCATCTCCAGGTCGATATTGTTCGCAGCCGCCATCGCAGTCTCCGGCAGCACCTCCTCCACCGTGCGTCGCCGCGGCTCCACGATCATCTCCCTGCTCTCCAGCTCCGTCCGGTCGAAGATCACCTCGCGTCCGAAGCGCACGTCCAGATGGTCCATTCTCGGGTCCGCGATCACCGAGTCCAGAAGCTCGTACGTCTGCTGATACAGTCGCTGCGCCGCCTCCCCGCCCTTCCCGTCTACGTCTCACCCCTCTCGCTCACTCACCTTTCTCCCCCCGCCGCATCCCCGCCGCCAGCTTGATCATCGTCCGCTTCGCCACCTGCACGCTACATTGACAGTCCTCTCTTCACCCACATGTACGACACACCCTTCACGCCCGCGCGACTCAGCACCTGCTCGCGCGACTCGTGCTTGATGATCGGCTTCACCGACGGGAACTCGAAGATCAGCTGCACCAGCTCCGCGAACCGCGCCATCACCTTCTTCCCCGGCGTCTCGCGCCGCGACGGCAGCTTCTCCTCCCGGTCGCGCTTCACCACGTGCAGTCCGTACTGGATCCCGTGTCGCACGATGTCGCTGAAGGCCTCCGTGCCGTAGGTCTCGAACTTCAGGAAGCTGAAGGAGGGCTGGTCCGGCTGCTTCAGCGGCACGCGGCCCAGCAGCAGGTGGAAGCGGTTGAACGGCAGGCCCAGCTGCACGCCGTCACGCGCTGGCACCAGGTCGATGCCCACCTGCTCGTAGCCGCGGCCCACGCGACCGCGCGACATCACGATGTCCGTCTCCCCCTCGGGCAGCAGCCATTGCGCCTTGTCCTCGCAGAAGGCGATCTGGGGAAGAGGGAGGATGAGGAATTACGAAGGAACTCAGGTGCGAACTGCCGATGCGCATTGACGATGGCACGCGCTGACCCACCACGTTGTCCTGGATGGAAGGGGAAGCGAGAAACTACGCTGCGTAGAAGGACGCGCGAGTAGCCGAGGCGGCTGAGGGCGTTGAAGAAGCGGTAATCGGCATCTTCGATCATGATGGTCCCGCTCTTGAAGGGAGCACCCTTTCCGATGCAGCGCGACCACAGGTACCAGCAGAAGTCGCAGACACTCTGCTTGTCGTCGACCTTCCCATCGGTCTTGATCTAGCCGTGAGACGCGTAAAAATGAAGCACCTTCTGGTACACGAAATAACCATTCACAATGTGCTGTCGAACCATCTCCCAGGAGTAGAAGAAGCCGCCCTTCGCTAGGAATTCCGTGGCGGCCATCGCCAGCTTCGTGAACTCCGCCTCCATCTGGTCTCCGGTGGCTGCGCCAAAATCGGCCGACCACGAGGGCGCTGGTGGGATTACCAAACGCCGCCAGCACTGCACGCACACTGTCTTCGGGCCGGTATATCCGGGAAGCACTATTTTTCCCTGCTTGCACCGATCACAGATTTCGGTTTCTAGAGGTGAGCTGTTCCCCCAGGACGCACTGCACATCTTACAGGAGTGGACACCGGACTTCTTTCCCAACGGACATCTGCAACTGCTGCACTGTTTCCGTAGCGTCAGTTTCTAGAGGTCATCCTCGTTCCGAGAGCTGACCTGGCGCTTGTGTTGGGTGAACAAGGTTTCCATGATTCAGAAAAGCAGCTTATCGGTGAGGATCCACGAGCATTGATACGATAGAGTCTCTCTGATAGCAAATCAACGAATAACGCGCGTTGTAAAAAAGAAGACTGACTCCGTCGAGACACAATTCGCTTGCATGTCAACAAACAAATCACGGGGATGCAAACAACTTAAAAGTCAAACTTCTCCATCTTCGCGGGAATCGCGTGAGTCTTGTAGTACTCGATGAGCTTGCAGGCCTTCTCGGCGACGATGGGGGCGGTGAGTCCCATCTTCTCGAAGACCTTGGCGGCGGGCGCGGAGGTACCGAACTGATCAATTCCCATCTGGTAGTGGGTGTACTTCTCCCATCCGTGGGTGGCTCCCGCCTCCACTCCAAGCACGGGCACGTTCTCAGGGAACACGGAGCGCTTGTACTCCTCGGACTGCTGCTCGAAGAGCTCCATGGAGGGCATGGAGACGACGCGCACACGCTTGCCCTCCATCAGCTTGGCGGCGGCGACGCACAGCGCCACCTCGGAGCCGGTGCCCAGCAGGACCAGCTCGGGCTGCTCGGCGTCCTGCAGCACGTAGGCGCCCTTGAGCACCTGTGCGGGCTGGCTGCCCTCAAGGTAGGGCAGGTTCTGGCGCGAGAGCGCGAGCACGCAAGGACCGTCGCCCTGCATGAAGGCAGCGTAGGCGCCGGCGACCTCGCGCCCGTCGGCGGGACGGATGACGGTGAGGCCGGGCATGTTGCGCAGCTGCCAGAGCTGCTCGATGGGCTGGTGCGTGGGACCATCCTCGCCCACGCCGATGGAGTCGTGCGTCATGATGTACAGCACACGCAGGCGGTTCAGCGCGCTGATGCGCACCGCGCCCAGACAGTAGCCGATGAACACGAAGAAGGTGGCGCAGAAGGGCAGGAAGCCGCCGTAGGCCGCCAGACCGTTGCAGATGGCGGCCATCGCATGCTCGCGCACGCCGAAGCGGATATAGCGGCCTTCGGGATGCTCCGGCGTGAAGTCGCACGAGCACTTCAGCGCCGTGTTGTTCGAGGGCGTCAGGTCCGCAGACCCGCCCACGATTTCCGCGTACTCCTTCGCCAGCGCGTTCAGCACCACGCCCGACGCCGAGCGCGTCGCCACGTCCTTGCCGCCCATCTCCGGCAGCGCTGCCAGCACGTCGCCCTTCAGCGCACCCGCCATGCGGCGCGCCAGCTCCGCAGCCTCAGCGGGGAAGGCAGCACGGTACTTCTCCAGCATCGCACTCCACGCGGCCTCCGTCGCCTCGCCGCGGGCGCCAGCGGCACGGTAGAAGTCCACCACGTCCTGTGCGGGCGCGAAGTACTCGCCCTGGGGGAAGCCGCAGGCGGCGCGGAAGAGGTCGATCTTGTCCCAGCCGAGCGGGGAGCCGTGCACGGAGGAGGTGTCCTGCAGGGCGGAGCCGTAACCGATCGTCGTGCGAATGGCGATCAGCGAGGGCTTGTCGGTCACCGACTTCGCGTGCTCCACGGCGGAGATGATGCCAGACACGTCGTGGTTGCCGTCCTCCACGCGACTCACGTCCCAGCCGTACGCCTCGTAGCGCTTCAGCGTGTCCTCCGTGAAGGTGATGTCCGTGCGACCGTCGATCGTGATGTGGTTGTCGTCGTACAGGATGATCAGGCGACCCAGCTTCAGGTGGCCTGCCAGCGACGCCGCCTCGTGCGAAATGCCCTCCTCCAGGCAACCATCACCGCACAGCGCGTAGATGTAGTTGTCGAAGATCGGGAATCCCTCCTTGTTGAACGTGGCGGCCAGGTTCGCCTCCGCGATCGCCATACCCACCGCATTCGAAACACCCTGGCCCAGAGGACCCGTGCCGATCTCCACTCCAGGAGTCTCCACCTCAGGGTGGCCGGGAGTGCGGCTTCCAAGCTGACGGAAGTTCTTCAGATCATCCATGCTGAGCTACCTCTCAACCACCCCTCCCACGCTCTACATCGTATCCGGTCAGATAGAGCATAGTGTACAAAAGAGCGCTAGCGTGACCATTCGACAGAATGAAACGGTCACGATTAATCTGCACCCTCAACTCCCCATTCCACCCTTACCCACTTCGGATCCTTGGGGTTGTAGTTCATGATGCTTCCCCACAGAGCATGAGCAATCGGAGCGCATCCCATAGGAGCACCTATATCGTCACCCACACACTCTGCAGGCTACCCGGATGACCAGACTTCGCCTTCTGGACGGTTTCGACGGCGAGGGTTCTCACCGTGTTCAAACACTACGAATTACCACTCCAACGCTCTCTCTACCTTCTCTGTAAAGTCAGACATGCTAAGAGCAGGATAAACGCGAAATTGAAAGGGACTATGATTCAACGGGTTCCACGTTTCGACGCCGTTTCGCCGTTTGGCTTCTGATTTCCACGTTTCGTCATTGCTCCCGCTGTTCAGTGGTTCCTTCGCCATCAAGAAGTGCATCTTCGGTTCCAATAGAGTCGCGTTGAGAGGCTTCGTTCTTTTTATGATCCACTTTGGAACATGTTGAGACACTTTCCTTCCCTTTCGTATTCATGAGCTTCATGATGGCTTGTATACCAAAGAAAACAAATCGAGCCAATCGATCGAACCCTGTTTCCATCCAGCCATACTCGCTTTTCGCGAAAGGGATTCGTTTTCCCCTCTCCTTCGGTGTTTATCCACTCTTTTTCACTCTTTGTTGTTGTATTATTATTCAATGAACAGTTCGTATCCTTCTATGAATCAGGGAACTGTGACTTATCCCCCTCCCCCTGCCGCTAATGCATCGCAGCAGGGAGTGTCGGGTGCGATGCCTGGTGTTCCCCAAGTGCAGCCCGTGACCAATAATGGAAATGGAATGGTTTCTCAGGGTGCTGCTCCGAATGGCATGGCTCCTCAGGTTCCTGCCCCTAACACCATGCCTCCTCAAGTGCCTGCCCCTACTACCATGCCTCCTCAAGTGCCTACTCCTACTACCATGCCTCCTCAAGTGCCTACTCCTACTACCATGCCTCCTCAAGTGCCTACTCCTACTACCATGCCTCCTCAAGTGCCTACTCCTACTATTATACCTCCGCAGGTTCCTGCCCCTAACACCATGCCTGCTCCCAATCCCATGCCTCAGCCCCCTGCTCCCAGCAATTCTGCGCCCGCATTCCCCTCCGAATCCCAACTGGAGGCGACCGTCAGCAGCGCGAGCTCCTACCCCACTCCTGCCAACCCCGCAGCGATGGCTCCTCCCACTCCCTACTCCGCTGCCTCCGCCAACTCCGCTGCTCAGGGAATGATGCAGCCCTACCAGCAGTATCCTCAACAGTATCCTCAACAGTATCCCCAGCAGTACGCTCCGCAGATGGACTACTCCCAGCAATACCCCGCAAACTACCAGTCCTACCAGCAGAACCAGTACCTCCCTCCGCAGCAGTACGCTCCGCAGCAGCAGATGTACCCGCAGTACCAGCAACCTGCCACTCAGGTAGATGTGATCAATGCGATCGATCTCTAGACGATGTTGCAGTGCCCGACCTGCCATCAGATGTTATACGCGCCGCCCAACGCGGACAAGTTCCGCTGCCCCTGCGGCCAGATTCTTCAGAACCCCAACGTGAAGACCTCGCAAACCACGACGAACTTCCTGAAGCAGAAGAACGACAAGAAGGACCTGGCGAACGTCGGACTGGGACTTGGGTAGGAATGATAGGCGCGGGTGACGTGCAGAATTGCGTTGGCCGGAGGACTTGCCCTGGGATCGATGTTTAACCGTCATTAGCTGATCTGTACTCTATTCTCCTATGTGTTTGTTTCAGTAATGTGTTGCTCTATGAAAACGTGGCTTCTCTTCTTCGCTCTGGTGGTCGTGCTGTTTCATCTCCTTCGATACGCCTTCTAGAGCTGGATCATCTGTAGTACGAACATCCGTTTTTTCTTTGAAACGTCGGAGGTTGATCCATCCTCGTTTCTCCCCAGATTCGTACTGTTTGTAGCTCGTATTGATCGGCTTAGGAATTTGTCGTCCAAGAGCATAATCCCATTCATGCACCTCCTGTTGGTATCGATTGAGCGTTATCACAGTAGGAAGTGAAAGTAGTGTCTCCCACAATTCGCGTGACAGCCCATCTTCAGGAAGAGGAGACGACTCCGCCCCCTTCTCATTCCTATGATGTAACTCTAACAACGCAATCCTCGTCGGCGTGGTGTTTGTAGATTACGCATAGAATTGAGCGTTATCCCGTGTTCCATTATATGTTGATGCGCTGGACAGGGTCGGATATGGTGTCCATTCTCATCGATAGAGAGATATCCGTCGGTTTATTTCTCACTCCGTCTGACAAAGTGATCTATGACAAATTCACCAGCGAATCGTCGCTCCCAGAACGATTGCATTTCACCAT
This sequence comes from Blastocystis sp. NMH, assembly GCA_039096215.1. Taxonomy (NCBI): domain Eukaryota; class Bigyra; order Opalinata; family Blastocystidae; genus Blastocystis; species Blastocystis sp. NMH. The sequence continues at coordinate 263,883 of JBBPEA010000036.1, read as the reverse complement.
CTTCATGGCAGAATCGAAGGACCAGTACCCCATCAACCACCTCCGGAACCTCGCGATTGAGGGCGTTCGGACCTCTCATCTGTGGTTGACCGACATGGACATGTGGCCCTCCTGTACTCTCCCTCTCCCCCTTCCACGCAGACAATCTCCGCGAGGCGCTGATGGCGCTCCCAGCCAGCGAACTGTCTCGCAGCGACCTGGCGGTGATCGTCCCCGCGTTCGAGTTCAAGCGCGAGAACAGCTGCAAAAGCTGGCAATACTGCGCGAAACTGTCACTTTTCCCTCTTTCTCTCCCCTAGCGCCGCCGAGCGAATCCCCGGGACCAAAAAGGCCCTGAACGCCTGCATTGCGCGTCATCGCTGTTCGACGTTCCGTCCGAAGGAACATCTTCACGTATTCTTCGCTCGTTGTCTGCAAAATGAGGACTATTTCTTCCCGGAGTGGTACACGGAGAACTACGCGCCGCTGCTGACGCCGGTGAAGTGCTTCAAGGGCGATACGCAGGAGCCGTACGTGATGGTGCGGAAGACGACGTCGCTGCCGCGGTTCGACGAGCGGTTCGTGAACTACGGCTACAACAAGGTGCAGTGGCTGGAGCATCTGCGCTTCGTGGGCTTCGACTACGCGATTCTCACCAATGGATTCGCGGTGGACATCCCACATGGACGGTAGGCGGCGGCGAGAGGGTGAGAGGCAGCTCGAAGTACTGGTCCGAGTTCATCTACCAGCTGCTGTATGACAAGCGGCCGAACCGCGTGGTCGTGATGCGGAGTCTCTACCAGAAGTTCAAGCGGGAGCTGAAGGCGAATTATACGAGTAAACAGAAAGTGCGTCGGTGTTGGGGTGTTTGTTGGATATGATAAGTTGATGAATAAGCATGGCATATGAATCATAGGGTGAGTAAGCAATACTTGTATTGATGAGAGAATCCTCATGAGCAAACAATAGATATACCAACAAACACAACACACGAAAAGACTGTTGGAACACGCCTTCATATTGGCACGGAGACATAACAAACCGTCGCCCTTCTTGATCGCCAGATCGTTGCGAGGAAACGCGAGACTACGATGAATGGATCATTATCAAGCTACCTGATCGGCAAGCCACTGTTCTTCGAGATGACGCCAAGACACACGATTCCATAGTTCACCAGCAGCCGCAAGAATACCTCGCCGTACGGCAGCGTCACGGTGTCGGGATACGTGTACAACAGCACCGGATAATAGCCTGCGTCACAGAAGGCACACACACGTACGATAGTCGCTCGGCAGGAAGATCGACATCAGCATGTCGAAGAGATGCGGCTTCAGGTGCGTGAACGGCATGAACAGATCCGCCGTCATCAAATCCACTCTGCGTCTCATCCTCTTTCCTCTCCCACGATGTGCACAACGCATCGGAAATCCCAGCCAGCTGGTTGCCTTCGATCAACCCGTTCTCGGCGACGTACGCGGAGACGGGAGAAAACACCGATCCTTGCTCTTCGGAGCGGGGGAATAGCAACAGCACGTGCGAGAGATACTCGACCTGAATGGTAACACACGAGAAACGATACCTGACGGATTCCTTGGAACACGCCGCTCAGCTCGATCTCGCAGTCTACGTCTCAGTCAGCAACGAACGCATGCCCTGGAACAACTCCAGCAGCGTCGACGCGATGATGGAGATGGAGAGGTTGTCGCAGTCGCTGTTAAAGACGCCCTGCGGGTGAGGATGGCGATGCGTCCCTACCTCCATCTTGTCTGGACTGTGATACTGCGACACCACCAGTCGCTCCGCCTGGAGCAGACGAACCACGCTGGGACGGTTCTCCATCAGCCACTCGGGTGAGGCGTTCCACACGTCGCTGACGGAAGCGCCGACGAAGCAGTGGATCCGAGTGGGGTCCGGAGACACGTAGGTCTGCTTGAAGTAGGGAGAGAGGTCGTAGACGTAGAGGAGCAGCGGCTTGCTGAGAAGCGCCTGAATTACTTCTGCGAGTCAGTTGTAAGAGAAGAAACGACTTTCTGGAGGCGACTCGCAGATCAGAACGACACACACCAGCTCGTTCGTTCGTCCGTACAGTGTCTGGTGATCTATCACTGTGAGGAGCTGCGTGTAGACGCCGAAAACGTCGCCCTAGGATCATCGAAAGAGAGAATCACCGACACAGAACACGTAATCGCGAAGAACGACGTGTTGCATGCTCCGTTTCTCATGCGTTTTGAACGGAATGGTGACTCGCTCCGACAACGCTGGCTGAGTGACGGAGGATGTCTGCGACTCATTCGTACCCACAACGGAGACTCTGTCAATCATGATCGGCGACACGGTATCACCGTCACGCGGAATTGCCTTCTCGATATGGATTTCAGACGGTTTGTCGGTCATGGGGATCGATACTTCACTCTTGGACTCCTCCAGCGGCGACAACGTTTCTTCTGACTCGTTGTCGGACACGTCCTTGTGAAATATGGATTGGAGAGGAACCGATTGCGTGGGCTGAACCATGGTCATCTCGATGCCGTATCCCGACCGACTGGGCGGCAGACGAGCGCGCGAACTGACCGATCGCTGAAGCGGACGAGACGCCATGTCAGTTCCCAGCGCCGATTTGCACTCTCGCGCGATCAGTTGCACGTCATTATTGAAGGGTCGGTTGCACGCAAACAGAATCCGCTTGTCCTGGAAGACGGAGGAGGTTAGCATAAAGCCGGGGAAGCGGACTGGTAAGAAACGATCGCCAAGCGTACAGGTGTGGTCCATCCTTCCAAAGTCTCGGTAGTCGGCGTCGATGAACTGGGAGTTGGCTTGAATCGTGGCATCGATCTTCGGTGTTCTTGGTGTCAGATCGTTGGAGAGAACTGACCCCGCAGGAGTGACGATCATGAGGAAGTCGCGAGTGGTCATCGCCTTCTTCCGCGTGTTCAGTAACACCTTGCTGAGCTGACGAGCGTACGAGGATTTCTACGTCACAGCGTCGGAGGAACCGTACCACCAGTCCAAGCGTCAGCACATGGCAGTACTTGAACAGAACAAACACCACGCTAGACGTCGAACACCGCAGCCGCCCCTACAAGTGGTATGGTTTGCCGATGAAGTAGGAAGGAACACGAATCACCTTGTTGACGTGTCCAAGCGACTCGTTGTACATGTCGAAGAAGTCGCTGCATCCACAAGAAACTGCTCACCGTACCTGAAGTCGCTGTGCGTGCTGATGATGGTCGGGCCCTTGGGAATGAGTGAGTGCTGTTTGTTCATGATTAGCATGAAGAGAATCGTCCAGCTGCCCTTGTTGGTGAGCTCGAATCCCACGATGCGGTTCATGAGCTGTCTCGGGGAGATCTGGATGAACTCCGAAATGAACTATGAATCAGCTGGACGTATTGAGCAAACGCGGTCGTGGTACAAGTGACGGTACTTCTTGTAGTAGCCCAAGGGACTGGAGGACTGATAGAACACACGGCAGATGGGGTGTGTAATCAAAAACTCGCGCATTTCCTCCTTGGACTGAAGAGCCGTGTTCAAGGCTCCGCGATGGGAGGTGGCTAACACGTCATCGGGGAGAGTCTGATGCATCGAATTGTCATAGGGAAGTGGTGGATGCCCATTCGTCATGTTTCCGATGGAAGACCCTTCGCCATTCACGAACGCGTTACCGATCGACGGGAAGTGCATGCTCATCATCGAGAGAGAGTCTGCTTCCTCCGATTGACTCGAGTTGGAGTTGACGATTTCGTACAGGGAGTCGGAAGGCTCTCTTTCCGCCTCTTGCTCCAGTGACAGCAGATTGCTGAAGCGATTGCGATTCGGCTCTACGGAGAATCCTCTTCGGCTCGCCAACCCAAGTCGGAGCGGTAGAGGAAGAAGTTGGTTTCCAACGCGCTGACGACCAGTCGGACCCACGCCTTCTTCTGGTTCTCCCTGCGTGAGAGAAGAGAAGAATGCCTACGTCCATTCCTTCCTAGGAATGACGTAGATCGAGTAGGCGTCGAAGATCCTGGCGCGAGTGCAGGCCACGTGCGTGAAGGATGGTATAAGCAAGCGATAGAGGATATCAGATCCACCGGCGATCCCTCAATCACCTCCACGTGTGACGCGAAGCGTCCACACATCGCCGTCATTTCCGCCACGTTGATGGTATCCTTCGTCAGAATCACGACTATGGTGAATTCACCGGTCTTCTCCCACACGTGACGTTCTGAATGTAGTCTAGACTCTCTTCGCGCATTTCGCTGAGCAGCTGCAACAGCATGTTTTTGTACTCGCCGATGAGCACGACGTGCTCCGTCTGCTGCTGCTTCTCCATCACATCTCGCGTGAAGCGGTTGAGTGGCGTCGGTGGCAGCACCAGAAGACGCATCAGCTACATCTCATTTGGAACCACCGCTCCCACCTTGTTGGGAAGCCAGAAGCACACGGCGACAATGTAGTAGAGCGTCGCGAGACGACCGGCAGAAGAGTGAGGAGTCACGTCGCCGTAACCAATCGTAGCGAGTGTGACAAAAGCGTAGTAGAAGGCATCGAGGAGACTCATATGGGCATAAGGACGCTCCGTGTTGACGAAGAGACCTTGGAATGAGAGCGGAGAGATGAGGCGACAGCCGAAGGAGTAACTGAACATGAACAACTCGAAGACGGTGATCGTGATCTCTCGCTCTCTGTAGCCGTATACGGCCTTGCGCCACAGCTTCATTCGACGAAGGTAGAGGAAGAAGTAGAAGGTGCGAAGTGGGTGAAGGAGGGTGGAATTAGAGGCAGTGGATATGCTCGCTGATGAAAAAGTAAAAGATGTAGGAGTCTCGGGAGAAAATGGTCACGATGATGACGGGCAAGCCAGCACCGAAGTTCATTAGCGAGTAACTGGAGTTAAGGAGTGGAATTGGAGAGACATGGAAAAGAGAAACACCTTCTTCTCTGGAGCGTCGATCAGATTCAGGAAGTAGTCGATGACGATGATGGAGTTGAAGATGACCTCCAGGATTGTGAGCGGAACATCGTTGTCATAGGACCATTTCACAAAAAAGGTGCGAATGCCAATAATCACGTACAAGACGATGAACGTTATCAACATGATCTACTGTTGAAAGAGTGAGTTGAAAGGACAATCTCCCAGTACAAGCGCGTTGAAGAAATCACCAACTGCAGCCACTTATAGATCTGGAGACAACGCGAATCTCGGTCAAAGTGGAGAATCGAATGTACTTAGCAAGGGGCTTTCGTAGTTGCTTCGTAGCCGGTTGTAATCATCGGGATTGGCATCCTCCTTCTTCCACTAGGATTAGGAACTATGGAAATGGGAATACCTTAGGAAAGAGTGGCTGGCTTGCACGACGGTTGCCATTGGAATCAAACAATCCCTACAAATTGAAGCAAGAAGAAGCAATGACAGTTGAATAGAATTCCTGTATATCGGAATTCATGGAACCCGAGCGAGAGTCCTTAGATTGATCATCTCTCCAAAACCGTACGTAATTGGCTTGGGAACTGGTCCTGGCGACCATGGTCATGAATGTGCTGTAGACAGAATCACTCATTGGAATGAGTGAAACGATTAACTGGTTCGTTTGGGGAAGGATGTTGTGGTATTTACTAGCTCAACTGGGTGCTTGGGGAAGGAGTTGTAAGGATGATGATGAGAATTGAGGGTATGCTATCAAATGGCATTTCTTTCATAGTAAACTGATGGAAATGGTATTATCGAAAGAGGAATCACTACCATAAGAACTGATGAACAGCAACATGAATTGGATTCATGCAGCAACAACGCAGTAATCCGTTCGTACAAACTCCCACCTTCCACCAAGTCTCTCTCTCTCACACTCACATGTACAGTAATAGCCTTACTTACCAACCCATCTGACCACTGCACTCCATTTTTGGCGGCAATTCAATTCACACTTCTTTTCAATGGATTCATCTCCTTTCTCGCAGCACTCGATCCACTTGGGACTATCACAAGCAGCCACCGATTCCAACAGCTTGCCGCTCTATCTCAGCAGTCCGTTGGAACCATTCTCCCTTTCTTTGGGGATTCGTTCTACCAACATAGCGTTCCCAGCGGGGAGACCATTGAGTGTTTCCCAAGATGCTCCGTATTGTTTGTTGGTTCCTCTTATATGCAGACTGGATACAGCAGAACCTACAACCAGCTTCCCTCCGAGCCAGATCTTCCTTTCTCCCCTCAAGAAACGAGTTCAAGTGCCACTTGCCGTGGAAGTCAAGAGGAGCCCGTCCTCTCGCCGTCATATTCATCGCAAGGCTCAGTTGATGGTTCCTGTACTTGTCGTTGTCTGTCTTCATTTTGCAGGGATCCATGTATCTGGACGGAAAGATCACTTTCTTCAGCAAACATCCCTATCGGAGACATCGAAAGAACCGCACGCTTCTCCTGTCCTTGTAATTTTGCTTCCCTTTTTCATTCCTTTTGCCTGTGGTGTGTTTGTTGGAGCATCTCCTCCAGTTTTAATTCACTCTTGTCTATCCACCCTTTTTCTCTTCGCTATTCTTCTTCTCTTTCTCAGTCGAAAGAAACTCCCAAACCAGCCTCGATCCCCTTCCCCCGACTCCGATGCACCACTTTCGCACCACTTTCGGAAAGAAGAATCGGTGTTTTCTTCAGAATACACTGCCGTAATGCCTGAACAACAACGCCGTGAGCAAGAAGAGCAGCAGCAGAATCCCTTGAGCAGCATGATGATGATGTTTGCCATCTTCATGCTGATGCGGAATTTCATGGGAGGCCTTTCGAAGCCAGCTCAACAGGAGTCGCCTGCATCGATCATTGCGAACTACAACCAATCTCTCAAGACCCCGGAGCCGGAGAATACTGTTGACATGAGCAACCCGATTTCGGGAATGCTGGGATTGATGAAGGGGATGATGCCTGTCAAAATGGGAGACAAGGATATCACATATATTCCGTCCTTGAAGGAAGGCGATTTGTGCGTACGGTTTTGAGTGATGTTTCACGGTAGTCCCTTTACGTATACACATCGGAAGAAGAGAATCAGTGCGACGTCACCGCCCAGTCTCTGATCTACAAGCGTGAGAATCTTCACTTCGGCTCTGGCATGGAGTACAACGAGATGAACATCACGCTTCCCATGACGGAGAACCTGCTGAAGAATGGAACGCTCTTCGCGCACATCTTCTTCGGAATGGCGGATCACGCGCCGACTCCCCAGGATGGCTGCAAGAGCAAAATGGGAATGACGCACACCATTTACCGTCGCATTCATCTCACTGGTTGACTGTAGAGTTGAATCGCTACAAGCCGAACATCACACACGTGGAGGAGGTGAACCTTCTCAGCAACGCCTCCACGCTGATGACGCACAAGTCTCAGGAGCCCCCAGCGATCATCAGCTACTGGATCCCGATGCTGCACCTGTACGTGATTCCCAACACGAAGCCCCTCCGCGGCGGTCAGATTCCTCCCCAGATGAAGAACTGTTGAGACAATGTCTCGATCTCACGCACAGACTACTTCGACGACGCCTCGCGCACCTTCACTCCGAACGCGGAGGTGAATGAGTTCGTGCTGATGCGCAAGCACCTGATTCCGATCAACGCGACGCTGTCGTCGCTGCCGCTGGCGCTGTCGTTCAAGAGCTTCGGGTTCTTCAAGGGACAGATGATCCAGCAGATGGACACGGTGATGGCGATGCAGAAGCTGATGGGCGCCGCGTCGGAAGACGACTTTGACGACATCAAGGCCATGTTCCTGGAGACGAACGTCTACCTGCTGATGCTCACGGGCGCGGTGTCCGCGTTGCACAGCGTCTTCGACGCGCTGGCGTTCAAGAACGAGATCTCCTTCTGGCGCAACCGCAACAACATGGAGGGTCTCTCGGTCCGCACAGTGTTCATGAACGTGTTTGTGAATCTGATCGTCATTCTCTACCTGCTGAACAACGAGACCTCGATGATGATCATCGTCTCCAACGTCATCGGTTTGCTCATCGAGGTGGACTCATCCTCCTCCTCTCACGTAGATGTGGAAGATCACCAAGGCCGTCAAGATCCGCTTCTACTGGAAGGGAAACAAGCCGGTGCTGCGTATCCGTGATCGGGCCACCTACAGCACCAGCAAGACCAAGGAGTATGACGACACCGCCATGCGCCACCTGATGGTCATTCTCTACCCGCTGGTTGCCGGCTACGCCGTGTATTCGCTCATCTACGAGACACACAAGTCGTGGTACGACTGGATCATCACCTCGCTCACCAACTTCGTGTATCTGTTCGGTAGGGACGAGAGGAGGGTGCGAGCGTAGGCTTCATCTCGATGACGCCGCAGCTGTTCATCAACTACAAGCTGAAGAGCGTCGCCCACATCCCTATCAACGCCATGATCTACAAGACGCTGAACACCTTCATCGATGATATGTTCTCGTTCGTTATCAAGATGCCCGTGCTGCATCGTATTGCGTGTTTCCGCGACGATATCATCTTCTTCATTTACCTCTACCAGATGTGGATCTACCCTGTCGATAAGACCCGCAAGAACGAATTCGGATACTCCGCGCTGGACATTCAGAAGGCTCAGAAAAAGGAAGGCGCGACAGTGGCGAAGCATCGTGGAAAGACGGAGCGTCTTGCTTTTTAGTTTGTTGGGTTGTTATTGGCATGTTTGTTGAGTAGGCATCATCACTGGGATTGGGTCTGCGTGAGAGAGATGGTTCTGAGTCCGTTTCCTATCCATTCACGGACATCCCAATGAACCAATCCTCTCAATTCAACTCCTCTTATTGGGTCATTGTTCGGTACCATTATGAAATAGGATCATGCATCATCATGATGGGAACAAAAACAGATTTCACCTTCTAGCAATGACTATTGAGACTGATATTGTTCAACCCGTCAAGGACTTCGTCAGAGACAGCAAGTTCTTTATGAACCGCTGCACGAAGCCGAACAAGAAGGGTGAGGAAATGGGAAGTGGTTTAATCGATAGAGTTCACGCAGACAGTGACTGCGACGGCTGTTGGATTTGTAGTGATGGGTCTGGTTGGTTACTTCGTGAAACTGATCCATATTCCTATTAATAACATTCTTATCGGTGCCTAAGTGAGAGGGAGGAGTGCTGTGCCATGTTGAATTTGGGGGTTTCTTTTCTTGTGATAGTGACGTGTTTGTTGGGATTCAACCAGATCGAAAGGAAACGCGTTTAGTAAATAATGGGCGATCATTCAAGAAGGAGGTCAAGAGACCGAAGCGACAGTCGGAGTCGCTCCCACCGTCACCATGATAGTCGGAGCCCGAGTCGGAGTCGCTCTCGCCATCATCACCACCGCGAGTCCAGACGCGACAGAAGTCGCAGTCGGAGACGGGACCGCAGTCGTGGCTACCGAAGGAGAAGTCGGAGCGACCGCTCTTCATCTCGGAGCCGTTCCTATTCTCACAGACGACACGCGAGCGAAGACAAAGGAGAGAAGAAGGCAGTGAATTCGTTGAAGGAGCAACTGGACGCGTCGACCAAGAAGATGGAGGAGAAGGCGAGCTCGTCGCAGTTCCTGCTTCCGCTGAAGACGATTACGATGCCAAAGAAAACGTATCGCTTCGATGACAAGGGACGCGAGATCAACGAGTTCGGCGAGATTGTCGAGACGACCATCATCAAACCAGTGGCCACACTGGCGATCAACAAGAAGAAACAACAGAAGGCACAGGTGAATCCGTAGGACTCCGTTATTGTCCTCATTCGTAGCTACCTTGCAGCTATGGGCTCGGGAAAGCCGAAGAAGAACCGGTTTATGCAGGACCCTCGCATCAAGCTGAATCCGCGCGACAACCGCAAGAAGAAGGCTCTCAGCTTCATTAAGGAGGGCTCGATTGCCAAGATGGCGGAGGAGATGCGAACCAAGGAGGCGCGTGCCATGATCAGTCAAGCAACCATCTCCGATACGAAGGAAGCGGAGGTTCCCGAGGAGAAGAAGGAGACGACGGAGACTCCCATCGTGGACCCAACGGCGCTGCCGCCTCCCCCGCACTACCCCGTTCCTGTGATGGAGTGGTGGGACTTTGATTTCCTTCCGGAAGACGTGGCGAAGTCGGTGAAGGCGGACGAGTACGAAGAGGAGCTGAGCTTCGACATGCTGTCCTTCGATAACTGCATCACAAAGGAGTAGATGTGTGGGATCCCCGTTATTCGCAGAGTGGTCGAGCACCCTGTGATCGTCGAGCGCAACAAGCTGCCGCCGCCGAAGCCGCTTCCGCTCATGCTGACGAAGAAGGTAGGTTCGTCCGCCTCCTCCGACGCAGGAACGCAAGAAGCAGCGTCGCAAGAACCGTGCGGAGCGCGAGGAGGAGAAACGCATCAAGATCCAGGCGGGGCTTCTCCCGAAGCCGGAGATGAAGCTGAACTACCGCAACTTCAAGCAGGTGTTGGGCGCGGAGGCGACGCTGCGGCCGACGTGGGCGGACAATCTGGTGCGTGAGCAGATGGCGAAGCGGAAGCTGGCGCACGAGATGCGGAACGAGGAGCGGTAGGGGAGCGAGGAGGTGATGAAGTAGGAAGCTGACGCCGCAGGAGGCTGCGGAGAAGCGCGAGCGGAAGGTGATCGGGAGCAAGAGCGGGGAGCTGGAGGCGTGTTTGTTCCGCGTGGAGTCGCTGTCGGACAAGAAGCAACGGTTCAAGGTGAATGTGAACGCGCAGGAGTATCATCTGGTGGGAAGAGTGGGGGATGGAGAGGGGTTTCACGTAGTGTTTGATCGTACCATCGGTGCGGTGCGTGATGGTGTATGTGGAGGGTACGAAGAAGGCGATGCGACACTTCACCAAGCTGATGATGCATCGAATCAACTGGAATGAGAGGGTGAGCGAGAAGGAAGGGGAAAACAATGACGCGATTCCCAATGGATGCACGCTCCTGTGGCAGGTAGTCGAGAGGTGTAGCGTTGAGAATAGGGAACGATCAAGCAGTTCCGGTTCAAGGAGTTCATGATGAAGGATTGCGCGACTGATGTGGAGGCGAGACAGGAAATGGCGGAGAAGTCGTTGGTGCAGCACTGGGACTCGGTTGTGAACTATGTTCCCGAAATGAATCGTATTTCGTGTGTTTGTTTCAAAATCGAGAGTCGCCATCTGATTGGTTCCCGGTCATCTGTCTGGGCGTACCTCCAGTTTCTTTCGATCTTGACCGAAAATGAATACCCTGACTCCTGCGCAACTAAGTACGGTCGAAAAGGCCGCTGAAACACAGATTCCATAACGAAGCTCGTCGAATCGATGGGCGAGAGTCTCGTATTTGCCACCAACGTCGAGAAGCAGCATAAGTGGAGAAGTGGAAACATGTGAATTGTAGGCGGAAACAGCGAATCGAAAAGCGAGTGGTCGTCATCACCGAGTACCGGATCATCACGCTGCGCACAGGAATGATGACTGGGTACCACGTATTCGTTTCGCATGGTTTTCACCGCAGGTTGCTCGAGAAGGATTGATCATCGATCTCTCCCAACTGATTCTGGACGACTCCGAAAAGGTCACCATGGAGCTATCCACCTGGGGAATCGTCTTCCACACTCTCCACACAGAACAGTTCGTCTCGAACGTCCTCAACCGCTACAACACGCTCTGTCCCCTGATCCCCATGAACAAGCGAGCCACCATCGAGGTGAACATGCAGCTCCTCAGCCACAGCACCCTCGTTCCCGTCATGGAGAAGCCGTCTCCCGCAGAGAGCGACAAGTCGTCCTACTCCTACGCCCTCCAGACGATGTAGGAGTGGGAGTTGGGTGAAACGCAGGTATCGAGCGATGTGCAACAAGTACGGAACGCAGCCCTTCCCCGACATCGAGGAGGACCTGACCGACCGCTACATGAACGGCGATAAATCCATTATCATCGACGTGACACGTCGTCTCGTGGACGCATCCCAGTGTGCCGCCATCGTCGAGACTCTCCGATACGACCAGTACGACTGGAAAGGCTGTGACAGGAAGGTGGTTTGAGAGCATTCAGATCTGCGGAGTGCAGGGCGAAGATGTGGTCATTTCGGCGCTAGCCATTACACTCACATCGAACATGACTCTTCGGTCACTGTCAATCCAAGGACTCAAAACCCTGTCGAAGGTAGAGGATTCTCGTCGAGTCACCCGTAGTCGTTGAGCAGTCTCTCTGATGCCTTTGAGAAGCGCATCACGCGCATCACCTCGCTCACGCTCGGCGATCTTCCATTCACTGCAGAGATCATCGACAGTTTGATTCCCGTTCTCCCCGCGCTTACAACACTGTCGTTTGCTCACTGCGAGATGGGTCAGAACGTGGTCACCCACCTGTTCCAGGCGATGAAGCGAGCCAGCATCTTGACGAAGAGCCTCATCTCCCTCGACATCTCCCACAACACGCTGGGTCCCGAGGGGTCCACCGCGCTGGCTGGCTGGCTGACCGACTGTCTCCCCTCCAACCTCGCTTCGCTGAACCTCGCTAGTACCAACCCCGTGTGGCCCATTCTCGTGACGGCGCTGCAGAAGCGCGAGATTGGTGTGCGCCAGTTAAACATGAGCGAAAACACCATATACGACAAGGTCTTCTGCGTGCTGAATCCGTTTATCGCCGGAGGACACGTGGTGAGTCTGGGCGTCGGGGCGATGAAGGGCGACATGACGATGGTGGAGGGTCTCTGCGGCTCGCTGCTGCTGAATCCCAACCTGAAGGCGACATCCCTCATTCTGGACAACACGCCCATGGACTGTAGACTCGTTTCCCGCCTCCCATGCAGATCGTCTCCAGGAGCGGATTATCTCGCTCGTCGCCCAGTCGGAGTCCCTGGAGGAGCTGTCGCTGAAGAACTGTCACATGGACGACGCCTGCGTCAGCATGCTCTGCGACGTCCTCGTCAAGTACCCGAACTGCAAGCTCCGTAAGCTCTGGCTCGACGGAAATCTGCAGATTCCGGAGGTCGGAAAATGTGGTGATCATCGCCCTCTCTCACGGATAGCTTCCGCATATATTGCCACGCTCCTGAAACAGTCGAAGACGCTGCGCCTTCTGTCTCTGAGCGACTGTCACGGTCTGCTTGTCGCCAAGATCGCGGAGGGCATTCGCTGCTCCACCACACTCACCCAGTTCTATATGAACGACTGCGGACTGATGGACGACGACGTCGTTCTGCTCTGCGAGGCGGTCGAGACGCATCCCTCGTTGATGGAAATGGGCATCGACGGGAACAACACCATGGTGGCGGGGTTCACGGCAATCTGCAAAATGCTGAAGACGAATCATGTCCTCACAAACATGCGCTTCCTGCGGTCGCTTCCGGAAGTCTGCATATCCTATTCTACTCACCGCTAGGTGGAACGCCTCTTCAACGACCAGGACAGAGAAACCATCAAGACAGCTCGACGAAACGCCTTCACTCTGATGATGCAACATCGCCAATTGACCTATTAATTCATTCGGTAGCTCTGTTTGGATTAACAACTGTGTTTCCATGCAAATGAAACCAGCGTCGAAAGTGGCCCAGAACCGCGGTCGCCGTTGAAACACATTGTCTTTCTCTCCAGAATAATCCAAAGGAAAGGGCAATGGTAAAGAAATCCTATCAGGAAGTTGTGCGTGGACTGCGCAGCTCGTCTGATCCGACCGCCTACTTGTCGGAAGTGTTGACGGAGATCCGTCAGGAAATCAGAGGCACTGACCGGAACGACAAGGTGATCTCTCTTCAAAAGCTCCTGTATCTGAACCTTCTCGGCTACACGTTTGATTGGGCTGTAGGTGGTTTGGAGGAGCGGTGATTGCCGTAGGAGTTCCACGTCATTGAGGTGATGAGCCAGCCGCTCTATCGAGATCGACGCGTGGGGTAGGTAGCGATCGGGGCGTTAAACGCAGATACCTGGCCGCAACGGTGTTGATTCGTCCCGACTCGGAGCTTTTCATTCTCTGTGCAAATACGCTGAAGAAGGCGTTCCTCTCCAAGAACAAAGTCCGCCTTCTTGTTAATTCACATGGTAGTACGACGTGGGTCTGGCTCTGGACTGCTTCAGTATGGTGGTGAACGAGGAGCTGGCGCGTGACCTGCTTCCCGATGTGCTGAACCTGCTGAAGAGCAAGCGCGCGTTCGTGCGTCGCAAGGCGGCGCTGTGTCTGTTCCGCATCTTCAAGCAGAACCCTGCGTCGTTGAGCGAGTTCTACGACCCGCTGGTGGCGCTGCTGGTGGACTCCGACATTTCCGTGCAGTGCAGCGCGGTGAGCGTGATCACGGAGCTGGCGCGCGTGGACCCGGACCGGTACCAGACGCTGGCTCCCACGATCTACGATCTGCTGGTGAAGGTGGAAAACCCGTGGATCCTGATCAAGGTGATCAAGCTGCTGATGAGTCTGGTGACGAAGGAGCCGCGTCTGGCGAAGAAGATCCTGGACCCGCTGGTGAAGATCATGCGGACGGCGGAGACGAAGTCGTTGCTATTCGAGGCGATCCAGGGCATCTCGCAGTGTCTGATCTACATGTCGGTGAAGCCGGGAAGCAAGCTGGAGCACGAGGTGAACAAGGTGGCGGAGCTGGAGCTGGCGAAGCTGATGGAGTTCGTGCAGGACAGCGACCCGAACCTCAAGTACCTGGGTCTCTGCGGACTGGTGAAGCTGGTGAAGGTGGCTCCTGCGATCGTGGCGAAGAAGTCGTTCGTGTTCGTGACGTGTCTGAATGCGAACGACAGCACGGTGCGCAGCAAGGCGCTGACGATCATCCAGTGCATCGCGAACAAGAAGAACCTGAAGAACCTGGTGGAGGACCTGGTGAAGTGTCTCCACAAGAGCACGGAGATCGAGATGCGTGAAGATATCGTCGCAGGCATCATCGACATGTGTTCGCGCAACATGTACGCGAACACGCTTGACTTCAAGTGGTACGTCTCGGTGCTGGCGGACCTGGCACGGCTCCACGGCATCCGTCAGGGCCAGCTGCTCTCCTCGCAGATCATCGACGTGGCGCTGCGCGTGCCCGACATCCGCCAGTTCGCCGTGAACGCGCTGCTGCCGTTGCTGGTGCAGCCGGAGCTGGTTGCGGAGACCATGCAGGACGTGCTCATCGGCGTCGCGTGGGTGGTCGGCGAGTACTCGGGCTGTCTCGAGCAGCAACAGATCGTGCAGGTCTTCGCCTCGCTGACCTCCTCCGCCATCATCTACCTGAGTCCTGCCATCCAGGCGACGTAGCCGTGTCGGCGACTCCTCACGCGTAGAGTGCTGCAGGCGCTGCTGCAAGTGTCGCTGCGTTTCATCTGCTCGCTGGGCTCTGCGAGCGAGCGTAGTCGCGCGAGGGCCGACTGACACGTAGAGGCGGCGCTGGTGAAGAAGTCGGTGATCAGCTACGGCGAGCAGTTCCTCGCGAGCGAGAGCGACGAGGTGCGTTACCGCGCATCGCTGCTGCGCGAGGTGCTGCAGACGACCGACTCCTTCGCGAACGAGGTGGTGGCGATCGCGGCGCACGCGGACGTGAAGGCGGAGATCGCGAAGATGAACGAGGAGCGCAAGGCGATGACGACGCTGGACGAGAAGGAGACGCCGAAGGAGGAGGAGTCGGACGGCAACATCAGTCTGGGCGCCGCTATCGAGGGCGAGGAGGCTAAGGAGGAGGCTAAGGAGGCCAAGGAGGCCACAGAAGCCAAGGAGACCACAGAAGCCAAGGAGACCAAGGAGGAGGCCAAGGAGGAGGAAGAAACAGCGCCGGTGGAGACGGTCCCCGCCGGCGGCATCACGCAGCTGTCGGAGCTGCTGGAGCGACTGACGGAGGAGCTTCTGCCGGTGTCGGCGAAGGCGCAGAAGAAGGTGCGGATCCCCGAGGGACTGGACCTGGACACGCCGCTGGCGCCGCTGGAGCTGCCGCAGGAGATCGAGCCGACGGCGACGGTGACGTTCGTGGACGCGCCGCTGTTCAGCTACGTGTCGGCGCGCGAGGAGGAGGGTCGTGTGAGTGAGCGGGGGAGGTTTAAACGTAGCGACATCACCGTCATGGAAAGAAGAGTCACCGTCGCGAGAAGGACGCGAAGGAGCAGTTCTATCTGGACGCGAAGGATGAGGAGGAGGAGGGCGAGGTGCAGGAATTGACGCTGGAGGACGTCGGCGTGCCGGTGATCGAGGGAAAGGAGGAGGAACCCGCACAGACCTTCAAGGTCATCGGAAACGAGGAGGAGAGCTCCACGGAGGAGGAGCAGCCTGCGAAGGCCGAGAAGGACGCGGAGTCGGTGTCCAGCAAGCGACATCACCATCGGTCGCATCGCCACACCTCGAAGAGCGAGAAGGAAGGAGAGAAGAAGCACCGTCACCACCATCATTAAGGAGTCTGTTTGTTGCTTTACATTTGCGTTTTGGGAAGAGCGAGATGGGACATCGGAATCGCTTTTACAAGAAGAGGATGAACAAGTGGCACGGGGGCGAAAAGGAGAGAAGGAGGTACCCATTCCACGGAAACCACTCCTTTGCGCAAAACAACTTCTCGTCGAGCGTGTACGACCACCATAATGTCGAACTGTCCATGCACAACGGGACAACGAAGAACCTCGTGGCGGATCTCCGCGCCAAGGGCTTTTCCATCCACTCCATCGTCCCCGACGGGAACTGTTTGTTTCGGTAAGGCTGGAATGACCTCATGAGGTCCAGGTCATGTGCCGACCAGTTATTTGGCGACCAGAATCGGCACAAGGAGGTGCGTCGCAATGCGGTGCGCTACATGATTACACACAAGGACGATTTCGTGCCCTTCATGGACAAGGATCGCGAGCCGTTTGATATGGTAGGCGAACATTGTGTCGCTGACAGCAAGTATATCCGGCGCATGATGAACAATTGTACCTGGGGAGGTGATCTGGAAATCAACGCCATATCGAACTGCTACAAGTGCAACGTGATTGTCTACCAGGACCGACGTCCGAACATCGAGCTGCAGACCTTTCCCGACCGCGACCGCGTGATGCGTCTGGCGTATTTCGGTTCCTGTCACTACGAAAGCGTCCGCGGTCACAACTACAAGTCTCTTTCCGCAGAGTCTCTTCCTGGAACCGTTGTGTTGCGACCGGATTCGGTGAAGCGGAAGGAGGTGGAGGGTGAAGGAAGGAATATGATGGTTGGTGAAGGAAGAAATGTGATTGCTGGTGAAGGAAAGAAGGCGCTAACGAACCATGGAAAGAAGGAGCTGCCGAGTGAACGGAGAATCGAATCAACCGTCATTCGGAGAATAGTGCCGGTTACGGATGGAAAAGAGTCAGCTGCAGGAACGAAACAGATTGCTACTGATAAAAAGGAAGAATCACTCAAGCAGAAATCATCCATTGCGGTGATGGAGACCAGTAAGGAGTCAATATCGCAACTATCGAAACCATTCCGTCCTCTATCGAAGGAGGAAATTGCAGAAAGAAACGAGCACATCATTCGCCACATGGAGAAGCGCTTCAACAAAAAGCAGAAACACCATCACCATCGCGAGGGCGAGTGGTGCGGCGACCTTCCCTTCGACCAGCTGGTCACCCCCGAAATGCAGGAGCGACTGAAGTTGGTTCCCCGAAAGAACCAGCTTCTGAAAACGCTTCGGTTCCTGACGATGAAGTGCGGCTGCCACTCCGGATCGTACTTCAAGTACTGCTGTTTCCCGAAGATGAAGGCATGGTAGGAATGGAACGTCCTTTCGACCCTAGCATCAACCGGAACCGCTATCACCTTAGTAAGTTTAGAGTCTAACCCATCTCATTCCATTGTTTGTTTGAAGATGAGTACCAAGCTGCCTCTGGTCTGGAGCATGATGAAGCGGATCGCTCCGCTGAGACTCGCGGAGAAATGGTGGGAGCTTGCTCTTTCCCGTCAATTCCAGGGATAACGTCGGCGTCCTCCTCTCCCCTCTTGAAGAAAAGATGACCGATGGAAAGATGCGCATCTTGCTCTGCAACGACATTGTGGATAGTGTAGGAGGAACGCGGTGCGTCCTATCACCTAGGTCGTTGACGAGGCGATCCAAATGCACATCGGGGCGATCATCGCGTACCATCCCATCATCTTCAGCGGTATGAAGCGGATGGATCCGAGCGAGCGCGTTCCGCGGATCGTGATGAGGTATTCGCATTTGCTCTTTGTGATGCAGATGTATCAAGAATGATATTGCCATCTACTCTCCCCACACGGCCTGCGATGCGGCCCAAGGTGGCGTCAACGACTGGATCGTGAAGGGTATCGGTGACGTCCAGTCGTCGACTCCCATCACGCCGACTCCGAACGAACCGACCACGGGGATCGGACGGTTTGTCATACTGAGCGAGCCCTATCCGACCCTGGAATCCTTGATCGCGCGAATGAAGAAGCACTTCGGCATCACGACGCTTCAACTCGCGGTACGCAAATTCGAACTCTTTGAACCCCAGACGAACCAGCCCATGCAGACTCCCATCCGTTCGGTGGCCATCTGCGCTGGAGCCGGCGACTCCGTGTTGTCTGTACGATTCACTAGGAGATAAGACGCAGGGAGTGGACGCCGATCTGTACGTCACGGGCGAGATGGGTCATCACCGCCTTCTGGAGGCGATCTCGTTCGGACGCAGTGTGATGGTGTGCAATCACTCGAACACGGAGCGCGGATACCTGAAGGAGCTGAAGCAAGTTCTCGAGAAGGAGCTGGGAGAGGACTACGAGTTGTTCTTGTCGATGACGGACCACGATCCGCTCACGGTGGTGTTTTCTGTTTGTAACAAACATGCGAAGCGACAAAACAAGCAAATCAACCTCTACGACGACGTCTTCTTCCATCCGCAGCCGCCTTCGTTCCCTTCGCAGCCTTGGCGGAGCTCTTGGTGGTGGTCTTCGCCTTACGCGCATTCTTGGCTCCCTCCTCCAGCACCATCTCCACGCCCGACAGGTAGGACGACGAGCGCGCCTCCGTCTTCAGCTGCTGGTTCCATGCCTGCACGAGGTCCGGCAGCTCCTTGTGGTACTTGGTGTTCATCTTGCTGAGCAGCGCGGCATCTACACGTCAGATGGCGACTCCACACCCACCGTGATACTTGCTCTCCTTCTTGAGCGCGTCCAGCAGCAGCGACGGGTCCTCCTTGTAGAGGAAGTTGCCGACGAACTCGGCGTCCTCCTCGCGACCGGTCTTCTGACACAGCTTGAAGAGCTTCTTCAGCTCCTCCTTCTTGCCGTTCTTCGCCAGCAGGATGGCGGCGCGACGCACGCCCGGCAGCTGGTCCACGGGCGTCACGCGGTAGTCCACGTTCACCACATCGGCCTGGTCCAGCACCGTCAGGTCGCCCTTCTTCACGATCTTCACGATGGAGGCGACGTCCTCACGCGACAGCTGGAAGCTGAGACGCAGCGAGGGCGACAGGCCCGGTAGGTCCAGACACTTCTCGATGTGTCCCCACGACTGCAGCACGTACGCCACGGCATCGTGCTGGTCCTTGCGGATCTGCTTCGTCCACTGCACGGCCATGTCCACCTGACCCGACGCCATCAGCATCACGAAGCGCAGCGATGGGTGGTTCAGCGGCACGCACACGATGCGTCCGGCGGCGGAGGCGACCAGCAGGTGCCCATTGAACAGCTGCAGCAGCGAGCAGACGCCCTGCGGGAGACGCTGCACAGGCGGCAGAAGCGGATTGGCCATCGACGCGAAAACCACCTGGTTCGCGTAGACCGTCGATTGCAGCGGCGGACAGGTGGACAGCGAGGAGAGTCCGGCGATCGTGTAGGTGGTCGTGGCGGTCTCGTTGAGCAGCAACAACAACAGCTCCGAGGCGGTGGCGAGGAAGAGACAGTTGCTCTGGTAGTAGGCGGAGAGAACGGCGTAGTTCAGCAGTGTCAACAGCTTGAAGCCCGAGTCCACGCGGTACACCGCCGTCTTCTCCTGGTAGCAGAGGAGCAGCAGACCGCCCTTCTTCAGCTCGATCACCTTGATCGGCGCGGGGAGACGGGCGCTGATCGGCTTCAGGTGGTCGTGCTTCTTCCACTCCATCGTGGTCGACTCGCCCTCGCCGGCGGACGGCGTGGGCGTTGTGGGCGTCGCCATCTCGGGACCCTGCACCTCCCAGCCGCAGAGTAGCATATGCTGCGACTGAATGTGCGTCGATCGCATCTCCGCCTCCGTCGGATTCAGACCCACGCCCAGCAAGAAGTGACCGAACAGCGTGAAGGGCGTCGACTCTCCCGGAAGCATCACCTCCGTTCGCGTCTTGCTCTCCGCATTCTACGCGTGAATCGTCTTTCTGACACCTACGTGGAGGATCACCTTCTCCTGCTCGATGGTGGCGAACTGCGCGGGCACGAAGCTCCAGGTGAACGCAGTGACGCCACTCAGCGTCTCCTTGAGCTTCAGATCCACCTTTCCGGCGGCATAGCTCACGGTGAACAGCGTAACCGTCGCAGTGTCTCGCGAGACCACAGCCAGCATGCTGCCGTCCGCGTTGAGCTCCAGCGAGGGCACGCCGACGACGCTCACCGAGACGATCGCCTTGGACTCCTTCTGGACGGCTGCCGGGTAGGTGACGGCGAGCGCGGAGCCGACGGGCTTCTCCTCCAGGTCGAAGGTCTCGTGATCTGCGAGTGAGAGGACGCGAGCGGACCGACAGAGCTGTCCGTCACGGAAGGCTAGCGCGTGCATCCGCTTGTCCTGAACCAACGTCGCGTTCGTGAGCGCGACGACGGGCGGGAGGAGCGACGCGTTCACGGTGAGGACGGTGACTCCGTAGCGCGAGGCGACGGCCAACGCGGTGTGTGAGGATTTGCGAGCGACGATCTTGGTGAACTGGTTGACTCCGGCGAGACCCTCCGGGAGACACTCGGCTCCGGAGATGGCGGAGACCTCTTTCGTGTTCATGTTCACGACCGAGACTGCATCGGTCTGTGTGTGAGAAAGCCTCTCAACGCCTACGCCAGTCACCACCGGCACGAGGTCCGCAGGCAGCGCGGGCACCAGCGGCTCGCAGAGGTCGCTCAGCGTTGCGCTGACGGTGACGGTCTTCGAGATGGAGAAGGCCTGCTTGCATCCGAGCGTGGTCAGCGCGGAGCTGGTGGCGGTTCCAAGGCTGCCGCTGAGGTCCACGCGGATGATCTCCGAGGACCCGGCGAGGAAGAAGATGGCATTCACGTCGTTGGCGACGATCATCGCGTTGACGGGGTCTGCGAATGAGAAGACATCGGAAGGAGGACTCTGCGACACGCCTCCGTCCGCGGCAGCGAAGGAGGGCGTGATGGAGATGAACTCTCCGTTGGCGCCGACGGCGACGTCCCAGCAGATGCAGAGGTTCTGGCTGTTGAGGGCGAGGATGCGCGTGGCGTTGGTGGCGTGCTGGTAGATCTGCTGGATCACCTCCCACACACCGTACGAGGGAGCCGGCGGTCGCGTGCAGGTAGGGCGCCAGGTGAGTCACGTACGGCTGCGCGACGGAGGTCTGAATGCAGTTGTCGACGAGGTTGTAGACGCAGAGGTTTCCGGTGGTACCGACGAGGAGGTACTGGCCGGAGATGGGCGTCACACAGAGACACTGGTTGCCCTGGAGATGGCTAGGTGAGAGAGAGAGAATGGGACGACAGGTCGTTGCGGACCTCGGTGGCCGTCTGGGCGATGTAGTCGATCAGCAGGAAGCCCTCCTCGTAGATGGCGATGATATACTGGGAGGCGACAGGAGCGTAGGACGCGCTGCTGCTCCACTGAAGCGTGTCGTTGTCGAAGAACTGGACACTCTTCAGCTCTGTCATTTGGGATTGGGGAGTGTTAGTCATTCTAGGGGTCAGAGCGGACGAACGAACGCACTCGTTCATTTTGGGGATCTCGCTGTTTCCATCCTGCTCCTCCTTATAGAACTTATACTGGTTGAAGAGGATCTGATCCATGAATGCTCCAACCAAAGCACTTACAGTGGAAGACGTGCGGTACACGATCGATTTTGATTCATAATTCCACACAACGATATTGCCACTCTTGTCCGCACTCACGAGCAGCGACTTGGTGGGGTGAATATCAATCGAAATGTACTCCGCCACATCCTACAAAGGTAAGTGACTCATTCGCATGCAGAAATACATTGAGGCTACGGTATTCAGGAAGTGTTCCGAAAAACTGGTATCCAGTAATCACATCGGGAAAAGCCTTCGATGTCTTTGACTGCTACAATATCGGGTGAGACAGAACGCAAGGGAGAGGAGAAAACCACTTACTGCAGTCGCAGACGCTCCATTTGGATTAGCACTTGTTCTCGCATCCATGGTTCAAGAAAAACCTTCGTAAACAAACAGACGAGAAGCAGGGATGTTAGATTTGCGTTTTCATGCGATCTGAAACCCCCAAATCGCTCCGTTTTTTGGATCGAGTACCAGCCTAGCTTCATTTTCACACTCACAGATGAAATCAAGAGATCACCACTTTGGGGTGGTATCCTGGGGATTGGACAGAAAACACAAATCGATTCATTGGCTCCACTGAATGATATCCTATGTCCAAGGGAAACTAAAAGACGCGTCGCAGATTTCAGCGGTGATTCGAAGCACATTGGTGTCCACATCATCCCTTCAGTTTCCGGAAGTGGATTTAGATTGGATTCCTGATAGGTAGTGCGAAATACAACGCATGTTTCAGATCAACACGGAAGAGGTGATTGCCTCACAGTTCCCCGAGTATGAGTTCATTTGTGCCATAGACGGTCAGCGGTGAGTACTGGGATGTCATTGTAACGAGTAGAATGGTAGGAGTCGGATCAGTGAGTCGGGAATACGTGAAACGACTCTTCGTACTTAAGGAGTATCAGGTGATAAATGGATGCGGAAATGACTCGCAGGGACGAGGGATCGGATCTTCCATTCTGAAACGTCTTCTTTCGCTCCACGACTCCAAGTATCCGTCCGATGTATTTCCCTTACTCTTTTTCCTAAGTAGTCATTATCGTTGACAGGAACGGGAATGGCGAAACGGCTGTATGAAGCGTCTGGGTTTGAAACGATCGAAGAGATTCATAATAGCACGAGTGGTGATCTCTATGTGATGAAACGCGCTCCCAATCCATCCGATTCCTCCTCCTTGTAGTTGTATACCATTTGAGCAAAGGTTCTTGTTACAGCATCTTTCTATTCAATTGTTCTTTGACAGACCCAATTGTAGTATCCTTAGGAATGTGAGTTAGGAACCATTGATTAATAAGGTCGACATACACATTCATTTCACACTATTCTACCCCCACGATGACTATTGAGACTGATATTGTTCAACCCGTCAAGGACTTCGTCAGAGACAGCAAGTTCTTTATGAACCGCTGCACGAAGCCGAACAAGAAGGGTGAGGAAATGGGAAGTGGTTTGAACGATAGAGTTCACGCAGACAGTGACTGCGACGGCTGTTGGATTTGTAGTGATGGGTCTGGTTGGTTACTTCGTGAAACTGATCCATATTCCTATTAATAACATTCTTATCGGTGCCTAAAGAAAAGGGAATCAGATTAGAATCGTTATTGTGCATTATGGTTGTGCTATTGTTGGGTTGTTTGTTCTTTCACTCCAATGAACTGTGTATCCACTATCCAAAACAGGATTCGCGTATGCGTGTTCTTAAGAAGGTTATCGAAGACAGGCGTTTTCGTCACTTATTCAAATACTGTACAGTTTGAAGCAAAATGTCTGATATCGAATTGACGGAAGAGCAGGTAGGAGTCGTTGGAAGTTCTAACGGGACAGAAGAAGGAATACACGCAGGCCTTCGAGGTGTTTGACAAAAACAAGGACGGAATGATTTCCCGACAGGAGCTGAAGACGATTATGCGGTCACTGGGACAGAATCCGACGGAAGACGATATTGAAGAGATGCTGTTGAATGTGGATCGCGACAAGGATGGACAGATCAGCTATGACGAGTTCATGAAGATTATTAGTCAGCAAATCAAGGCTTCCGGTAATCGTGGATTCGGCTGTTAATTGTAGAGGATGTGGATGAGATGGCGGAGGCATTTGCCGTTTTCGATGTCGATAAGGATGGTTATATCACGAAAAGCGAGCTCCATCAGGTGATGAACCGTCTGGGAGAGAACCTGACGGACGAACAGTTGGATGCCATGATAAAGGAGGCTGATACCGATGGCGACGGAAAGATCAATATTGCTGAGTTCAGATTGCTGATGAATTGACGTGTTTGTTTCAAAACAGGAGGCTCGCAAAATGGAAAAGATTAGTAAAGTGTTGTCCGCTTCCGTAGCTCCTCCAAGTAGATCGCCCTCTGCTTCTCCAGCATTGCAATTCGCTGCTTCTCCAGCGCTTCCTTTGTCTGTTGGTCTGGAGAGTCGATGCATGGTTTCAGCGCCGTCATCTCCCGATGGAGTGGTCGAGAGGGAGGAGGTGTCCCTTGGATCAGAGGCTTCTGACAGCTGGATGTGAGGAGAGTGATCCGAATACTACGATTTGTCTGTCCACCGAACATGGCGTTCTGTTTCATTTGCAATAGTTTCTGTTTCCACAGTATAGCTGTTTACCCCGATCTATGCATTATGCAGCAACACGACGAGCAACATGAACTCGCTTCCTCGGTGGTGTGTGGTAACCGAAGGAAGAGGCATCCTTGAATTGACTCTGGCGAGTGGGTCGCGGGGAGAAATACGTGGGCGGACGTTCCGGCGACAGTGAGCGTTTTGCATTCACCGATAGCATGGAGAGTCCATGAACAGGGACTGGAGTGGGAATGTGATAGGAAACGGGCTTTACGCGAGGAACGATGGGAGTCGATTCTCGTGACGAGGTGGCAGTTTGTGCATTCGTTCCTTGTTGGATCGTTGGACTCGGTAGCGGAGATCTCCTTGTCAAGAAGGGACAACAACGTACTCTCCGCCATTTCTTTCGTTCCGAGACGGGTAGATCACTTTATCTGCAACGCGTTGCTGCAGCGGAGACATCCGCTGCGTATTCCAATCATCACCGATACTCGCATCGCCTATTCCTTATTCGGATGAAATCACTCCCACTTTCGCTATCCAAATTTCGAAGTTCCTGGTAGCAGTTGTGAATGGCGAGAACCTTGCGAATGATGCTCTCACATTGAATGATCTGCTTCCTCGCCCTTTGTATACGATCCTTATCGATCACTTTCCCCTTGCTTGGTGATCGCTCACTCATTTCTGAAATCTATGAGTTTTGTGTTTCCGTTAAATGAGTATGTGGGATGGTTGTATTCTGATTTCTACGACATCGTGATGGTCATTTGTGTTATGGATGTCTCCTCTCTCTTTCATGATACCGTTTGCATAAACCACAATTTCAAATCGTCTTATGATCATTCACTCCATGATTGCGCCACTGCCGCAAATACCTGCCGCATCAACCACAATTGGAGATAGTGTACCACACAATTGTACAGAGGCGAATACTTGACCTAGCGCGATGAGAGTGAACGAGTATTCCAATGTATATGATATGGACTGGGAGCACGTCACATCTGCCTTCTGGAAGAAGTACTGTAACTGATTTTTCATCGCTTTTAGAGTTTAGGGCACCCCAACTGCTCGCACTCGCGGACATATGTGTTGAATCGAACTATTGACGAAAAGGGACGCTTAGTGACGAAACGACTTCATGTAATCAGTCAGAAACTCCCCTATTTCATTCGCTGCATCTTTGGTGACATCGTTACCTATGGGGGTGAGGAGAGTATTATCGACCCGAAGGAAAAGGCGCTACAAATCCGGTCTAAGAATCTCTCGTTCACAAGACAGGCCACTGTCTTGGATACCAGCAGCTACACAGTCTGTGCTGATGATCCTTCCAAAACGTTGTACGTGAAGTCTACAACGACCTATGGCAGCACCGCTAGCATTTTGAATAACCAGATTGAGAAGTGGTATGCTTACAACGAAGGTCATCACTTCAAGAAGGGAGTGGATGTGATAAATGATATTCTCTTTGGTCGTGTCGTTATTGATTATGGTGTCACTCCTGATGAACCGGAACAGAATCCTGCTGCTTAATTTGTGCTTTTATTTGCGTCTTTTACACGAGTGTTTGTTGATAGGGATGCTGCTTATTAGCAAGATATGTTCAGGCATTCCTTGTAACGTGGTCACAAACCAATTTTATGCATTTCCAATATGTACTCTCATTCATCATCACTGTCACAATAACACACCAAATTGCTTGCTCCAAACATCCACTTACCATTTCCTTTAACCAATTACCACAATCATTCCTACAAACCATCATTGATCGATTTGGTGTTTCTCTTAACCTCTGATCGCGGGAATCGATTCTGTTGATTGACCACTACCGCGGTTATCCTTGTATAGTTGAAGCAGTTTTCATTCACTCTCAACAGAAAGAGACTGACCATTTATCTAACACTTTAGTGCATTTCTTTGGTGTTATTTATTGGAAATCAGATGAAGGACACAGAGTTTCAGCATGAGTACGATTTCGATTGGGATCGCGTCACATCTTCCTTCTGGAAGAAGTACTGTAAGAGTGAATTGTGGTGCATGACAGGTAGGGCATCCCAGTTGCGCCCAATCGCGTGCTTTGGTTTTGAACAGAGAGATTGATTCGGAGGGCCGTCTGGTGACGAAGCGGTTACATGTGATATACCAGGATGTTCCATCCTTCATCAAAGCTATCGTTGGTAACGTGGTAACATATGCTGGAGAAGAGTCGATCGTGGACCCCAAGAAGAAGACGTTGACGCTGCGCACGAAGAACTTGTGTATGACGTGTCTGGCGAGTGTGGACGAGTACTGTGTGTATTCGGCGTGCGCTGACGATCCCCACAAGACGGAGTACATGAAGAAGATGTCTGTCCAGGGATGGCTGACGGGTTTCATTAACTACCGCTTGGAGAACTGGTTTGTGGACACGGACAAGCAGAACCGTGGTAAAGGAATCAACGTGATGGACGATATTATCGGTGGTGTTTCCCAGTTACTGCTCCCTCTCAAGGAATTCAATTAGTTGCGTGTGTTTTCTCAAACAAGTCATTGATTGGCCTCCTTCACCATCTTCTCCTTCTCGATCAGATAGACCACGCGGTCCAGTCCTCCCATCACCCCCTTCACGTCCTCTACGCTCCCTCTCCCCCTCCAGCCCTACGCGACCACTGCGTCAGCACGCTCTCCGGACTCTTCGGCGCCACGAACTTCACCGTTCCCCGCACGCGGTCCATCTTCACCCACAGCATCTTCGACACGCACGCCTCCGCCAGCGCGTCCTCCGCCTCCTCCTCGCTCACCTGCAGCAGCTCCGCCACGCGACCCAGCCGCGCCTCGCTCACAAACCTCCCCAGCACGCGGATGTTCTACTCGCCACCTCTCTCCGCCACCCACATGCTCCACCACGCGCTTCCGCAGCAGCTGCCGCCACTCCTCCCGCCGCGCGCCCCAGCGACTCTCCCTGCGTCAGTCGACCCATCCACGCCCACGTAAACAGCGCGTGACGCTGCACCGTATCTCCCGTCGCCAGCGGCCATCGCAGCAGCTCCGCGCGCTCGAAACACTGCAGAAACGCGCGGAAGTCGGAAAGGTACTTCCAATGGCGACTGTAGCGCATCCCCAGCGACTGCACCAGCGACTGCTGCTCCGCGTCGAATGGCATCAGCACCACCAGAATGGTCAAAAAGGTCACGATTTCGCGTTGGGAGGCGTCGTCGTCCTCGAAGCGAGCGAGGGAGAGACGACGCTCGTAGTCGTAGAAGAGCGCCTTTAAATCGTCGTCGTGCACGTGCTGCGTCACACAGAGATCGAGGAAATGCTCCAACAGGTCCTGAGTGAGATGCCATCATGATTGCTACCTCCATCCCTTCCTCCTTCAAAACACGCACGTTCACCTTCTGAATCGTCAGCGGAACGCGAACCCAGTCGTTCACCGCCTGACTCAGACGAATCTACGTCCCACCACGAAACTCCGCCCACCTGCTCCAGCAGAAACTCCGCCTTCTCGCGACTACTCAGCGAGTTGCAGACCTCCACCTGCAGCTCGCGACTCGCTGCCGCCGCTCCGGCAATGTCCCCCTTACTCTCACGGAGACGCATCAGCTCGCGGAGAAGACGTGCACGCTCCGCCTCCAGGTACATCTGCGTCGTCATATCAATTCAGCGCTACCTTTCCATCCGACGTGTCGAGCAATGTTTGTAATAGTTCCATCTTCTCCTTCTCATCTGATACTGTGTCGAGGTAGCTCATCGCCTTCTTCACAACGGCGGCAATAACCTAAGACAACGGGTGAGCGGCGTCCGCATCCAAAAACCACTTACATCGTCGTGCTGTGACCGTCGCTTCGAAAGCAGTGTGATACTAGCGTTCAGCTTGGCGAAGTCCTTCGCATCATGGCATATATCGAGGATTCGATCGGTAACTCGAATCGAAATGGTCGGCTCCAACAGCTACGCATCATGCAAATGCGAAGAATCCCCACCAGACGCGCTCGCTTCTCCAAAACAAGCAGCTGGTCAATCGCATCTTGCAGCGGGTTCTACAAATCACACGAAATTGAATTGGCAAACGCTTTGTAATAGTTGAGAAAGGGACGCAAAGACCGTGTCGATTTGTTTATTCAGCTCTTCCACTTCCTCGCTGTGCTTTTTCTTCGTTTCCATTTGAATATGTTTCGATCGCCTTCTATTGATTGAGAAAAACGACTTGACAAAAGGGTGGAATTCGCTAGAAATTGTGTCACTCGAGCACTGTCGAAAAATGGAATTCCGCAGTAACGACTTTTCCGGAAGAATTGGTGGAGTCACAGTGTTCCAGTCATGAGCAACCCGTCAAATCAAGTGTCTCAGTACAAGGATGCGCTCAAGCTGATGAAGAAGAAGTACCAGTCGGCGGAAAGCCAGTACAATGGTACGGCCCCCAGGAGCAGAGTTTACCTTGTAGAGATGAAGTCAAAATACGATACACTACACACATCCATTCTCAGCTTCCTCCAGTACGTCGCGAAACCGTTTGACGGTTGGATCTTCAGTTATTATTTCATGTAGAATTCAACCCCCAACCCGATCTGACGTCCGATGGTCTTCGTTGCTGGTGGGATGTGAAGGTAGGCTTATCTGTTGTCGGTAATTTGCAAGAAAGATGGAGTTCTCCTGAGCAGCAAGGAAACGATCCCAGCGCCGTCCTCCGAAGATACGCCCCTGGAGTCGCGAGTCTCGAAGCTCACCGCAGAGCTCAAGAGGATGGAGTTTGAAAAGCGGGAGGCGGAGTACAATCTCAATCGCCGCAACGCCGACTTCACGGGCCTCACCGCCAGCCTGGACGAAATGAAGGAGTCTCTGGAGCAGACGCGGAAGGCCCTCGACGCCAACCAGACCAAGACACACGCCATGGAGACGTCTCTCTCCGGCATCCGCAACCACGTGACCTCTCTCTTCATCTCGATGGCGCAGTTCGTCGACGCTGACGGAGAGAAGGAGGACGACATCAAGGCGTCCGTCTACGCTTCCGTGCGTCAGATCTTCCCTCATCCCACATCCAGCGACGAAGCGGCGGCCGACGGCGAGACGGAGGGCGAGACGGACCTCGTTCTCCTCAACACGGTCGATAAGGTCTCTCTCCTCAAGTCGCGTTACCACACGCTGCAGAAGGAGCTGCAGGCGAAGACGAGTCTCCTGGACTCCCAGTCGCGCCAGATTGCCGACCTGCTCGCGCTCACGGAGACGGACAAGGCGACGATCGCCCGTCTGCAGTCGCCGCTGGCTTCACAGTCGTCCGCGGACGCGTCTCCTCGTCTGGCGGAGCTGGAGAATGCCAACGCGTCGCTGCGCCAGGCGCTGCAGTCGATGCGGGAGACGCTGGCGAGCCAGCAGGCGGCGGCGGAGGCCAACGAGGAGCGCGTGGTGAAGACGCAGCAGGAGCTGGTGGCGGTGCAGCAGAGCAGTAACGAGATGGTGCAGCAGCTGTTCGCAGCCAACGAGGAGCAGATGAAACAGCTGGAGGCCGACAAGGCGAAGCTGCAGACGATCGCGGAGAGGGCGACGGAGGAGGCGGAGAAGCTGCGAGCGACGCTGGAGCAGGCGACGAAGGAGTACGAGAGCGAGCTGGCGGCCCTGCGTGAGCGGCGCGACGCGGTGCAGGAGCAGGTGTCGGTTTCCGAGAAGTTCATCGACTCGACGAACCGGGCGCACCGCGAGGAGCTGAACAAGCTAACGCAGGCGAAGCAGGAGGCGCAGCGGGCGCAACAGGAGACGAGGATGCAGCTGCTGGAGAAGGAGGAGGAGCTGCGCGCCTGCGCGGAGACACTGGAGAGCGTGAAGGAGGAGTCGCGCGAGCAGGTGCGGAAGCTGACGGCGCAGCTGCGGGCGGTGGAGCAGCGGATGATCGAGGAGACGGCGCGCGTGGAGTCGGAGCGTCGCTCGCTGCAGCAGAACGAGGGGAAGATCGACGCGATGGTGGCGGAGCGCGTGGGAGCCGTCGAGCAGAAGGCGCGCGAGGCCCGTCGGCAGCAGCAGCGGCAGTACGAGGAAGAGGTGGGCGAGGGAGCGTCGTCTGATCGCTAGCTGGTGCATGTGCGGAAACAAGTGCAGGTGCTGTCGCAGCAGCTGGAGGACGAGCGGAAGACATATAGGAAGACGAGGGAGGAGATGGAACAGATGCGGGAGGAGATGGAGAAGCAGGAGGACCAAATTGAGAAACTCAAGTCGGAGGTGGTCAGTCGCAACAGCGAAATCCTCGCAGGAAAGCACCAGATTAACATGTTGTCCATGTTGCTATCGCAAAAGTGTAGTGTTTCTTAGTGATACAATTGAATAACAAACAATCGCTAAAGTCACAGCTAATCCACCTGCTCGTTCTCGTCAAAGTCCTCGGGGATATGGTCTTCGATGTCCAAATCTTCTCCGTACTATCCTTGCACTCTCCACCCACTTCTACCTGAAGCAGCGTATCGGTCTCCAGCAACACCTTGTTCATCATCTCCTCGTTCCGATTGCTAAACTCCAGGTACGAAACCATGCCGAAATCCTCCAACTACACGTTACTTCGTGAAGGAAAAATGACCAGTCCGCTAATCGCCTCGCTCAATCGCATGAACGGATCGTCTACTTCATATGCACACCACAACGCTACGAGGGTCCTTCTGCTTCAGGCGGAAGAGCAGCGTGTCTCCGTCAGGAATCTGGAACCTATTGATCACGCTGCGACTGCTCTCACTTGTCAAGTGTGTCTTGCGTCACCAAATCGCACTTTGTCAGGAGGTTCAGGTGAGGAAGACCCAGCTGCAGCATCGACGAGAGCGCCATCAGACTTCCCGAAATGTACTTGGACTCGTCACTGATAAAGGGACAATCCATCTACGCATCGTACCCCCATCGAGCGACTACCAAGTAGACAGAAATCAGTCGGAAACCGAACTCAGAAAGACGGGTCGTGATGTCTCCGAGAAAGCTGAAGTGCGTGAAGAGCTCGATCTGACCTGAAATGAAGAAGACGCTATATGCATTACCCGGACAGTCAAAAATGAAATAGCCGTCTTCGTCGAACTGAGATAGCTCGTCCTCCAGCCACTCCATGTTCTCACTCAGATACTCGATACAAAACACCAAACCACCGTTCGGACCGAGTTTCATTTCGTCCACAGCATCTTCGAGGGAGATGAGGTCGCGAATGTCTTCATCATGAGGAATTCCGTTTGAAATACCCAAGTCGCAGTCATACGGAAGTTCCTCTGCAGCGGGATCCAGGTTTACGACATAGGCTCGCCGATTACTGTCTGCGCACAGCTCCTTTATCGCCTGACAATACGAAGACTACAGGTGAAGCGTCCCTTCGATCTACACCTTACCCGATCCAGCCGGACCGATAACCACCTGACCACATCGAACCATCAAAGAAACTCTGAAACAAACAACTCTACTCAAACCAGTTTAAGAGAACTTGTTGAAGGAGGCGACCTCAGTGGACTGCACCTCATCCTCGAACTGAGTGATGGCCTCAATGACATCATCCTCAGAGCACACATCGTCCTCAATGACGCAGGAGATCTCCAGGTAGCAGATTCCGTAGGCCAGAGGGCAGATGTTGCAGGTCTCGGACCACTTGCATCCCTTGACAGGGGTAGCCTGGATCTTCTTGAACAGAGCCTTCAGATCGGTCTCCTCGTCGTAGGGCTTGATGTGGATGACCATCAGGGACTTCTCGACCTTCTTGTTGGCCTCCTTCTCAGCCTTCTTCTTCTCAGCCTCGGCGCGGATCTTTGCCTCCATAGCCTCAGCAGCGTCGTCGTCCTCGTCGTCGTCATCACCGAAGAGATCCTCCTCTTCCTCTTCCTTCTCTTCCTTCTTCTCCTCCTTCTTCTCCTCAGCCTTAGGGGCCTCAGAGGCGAGCTCCAGCTTGAACTCAGCATCCACGACGGGGAAGGCACTACGCATTAGCAACGCAATCCATTTCCTACGCCTTGTTGGGGAAAGAGCACATGTGAGCGAACCAACGAGCCAGATGAGGGTACTTGGCGGCGTCCATGTACTTGTGGACCAGAACGAACATCTCAGCATCGACACTGCTGGGGGCGTAGCCGACGCAGTAAGAGTTGTTCAGGAAGTACTCGTTGAGCTCCTCGAGAGTCTTGAAGACTAGAGATCACCACGTGCGACACAACCAATTACTCATTCTGTAAATAATACGCTAATTGTGACGATTCAGAGGTTGCTATGTTATTGGCGACCATTGCACTTCATCTCAGAATTCCCTGTCATCCTCACTTTTATTTTGCTGATTGCCACTACAATGCAAACTCACTGGGAACATGCAAGAAGTATGTATTTGAACAGGCAGAGCCGTATGTAGGAGGGAGGAACACAAAGGGAAGTGTGATTCAATGAATGAGAATTGCAAATACTCCAACTGGAACCTCTTCTCCGCCTCACCCATTTGGAAAACTCCTCTTGGAAAACAACCCCTCTTGAACAAACAAACCCTCCGAATAACCGCGATTCCCGCCTCAGTTCAGTCCATTTTAGACCCTTTTTCGGAATGACTCCTTTTCCCGATTTCTCATGATTATTCATACAAACTCAAATGTCTGCAGATATCGGTATTTTTGGATTATCCACACGTGCGAACAATCTTGCTGTTCACTTCGCTCTTCAGGGACTCGAGGTTGCCATTGGTAACAGATCCTCAGATATGGCATGGATCGTTGTCGCCATTCACTTCTAGATTAAGGAATGCACAAAGTTGGCCGAAAAGAAGGAGGTTGATGACAAGATCACAGGAACCAAGGATGTACCCACGACCACCGAACCCTCATTTTCAGGTCACCGCGTTCTGCAATTCCCTCTCCTCTCCACGAAAGGTCATCTTCCTTGGTAAGGCGGGTTCTACCATCGAGAAGAATCTCTCCAAAGTTGTTCCTTGCTTGGAGGTATCTTGCATGGAAGTGGATTCACGCCGTAGAGTGGAGACATCGTGGTGGATGCGAGCAGCGACGGATTCGAGACGTGTGTGCGTCGTGCGAAGGAGATGGAGGAGAAGGGCATTCGATACATGACGATGTGTATGTTGGGCAGCGTACGCGACGCACTGAAGGGATGCGGATTCCTTGTGAGTGGCGACCGCTCTGCCTATGACGAGCTGGAGGTGGTTCTGAAGAAGGCGGCTCGCGAGGATGATTATGAGTCGGCAGTGGCGTACATGGGTCCGTCTGTGAGTGCAAGCTATTTGGACACGGTGTTATATGGCATGGTGACGGCAGAGGAGACGAGTCTGTCGGAGGCGTACGCGATGCTGCTGGCGGCTGGGTTCACGAACGAGGAGGTGGGGAAGAGCATGGGCGGATGGAACAAGGAGGAGCTGGAGGGTCCGTTGGTGGAGGAGGCGGTGACGGTGCTGCGGAAGCGAGACGAGGAGGAGGGCGACGTGTACGTGGTGGACAAGGTGGTGGACAGTGCGCGCATGATGACTGATGCCGCCGCGCTGATGCACGAGATGAACGAGCGTCACAAGAACGTAGCGACGGTGGCGGAGGCGGTGAGCGAGGCGTTGCTGGCGCGTGAGAGCGAGGTCCGAGCGAAGTGTAGGAACGAGGGGAGTGTGTGAAGTAGTGAGCGAGACGGCGGCGCGTCCGAGCTTCGACTGGCAGAAGCTGGACCATGTGCAGCTGGTGGAGGATCTGCGGAATGCTGTGATCTGTGCGACGGTGATGACGTTCATCCAGGGCTTCCAGCTGCTGCAGGCGGCGAGCGGAGACTACGAGTGGTCTGTGTCGTGTGAGGAGACTGCACGCGTGGTGGCGATGAGCTCGGTGGGACGTTGTGGAGCGGTGACGCTGTAAGGGAGAGGAGGAGAGATGAGGTGTAGGGTGAATGAGGCGTTGGAGGAGAATCCGACGAACGCGCTGGCGAGCAAGGCGATATGTGAGTTGCTCCAGAAGAAACAAATGTCGTGGCGACGTGTGGTGGCTCTGGGAGTGGTGTCGGGCGTGTCGATGCCCGTGATAACGAGTGCGTTGAGTTCGTTTGATTGTGGTCGTCGCGAGAAGCTTCCTCAGAACTTGGTTCAGGCACAGCGCGACTTTTACGCGTCGACGATGTTTGAGCGTGTGGATCAGGCTCGTGGAATCACCTATCATTGCAGATGGACGGAAGACCATAATTAGAAATTGCTGCTTGTGTGTTTGTTGCGATGATTGGTGAATGAGAATCACGAACAAACAGATCACTTCATGTTCTTGTTATAGTACTCCTTCCA
Source organism: Blastocystis sp. NMH (assembly GCA_039096215.1). Lineage (NCBI taxonomy): Eukaryota > Bigyra > Opalinata > Blastocystidae > Blastocystis > Blastocystis sp. NMH. The sequence continues at coordinate 229,295 of JBBPEA010000036.1, read as the reverse complement.
ATGAGGATTCGTCTCTGTCGATTCCAACTCCTTCTCTATTCCTCACACACACTTCTCTCTCTCACCTGCCGCTATCCGCATCGTCCTCGCCACAGCTTCCACTGGAATCGCATACGAGAACCACGAGAACACGCGTTCGTTCAGTCGGTACATCGATCCTCGATTCAGCAGTCCCGGCTTGAAGATACTCAAACTCGTAAAGTCCAACGCCTTCAGATCCTCTTCAATTTGTCCCTTGCACTTCATGTAGGTGAACCAACTCTTGGGATTCGCGTTATATGCGCTCATAAGACCGTAGTGCTGAATTCCAGCCTCCTTCGCTCCCTTCGCCGCATTCATATTGTAGTCGTGGTCAATGTGCATGAACGCCGCCTGTCCTCTCAGGTACACCCACTACACCCACAGCCGATCCAGCGTTTGCACGCGTGGTTCCGAAGCAGGAGAACATGTAGTCGTATCCCTGAAGCGATCCCACCTCCTGTTCCACCTTCTCGAAATCGATCACACGCTTCTCCAGTCGTCCGTTTTCCACTTCCTGTTTCTCGTTGATACCGCTTGACGTAGGAATCTCATAATCGCGACTACTCCTCACTTTTCTTTCCCATTCATACCGAGTGAGTGTGAGGATCTTTCCCCACTTCTCTGATCGTAACAATTCAAGAAGGAGTTGAGCACCCGTGGCTCCGGTGGCTACAATTCAGACTTCGTTGTGATGAGCACCTCCAATGATAATTCCAGAATACTTGCGAGCTATGGAATGAATAGGAGTGGAAAAGAGTTGCTTTGAGTATAGTAAAGAAGGGGATAACGTTAATATTATTATCATTGCAATGGAAGAGATGATGATATGCGAGTAAATAACGGATCCGTTGTGAATCCTCTTCATGCAGCGAAGTATCGCATGAACCGTTTGCAACCAATACCCTGATTATGTTGCTTCGCAACTAAAGAGTTTCGTTGTGTTTCTTACGAGAATCTTCTTGGTGCTAAAACAAGGTGCCGGGAAAAGGAAATTCCCGCGGCTTTCTTATTGTACGAGTGTTTTAGATTCCTGTTCATGTCAATCGAATGGTACAGTTTGGACAATACCTCCTGCATCATGTCGTCCCTGAGTGGAGAGATAAGGTATGGATGGCAGTGACCTGTAATGCAGTTTATCGACTATGAGGCATTGAAAAAGATCATTGACTCATTGAAAGTGACTGGTTCGTTCAATCAGATATTGTAATCAGTAGTACCAACTCAGGATAATCAGGGTGACGATTCCATTCGTCGCATCTCTTCATTCTACGACGACAATGAGAGTAAGGAGAACTTCAGGAAAGTGGATAGCTCCGATGTGCTTTCCATGATCTCAACGGATGGAAGTGATTTGGAAGAGTGTCTTATCGGTACCCAGAGATAGTGGTTTTGAGACATAGATAACCGAAGTTACTACTCCACATCATCCTCCGTGTCCACCAGCATGGTTGTGGAACTGACCGGCATGCATGTAGGCATGTAAAACCTTTCCCATTTCAGGAAGAATGGGAGGCAGAGGATGGAAGTGTTCTCTTTCAGTGTATCCTGCCCCGAGGAAGTGTAGTCAGAAAGTAACAATTGATTTCCTAGGGAACGTTCACCGCTCGTGAACGCGCCTTCTATCGAAAACTCACCGATGACATCAATATGGTGAACACGTGGTATGTGGCGAAGCTGAAAGAGTGCCAGGAGAAGGTAAATCTCTACGAGAAGCAAGTGGACCATTTCTGCGAGCTGCGCAAGAAGAACAGCTCCATGAGCCGAGGACAGACCTATCGAAAGCTGGAGTTCGGTCTGAAGGAACTCTACCGCATGAACGGTTATTTGAAGAACTACTGCATGCTAAACAAGCAGGCGATCGACAAGATCCTCAAGAAGCACGACAAGAACAGCTACTTTGACAGTCGCGGCACCGTCAACAACGCGGTCAGCCACCTCAGCTTCTTCAAGCAGCGCGACCTCGCCTACCAGCAGCAGCAAATCGAGAATCTGTGGCGAGAGGTAGTCTTCTTCCATTCCTACAACGCAGTTCATCGAAGACAACCCCAACAAGAAGATGACGGACCTCAAGTGCATCGTGAACGCGCAGCCTGTTTCCAGCGGCTTCCACGTCGGACTCAATGTAGGTTTGACGCGAGAGACCCAGCGTAGACCGGCATGTCCATTGTCCTCTCCATCGTCCTCTTCATGAGCATCCGACTCGTACTGTTTCATCCTTCTCACCACCTAGTTCCCCGTCCCGCTCTCGCGCATCCAAATGAAGTCTCTCTGGTGTTTTCTGCGCCTCCAGGTGTTCTACTGTCTCCAGCTGTGGCTCTGGGGAATCGACGTCTACGTCTACCAGCGCTACCGCATCAACTTCGAGTTCATCTTCGGCAAATACCAGCCCTATTTGCTCCACGCGCTCGACCAGTTCCGAATTGCCTCGCGATACACCGTGTTCATGCTGATCCTGGTCAACGTCTGGTACTACTGCGCGTTCATCGCGAAGACGCTGACGCCGCGACAGATCCCCTTCATCGCCCCCATCTCCTTCGTCTGTCTTCTGGGTCAGATTGTTCCTATGCCCGGCGAGGTATTCACACACGGAGCCTCTGTCGTAGCGGAACAAACACAGATGGTACATGCTGCGACACTGCGTCTCCATCCTCTTTGTTCCCTTCTACACGGTACGGTTTCCTGATTTCTTCCTTGGCGATCAGGTAGGAGGAACAAGTAGGGTGGAGACTAGTTCACTTCACATACACAAACTCTTTACGATATGTTTCATGTGATCGTCAGCATTTGCACCTTCTCCTTTGATGAATACCATGACATTTACGTGCAGCTCCCCACGAGAACGATTACCATCATTCGGTTGGTCACTCTCATTTTGCCTAATTTCATTCGATTGGTTCAAAACTTGCGCAGATATCGCGATACCAAGTAGGCATGGACCGAATCTATGACGAAGATTGATGTATCCGAATATCTATAATGGAATCAAGTACTTGCTCTCTATCATCTCCTGCAGTCTGTTTCAGTATCCCAAACTCTTCGTCATCGCTCAAACCATCTATACTCTTTATGCACTCTACTGGGATATCCGGGAGGACTGGGGTATATTGTTGGAAGGGGAATGAACAATAGGTTTGTTAGAGAATAGCAATGTCCACTCCAAGTGGTTTATGTTGCGAGAAAAGACGCTCATTCCATACCCGTTCATATACCACTTGTTCATCTTTGCGGACATACTCCTGCGATTTGCGTGGGTAACCAGAATAAGGACGGTAGGTGCTTCTCCTTTCATCTACAATAGCAAAAGCGGATGGATGAAGATATTAGTTATCTCCTCTTCGGAACACTTGAGGTCATCCGACGAGGAATGTGGAATATCTTTCGTATGGAGAACGAACAAGTGAATAACTGCGGTAAGTTCAGGTAATCTTAGTGAAGGAGCGTGATGGATAGAGCAGATCTTGATGTTCCAATTCCATTTTCCGATATATAACATTGGGGTTTCTATCCTGTTTCCAAAACACATCAGTTCCATTGGATTGAGCAGAATAATAAGGGTCCATCAATAGGGCACATTTGGGTTGAACTGACTCTACACCTATTGATAGTCATCGAGGACAATTCCAATGGAGAGCCCATTCAGCGAGAAGGGTGAGAACCCGGAGACGGTTTCCATGGTGTGCAAGGTTGACGAATAGAACGTGTTTTCGGCACCATTGGAAGTATCGGAGCGTCACGAAGGTACGAACGAATGTCGTACGGTCAGCACATAGAGGCTTCGTCTTCAAACAACCAAGAATTGGTTAATGGCACAATTGTGGTTTAGTATTTGGGTGCTAATTCACAGACCGAAGGCAATGTGTCACAGTCACACAATATGATGGTGATTTCTCAAGAACCGCGTGTTGCTTTCCCGTCCATCATCGCTGTAGGACCATGGTATTTAAACCTTACACGCAGAACAGTCATGACCAGTCAACTACACAAGAAGGATTGGAAAATGAGATCGTTGTTGAGATGGGTCCCATGTACTCTTCGCTTGAGACGAACTCAATGTCGGGAGTTATTCTACCCTACGGAAACCAACGACTGGATGGGGAAAACAATACACACATTGAAGAATCAGAGACTCTGAAGACGGATATCGATGAAGTTGAAGTGGGACGAAAGACTGAAGCATAGAACGACATTGGAAAGAAGCGACTCGACAACACGCTTGTCGGTCGTATCGTGGAAGTCCTTCGTATGGGATCGTCTTCTCTTTTGACTTAGGGTCTTCCAAGGAGCCGCTTTCGATGGAGGACATTCTCACAAGCATCGGAGACTCCTTCGACAAGCTCCGCAAGGCGGACGGAACGAAGTACAAGGGCGATCGCACCAAGGCGGTCAACGGCGCTCTCTACTCAACCGGCGTTTTCCGTCGCGTGAACGACAAATGGTCGCTGCGTCCTGCAGAGTATCAAGTTTACGAGAGTCGCATGCGTCAGAAGCTGGAGCACCGGGGAAAGAAGAGGCGAATTTCGGGTATGTGCTGGAGGAATCTCTGAGGGAAAGAAGGAACCGGCGAGGCGGGCGATCGACCTGTGACGAAACGAAAGTACACGCGGAAGATGTTGAAGCGAGGAACGGTTGTGCGGATGCTAAAGAGTCTCTCAAACCGACTGAGAACGAGCACGCGGGAACAAAACGTTGTGTTCTTCAAGAATCCGTTTCAAGTGTGAATGAGGAGGAAATGTGTCTTGTAGGGGCTCACGGGAAATGAAGATCTGATCAAGATCCGCAAGAAGTTGGGAGACGAGAAGTTTGAAATGGCGATCCAGATGTACAACTACTTCGAGGATTTGCTGGAGAAAGAGGGCTTAGAGTCCGAAGATACCATCAAAACCGGCAACGACGAGCAGACCAGTCAGCTGCTCAACCAGCTCCAGCAGGAAGTTTACGAACTGAAGACGCGTCTCGGACTCCTCGAAAAGATCAACTACAACTCCGACATTTCGTTATAATTGTACTATTGCAACTTGTATGTTGAAAACACGCAACGTTATTACAATTACTTAGTAACCTCATGAATAGCCTTAGCAAGGTACTCCACATTGTGGGGATTGATGGCAGCCACCGACGCTCTCGACGAAGGCAGAATGTACACGTGGAACTCAGTGCGCAGTCTGTCAATCTGAGGCACGGTCAGACCCGTGTAAGAGAACATTCCGCTCTGCTTCACAATGTGAGACCAGTCACGCTTCGAGCCGCACTTCTTCAGGTTCTCCACCAGCAGGGCACGCATGTCCTTGATTCTCTGGGACATGGCAGCGCACTCACCCTCCCACTGCTTGAACAGAACGGGGTCGTTCAGGATGGTCGTCACAATGCGAGCTCCATAGATAGGAGGGCAAGACCACAGAGCGCGAGCACCGATCTTGAGCTGCTCCACGACGTTCTCCTTCTCCTTAGGGCTTCCGGTGACGATGGAGGTGATTCCAGCACGCTCTCCATACAGACCGAAGTTCTTCGAGAAGGAAAGAGTGAGGGCGACGTTGTGGCCATCCTCAACAAACTTACGGAAGGCGTAAGCATCGTAAGCAACCGATCCAGAGCAATAGCCCAGGTAGGCAGCATCGAAGAGAACGATGTGGTTCTTCTTCTTGCACAGCTCAGAGATCTCGTCCCACTGCTCGTGAGAAGGATCCACTCCGGTAGGGTTGTGAGCGCAAGCGTGGAACAGGAAGCACGAGTGATCATCGGCCTTATTGATGTCATCCATCATTCCCTTGAAGTTCAGAACGGGCTTCTCGCTGTCCAGGTACGTGTACTCGCCAGTGGGCACTCCAGCATTGCGGAAAATGGTGTGCTGGTTGGTCCAGGTGGGGTTAGGGAAGTTCACCTTTCCGGTGATGTTGCAGTTCTTCAAGAACTGAGCAAGCAGACGCAGAGAACCCGATCCAGAAATAGCCTGAGCGCTAGCGATCACGTCCTTCTTCTCGTTGTAGATCTTGTCACCCCATCCGAACTTGGCAGCAGCCTCGTAGAAGGTAGGAAGACCAATCAGACTAGGATACTCGTGATCCTGAGTGCAGCAGAGTCTCTTCTCAGCCTCTCTCACGCAGGGAAGGACGTACGGCTATAACTTACACAACCAAACAAGAATTTACCTTTCCATTCTCATCACGGTAGGCTCCCACTCCCAGAATAATCTTTCTAGGGTCCTTATCAGCATCGAACTGCTCTCCCAGGAAGAAGATGGGATCGGGCTTGGGGCGAGTCACCTACAATCAAATCATGGGCAAACCATTACATTAGCGTAGGGGGAAGCAGAGAAGCAACGGACAACCGAGGCCTTAGGAATAGCACGAACTATGTAATGAGTCAGAACATGTGTAGCACACCGCAAGCAAGCATATTGGCTTTGTGTACTAGATAATTGTGAGTCATTTCCGACAATTCCACGTTTCCACAGATAATTCGTTTCGCCAATCATATTACAGACATCCCATTTGTCGGCTCTGACCCTCAAGGGACAAGGAGAATAGTAGGAATGGTCGGCGTAATTATGGGATAATCGAACAAATGAAAAATGAATTAAGAATACTCTGATGTTCTCTATGAGCCTTAATTCTCACTTTCCTCCCAACAAACACCCCCTATGTTACAACATTCTCGCTATCAAATTGTTGATACAACACTCGCGATTCCCACAGTCTCCACCTTCATTGAAGTGCGTTTTCACGTTACGAAAACCACCTGTCGGAGGATTCAACTTGAACGGCCACAGAAACGAATTCACCTCCTTGAAGTGATCTCCAACCACATACAGCTCGTGAATCACGTCCTCAATACAAATCACATTGTACTTCCCCAACACGTCATTCACTACCTCGTTGGAAGACAGAGCTACACGCTGCTTATTCACACGACCATAGCCTCGCTTGTACACCAAGTTCCGAATCGTTGACACTGTCGGATATCCATACGTCACATACGGACCAATCAACTCCAACATTCGCAGTGTTGATGCATTCACACGAAGAAACACACCCGTGTTGATCTACTCCTCACACATCCAACACACTCTCCACCTGAATCAAACGAAACAACTCCAGAATCTTCCGAGGCTTCGGAGGCACTTCATTCACACCACGAATCCGAATCACAAACACCAAACGCTCTCCCTTCTCTGTCAAAAACACACTATCACGTCGCGCTTGCCGTTTCTTACGAATTTCTTCTCGCTCCATCTATACCAATCACATCCAACACAGTATCGATCACTTCCTTGTATTCCTTCGTGTACTGTTCTGCTCGTCGAATGTACTCGTCTCGCACATGTTGCAATTTCTACACACTTCAATTCCTTTCACCTCCACCCACACTCTCACGTTCCAACGCTTTCGTCCTCTCCTGTTCCCGAAGAGCCGTGTCTCGCTTCTCCTTCAAACGGACCGATTCTGGAACTCTGGAACTCATTCGATTCTGTTTTCAAAACGAATGACCAGTGGTTCTTGATTGGAAAGCATCGCGATCACTGAGGCAATTGAGAAAGCGAATACACATCGAGTATCGATCATGGAAGTGGGATTTGGTGTGTGAGAGAACTAATAGCGATAGGATCCTGTGAGCAGCATTCTTCGTGAGATCGCCCTCCACTGTAAGGAAGGAAAGTATCTTTCGGAAGTCCTTTCATGGGCGAACGAATTCGATGCGTATGACTGTTTGGATTTGTGAATGGTTAGAAGTGGAGGTGGATTCATTCGCAGTGTTGTGTGGAGATCAATTCGAAACCATCCTGATATCCAAATCTGTCCAATTGAAATGAGAGTAGTGATGAGTGAATGAAGTGATGAACAGTCGTTGGAATCGTTAGATAAAGTGGATACGGAGAAGACTCGTGTATTCTGTTCGTATCGTTCCCATTATGCCGCTTTGGGTCTACATGTTTCGGACGTTTCACATCTTCCAAGTGCTTGTCTGAACCTAATTGAAGTGAATGTGATGTGATTTGTTGATGGGAAGGCGATCGCGTCAGCAGGAAGGTCAGGAATCAGCGTGACCGCTCTCTCCAAAATGTATTCAATGGATCTGAAAACTGTTCATTTCTATGTCGCCTTGGTGGGGAGTGAAGACGTAGATAAAGAAGTGTATTCTGTTGGGTATCGTAGTGAAGGATCGTCAAATCATCGTGAAGTGAGGATGAGGGATTTGAGTAAGGAATAGAAAGGGAGGTGGATTGGGCACAGCAGGTCGCGTGTTGTATTTATCGTGTTATCGTCCTCTGTCTCCCGATTCCTTGGATCCCTTCCAACGCGATTTGTTGGATCGCATGATTCATCACCTCCATGAAACACAAATCACTTCTTGTTCCTTCTCTACTCTCATGGAATCTCTCCAACTCCCCAAGGGTCAGGAAGTGTTGGCACTGAGAATACTACAGACTCTTCGTCCTGAATGTGGTTTGTCGTTGACATCAAAAGAAGGCGACTGGGAGGTGCGTTTGGAGCGCATGGAGTTGAAGTGGAAGCGGATTGTGATGTAGATGTGAAACGCCTGAGTCGCTTTCACTGGATCTCTCATCGACTTCTCGCGTGGTGGAGTGTCCGAGTCGTCCGATTTCCCTCTCATCTCTCCTGTTCCACTTGCTTCGGAATTCTCCCGAGGGTTCGTTGTCGTTGTCGTCGCTGGCAGATCGAACGGGATGGTCTCCGAAGCGATTGAGTGTGCGACTGAAGAGTTTGGAGGCACGCAAACTGTTGATTTCGCAACTGCGCAATCGAGGTCGTCAGTTTGTAGCAGAGTATTCACTTCTCCAAGACGTGAAAGAGAATCTGATTGCTTCCAATACAAGTGTTCCAATAACTCCGAACGTGGATTCTTCGTCGAATCAACAGACCAACCCTTCCACTTCAAGCACGAAACGCTTATCGGATGTGACATTGTCACGACGTCGTGTACTGTTGGAAAAGGTGAGAGTGAAGAGATGAGATGAGAGGTAGTTGGAGAAGAAACGAGTGATGCTTCTGAGCGACGTAAGACGAGAAGTGGAGTGGGAGAGTGGAGTGGTGACAAACGTAGGGAAGTGGCACACGAGGGAGAGATGGACAAGAAGTCGGTGAACTCGTTGGTGTCCCAGTTGGAGAAGGAGGGTCTGTTGAAGCAGCGTATAATCACAACGACGAATCCAGAGGGAAACGGAAACGAGATGAAGAAGATCGCGATGGTGATGGGAAGTGACGTTCCCGATGACGACCCAGAGGTGAGTGTGGATGACTTGTGTGAAGTAGATTCCAAAGCAAGTGAGTCGGTTCTTCGAGTTAAAGGAAGAGAAGAAGGAGGCGATAAAGAGGAAGTTGGTGGAAATGGTTCTGAACGAGTGTGACGGTCCGTTGACTCCGAAGGTGGTTCGTCTGTTTGGAGTGTTTGAGTGTTGTGTTGGAATGGGTCGGGATACATTGGATTTGAATTGGCTGTTGAGCGAGTTGAGTGAAACAGTGTTGCAAGCATTGTATGGGAAGGCAGATTGGCGATCGAGTCTCCACAGCGATTTGAATGATTTGACTGTAGGAGAGAGAATGGAGATGAAGGATAGGAATTGAATTGTCTGAAGACGATTGGAGAGGATTTGTGGATGATTCCAAGTGAGTTGGAGATTCAGGACTGTGACGAGAATGAATACAAGTAGGTGAATGGAGTTGATTGGAATCAGATTGGATCTTCACGAGGCGGGGAGTGTGGAATCGTATTTGAGAGCCCTGCTCGGTTCATTCTACAACCATCAATTGGCGTAGGAGAAGGAAGAGGGAATGAGAGGAAGGAAGGGAGAAGGTGCGAGTCTGGTGATCGTAACAAGTCCATCGATTCAGCCGTTACTTCATTCACTGTTTGAAGATCGATCAGGTAGGTAATGGGATGATCCATGATGGGAAGCGAGTGTTCGGACAGCTCGATTGGATGCAGTGCATTCCGTCCTTTCCTTTCTGTGGTTGAACATGTAGAGTGTGAGTGGATTCTGTAATCGTCTTCGCCAATGGAATCGACGTGTGGAGAAGCTGAAGGAGGAAACAGACGGGAATGGGACGTGTGACATTGGTCGATTGCTTGGTTCGCACTGTTCGCTTCGTCGCAAGAGAACAGAGAAGGAATCGCCGGCGAAACGACCTCGAAGTGAACCAACACGACGAAGCGCGAAGATCCCTTCGGCTTGGGAACAGACGAATGTGGAGGAGGTGGAGGATGGTCCGTCGTTGGAGGTGGAAGACCAGTTGACAGAGTGGGTTTTGAGGAGAAGTGTGAGATAGACTGTTGGGGAAGAGCGAGGTGGTGTCTCTGTTCATGAAGGCAACGGTATTATTTGTGGGTGTGTGTGGAACGTATGACGTGTAGTTGTTGAGTTTGCGACATGGCGAGGTTCCCGACACACTTCGTATCCCCGAGTTCCACTATCGTTTGTATTGTAGTACCGTAGGAGAGAGAGATGGATGGAATGCAGAACAATCTGAACTACCGCATTCTGACCCAGATCATGAATTCAACTCAGCCGAGCGAATGGAAACGACTGTCGGTGGAGGTGGTCCGAGGACTCTTCCAACGCGTGTTTCCCCATCACTTGCTCTCTTCCTTCGTGTTTCAGCGAATGAAGGGTCATTCCTTCGGTGGTTGAAGAAGAAGTGGTTGAGTCGTAGAAGTGATTCAGGACACGTTGTATTCTTGTTTGTATCCTCCACTTCGCTTTTCGTGTGAAGAATCGGTTGATTCCTTCCCTGTGAATTCCCAACAGCAAGCATGGAACGACGCATTGAAGGGAGAGACGAGTCCGCTTCGTGTGGCGTTCGTCCTCCAAACACTGCTGTGTCTGTTGCGACTGTACAACAACAAGAGTGGGAATGTGGGGTCGATCGCAGTGTTGCGTTCGATTCTGGACGTGAGAATGAGGAGTTGGGATGTTGAATAGTGTGCCTCTGCAGACGAAATGAAGTTGGCATTCTTCTACGTGTGGATGAACTATCCACTTGTGGGAAGTGGAGGGAAGACAATGAGCACGTACTACCTGAGTGATGTGAGTGCGTGAGAGGGATGTAATGGAAAGCCTCCCGATTACACAGTGTATCGTTGGCTGAACACGTCGAGTGTGAGTGAGTTGAAGGATGTTTCTAGTGCGGAGAAGATGACAGCGAAAGTGGGAGTGAGGAGAGAGTGTGATTCAGGGGTTGCGACGTTACTCGTATCGGAAGGAGATTCTGAGCGAGACCTATCTCCACTTGTTATCACACGCGTCAGAATCAAATGAGTCATCGGAGTCGACACGTTGTGGATTGAACAGTGTGTTGACAATTGCAACTCGAATGGCGTTGGGAGAGAGACGGTTTGTGATCGATTACGAGAGTGAGCCGTATCAGAAGGAAGTAGGGATGATGGATGTGTGAGAAGAAGACCAATCAATGGGACGTGTTGATAGAAGCGAGTGGTGACGAATCAGAATGGGTGACGGTGAAGGAAACGAAACAGGACATTACCTCTCGTTCAGTGGATGAGACGATGATGGAGAACATCGAAGGAGCGGTGCGAATGGAAGGTAGGAATGGAGTGGGTGTGTAATGAAAGCACGATCGTACCGTTGGCTGCGTTCGTTGTACCATCCCGAGGAAGTGTTGAAGCGTTGTTTGTATCAACTGATGAAGACGGATCAGATCTTTCTGTTGATGAGGTACGTTGTGTGTTGGATTGAGAATCAGTCCGTCAGAGTGTTTTTTCGTCCATCGTGTGAGTGTGAGTGCTTGGTCAAATGAAATCAATGGTGTGATTGTGAGACCATCGGTGACGGTGAGTTATGGGGAAATGGAAGGAGGTGTGGAGGCACGGAAGGATGTGAAGGAGAACATTCTACGACGACTGAGCTACAGTGTGGTGAGTAATCCGGGAATAACAATTGTGAGTGAAGGGGATGGGTGATAGATAGGATCGATTGACGACGATGGTGAATGGGATGTTTGCAATGGAGACAATGAAACTGTGTGAGGAGTTGATGAAGGAAGGATTGATGGAGTGTTGGCGAGTGAAGAAGTTGCATTCGTTTGAGGAGGAAGAGAGCATGGAGAAGGTGGAAGGAGAGGTATATGTGTTGGAGGAGGACATGGAATACTCCTTCTACCCATCGGGAGATTCCCTGTTTTCACTATCGGAGTTGTTTTCGTATGTTTGTTGGTTGAGTGTGATTTGGATCTTCTTTATGAAACTTTGCCAAATGATCACCCACTCTCTTTCCATTCCATTTCCATCCAATTGAATGCTTTCTGTGTTTCATCGGTTAACAACCGATTGCTTCGATTCCACAATTCCTCCCGAATTCCTCCATCTTGATTCGTCATATCTCGACACAGACGAAGAGTCATGACAGAAGAGTATGACACAAATGCGTTTATGGTTTTTGTGGTTGCGATTTTGAGTATGTACGTACTGTTCGCATCCATCTTTCTGATCAAACGGATTCGACGTGTGATTAAGAAGGAGCCGATTGTGGGAGAATGTTGTGCATGAAATGAGGGATAGAAGAAAGAGAAGAAGAGACAATTGGTGGAAGTGGAGGAGGAAGTGGTGGAGAATCCTCTGACGACTGCGTTTTGGATCAATGTGGTGTTGGTTGCGATATCGCTGGTGGTGATCATCCGCTTGACACTTCTGACGTCGTCGGAAGAGCCAGAAGTGTTTGATCCTTATGCGACTCTTGGTATTTCGGTGGGTGCGAGTGACCGTGCCATCAAGTCGGCATATCGACGTATGGCGAAGATGTAAGTGTGTTGCATAGTTAGCATGGTAGTTACCATCCCGATAAGCCAACGGGAAGCGTTGAAAAGTTCCGCGATATTGAGAAGGCGTATCGTATCTTGACAGACGAGATAGCGAAATCGAACTACGAGCGTTACGGCAATCCTGATGGTCCGAGTGCGGTGAAGGTGGGTGAGAGGGAGTGTGTTGAGCGTAGGTTGGAATCGCGTTGCCGGAATGGATGTCGGAGAAGAGTGGAAGTCGTCTGGTGGTGATTGGGTATTTATTGCTGATGGTTGTTGGGATTCCTCTGTTGGTGTATTGTCTGTGGGAGTGAGGGGAGAGATTGAGGAGTAGGAAGTCGCGGAGTTCAAAGCAGGAGAAGCCGAAGATCAAGCAGGAGACGATCGGTGCGTATTACCACGCGATGAACGAGAGCACGCCACTCCAGTAGTGTTGATGGTTGGTGAGGACGATAGGAACGTTCCCGAGATCTTTTCGATGGCGGAGGAGTTGTTGGAGGTGATGCGTCCGAAGGCGTACGACGACCTGTTGCTGAACTATCTGAACGTGATGTGTCCGAAGAACAACTTCGCGTCGTCGAAGATGCGTCGTCCTCGCGTAGTGGAGTGAGGAGGAGTGAAGGGTAGGTTCCGTTGGAGAAGGCGAAGGAGGACGCGAAGATCGCGGCATGGTTGAAGACGAACATTCTGGTGCACGCGTATCTGAACAATTTGGAAGTGGCTCCGCCACACAAGGAGGACCAGCTGGTGATTCTGTCGAAGGCTCCCGAGCTGTTGCGCGAGATGATGGGTCTGGCGATGGTTCCTCGCATTCGAGGGAAGCTTCCGAGTCTGACGCTGGTGACGACGGTGATTCACTTCCAGCAGTGCATGTATCAGGGACTGTGGGTGGAGGATTCTCCTCTGAAGCAGCTTCCGTACTTTGAAGATCGCGTAGGGGAAGAAGAGGATGTTGAAAGGTAGGAGGCGAACTCGAACAAGTATCGGAATCGCGCGGCGGAGCTGAAGGAGTTTATGTTGAAGGATCCGTCGAAGTGGAAGGGTCTCCAGCATCTGTTGAAGGAGCAGGTGGAGGAGGTGAAAGAGGCAGTTCATCATCTGCCTCAGTTGGAAGTGGGAGTGTGTGTTGGGAGAGTGTGTGAGTGGTAGGCGCACATGGAAGTGGAGGAGGAAGAAGACATCTTTGTGGGTGACCGTGTGACATGTGTGCTGAAGGTGGTTCACAAGAACTGGCTTCCAGAGGGAATGACGGTGGAAGAGGCGTTGAAGGGTAAGGAAGAGAGTGAAGAAGAGAGTGAAGAAGAGAGTGAAGAAGAGAAGCAAGCGATGAGTATGGAGGAATTGAATGGAATGCACGAGAGCATGGTTCCTTCGGAGCGCGAGATTGTGTTGTCGAAGCAGTAGGGAAAGGATGGAGATGGGATGTAGCTATCCGTTCCGTATTCACGAGCACTGGGTGATCGTGTTGTCGGATCGCGAGGATAAGAACGCGTTGGACGCGGTGGTGTTGACTCCTCATGAGATGGTGGAGGAGTTGCGTGCATTCCCGATGATTCCCGACAAGGAGGGTATGATGACGTTCCACCTGCATTTCCTGTGTCCGGCGTATGTGGGTCTGGACTTCACAGTTCCGGTGAGCATGCGAGTGCGACCGGAGAGCGAGAAGCCGAAGGTGGAGATCAACAAGAAGGATTTGGAGCTGGACAAGGAGAAGGGTTTGATGGATGTATGGAGTGAGATGGAATTAATAGGCAGATGTTGAATGTGGAGGAGGAGGATGGATGGGAGAGTAGTGATGAGGAGAGTGAAGAGGAGAATGAAGAGGAAGTGGAGGAAGAAGCGAAGCCGCTGACGAAGAAGGAACGTCAACGATTGTACCATCAGAAAGTGAGTGAGTGTGGTGAAAATGAATGGTAGAAGGTTCAAGAAGCTCGGAAAGCGAAGGAAGTAGAGATGAAGAGTGAATAGGGTTTGGTTGTTTGTGACAAAGAGAAGGAGATTATTGCTGTTTCATGTAGTACTTTCCGAAGAGCTTGTTAAGCTGTTCCAAGAAGACGAAGGTGAGAATGGTGTGAGGTCCGAGACGGAAGAAGTAAGGCGTGAATCCCTTCCAGAGAGCAAAGAATCCCTCCTGACTGACGAGCTTCTTGACGCAATCCATGCAGCCACTGTATTCGCCACCCCTACACATAAGAGAGGAGAATCACACTCACTTCATCATCTGGAGACGAGTCTTGATGATATCGACGGGCAGAGAGACGATGGTGCAGAAGAGACCGGAAGTGAGGGAAGAGGCGATGTGGAGACCCAGACCGTCCTTCTTGAAGAGATGCCACCGATCCTTGTAGAGTTCCTTGGCTTGCGAGTAACCTCCGAGCTGAGCGGCGTTGAGGACCATGGCACGAATGACCGTAGCGGTGGTTCCCTTCCACAGCGTCTTGACTCCCTCCTCCTTACAGATGCGGTAGATAGCCTGAATACAGTTGGTGTATCCACGACGCTGTTCGGGAGGAAGACGGTTATCGGCAGAAGTACGGATCAGCGTAATCTCAGCAGGGTTTCCAACGACAGCTCCGCAGGCTCCTCCGACCATTCCACAAAGCATCTTCTCCACGAAGTTGATCTTGCCGTCGTTCTTCTCCTTCACGTAGTTCAGACAGCTCGTGTACACTCCCATACGCGTGGTGGTGTAGGTGATTTGACGGAGGACAGCGGCAGTGTAACTACACTCACAACACCCACCCAAATCCACCCTCTGTACAGCTTGAAGAATCCCTCATTCTTGGTGATCTTCTTGATGGCATCCCAGCTGCTTGTGTACAGCTTCTTCTCTGTTCCCTCTCCGCTACACAATGAAATGGATTCGACACATTATACCTCAGCTGCATACGCGTCTTGACAAGATCCAGCGGCTGGACGCAGGTAGTAGCGAGAATTCCAGCACAACCTCCCAGAACGTAGTTGGACTGTGGATAAAGGGTGTGACGGAGTACGTACCCACTTGGGGAAAGTCTTGGTGTCGACCATGGTAAAGAAACGATAATAATGAGAGAAAGAGGAATGGCGCCGAGAATGGCGCCATGCGTCAATGTCGCAATCAAGTGAATAGTGAGAGGACTGAGTGAAAGAGAGGAAAAGGAAGGAAAGAAGGGGTGTGGATAGAAAGGAGGAAGAAAAGAAAAAGCCTCAAGGGAGGATCGAACTCCCGACCTTTCGCTTACTAAGCGAGTGCTCTACCGACTGAGCTATTGAGGCACCTATTTCATTTCTTTCACTCACACACTCCACACTCTCATTCCACTCGTTCTCACTCACACACACTCATCATTCACATTCATACACCTCTGAACTATGGATCTACCCATCGACCCATCCACATGTTCTTCTCAACTCTCCGACTCTTTTGGTTTCTTGTCAAGTCAAACGAATGCCGTTGTGAATATGCAATCCTTCACAGTGTATTGTGACGAGGAGGGGATGTAACGAGTGGATTGTCAGTGTGAAGTGTAGAGGAGTGACGAAGAATTTGAAATTGTTACGCGGGAGTGAACGAGACGACAATGAAGTACTTTTACGGAACCCTTGTTTTGCGAGTGTGTATGGTGAGTTGTTAAACGAAGAAGAGAAGACAGTGAAGCGAAGTGATGGATGAGTATTGAATTTGATGTGTAGTGGAGAAATTGAATCGTTTGGACACGATCGCAGAGGAGAACGAAGCATATATGAATCGGATGCGTGAGCGATTTGCTCATTTTAACATTGTTGGAGAAGAGGATAAAGGGTGGTTTCTTGTAGAGTTGGTGTTGATGTGTAGTGTGTATGAGTATTCCGATTCGTACAGTTATTCGGAATCGTATTATTCATCGGAGGATTCGAGTAGCAGTAGTTGGGAGAGTGAGAATGAGCGAATTGTGAAGATACCTCCTCATATTGAACAAGTGGAGTCGTCGGAAGAGAGTGAGGATTGGTAATGTACCATATGTGTAAATCCTGTTTGTTGAGGAAGCGTATCCTTGGGGATAGAGTTGTTTGGAGGAGTTCATAATCGGTTCTATGTACTCGGTGAAGCCTGTTTTATTGGATTCTGTGAAGAACTATCTTCCCTTATCATCTCATCGACTCAACTATCTGAAGACTACCTTTCTTCGTGACAGACGGAGTATTCTGTTGTGGAGTGGATTTGGATTGTTCTGTGTCTTTACGTTTCACTTCCTGTCCGATGGCGACTTCTCGTTTCTTCTGGTATGACTGGGTGTTTTCTCATCAGTAGACGTTGAGTTCAGGAGTAAGTTCGTTTGGGTTCTTCTTGGTGTTGTACAAGGTGTTGATGAGTCGATCTGTGGAAGGTATGTGTGATGAAGATGTGAGACGAAGGGTTGTCTCTGAAGTCGCTTCTTCTGTACTTGATTCTCTCGTTATCACGTCTGTCGAGTATTCTGTTTTCAGACGCCTATCTCCCCTACGATCGTTCAGGTGACTGGATCTATCGGAGTACGGAGTGTTTGGGTTTCGTGTTTCTCCTTCTCCTTGTGTTTGCCTATCGTTCATTCCGGTTCACATACTATGAATACACAGTAAGAGAATGTGTTGGATGATAGGAAGGATGCGTTTGGAGGACGAGGGAGGAGTGGTTGGCATCGTGTGGTTGTGAGTTTGATGGGTTTGTTTGTGTACGCAATGGTAGGAATGGTGGTTGGATAGAATGAAGTGCGTTCACCCCGGTTTGGGTGGTCGTTGGTGGATCGATGTGATGTGGAGTTATTCACATTACGTGGAATCGATCGCAATTATTCCGCAGCTAATTCTGTTTGGTCGTTCACGAGTGGATTTGATGGAGGGAGCTGATGTATAGAAGGGAGAGATCGAAGCGTTCACGTCTCACTTTGTGTTTGCGATGGGTGTGTCTCGTCTGCTGGCGCTTCTGTTCTGGTGTAGTTGCTGGCGTGAGTTGAATGTGAATACGAACGTTGTGGGTTCGGTGTTGTCAGGACGGTCGATTCTGTTATCTCAATTCATCCAAATCGTGTCGATGGGGAGATATGTGTACTATTATGTGGAAGCGTAGAGAGTGATGAGGAGTGGTGAAGTGTAGAACGATGAAGGGAACACCTCTGATCTTGCCGATCTATCGAAGGAGTCGGGAAGAGTGAGTTGTTTGTTGGGAAGAATGATGTCATCATCATGATTTATCACATAACTCCATCCTATTCTTACAAAGGATCCAACATTTGAATACCTTCACGTATGTGCATTGTACGGATAGTTTCTATGGAAGGGTATGTGTTTCTGCACAGAAGATATTGGATTTCCCGCGGTATTGATCGAAACCGAATGGTTGGTTCATTCTTTTTTCTCGAATAATGCGCTCTGATAATGTTGATATGTATGCTTGCCTCGAAGAATACGAGGCCGATAAGCTTAGTTTTGTGGATAATTCCATCTGCACTGATTCTCCATCTAGTCCTCTTTCTCCAGAGGAGTTGTTTAGTCTATCCACAGCTGTTACTAGTACCACTTTTGTATCGCCATCTGAGAATCTCAACTTGATTATTCGCGTACGAGATTGTTTGTTGGCTAATTGCTCTAGCGCCCTGCTTCTGATTATCAATCCTTCTTCCAGTTCCCAATTCAATCCTTTCGTTCCGTGTTGACAGGAGGTGGACTGAAACGAGTCTACAGGTGTTTTCATTTTCCGACTCTCATTGATAGTATAATGAGTGTGAACGTTATTGGTTTTTTCTCTCTGCGAACGCAACAGTTCGCCAACAGTGACATGGTGCGTGATTGGATTACCGATGAAAATGGAAACGTCCCTCTGATTGAGAATGTGATTACGAGTTCTGACAAGGACTGCATTCAGGCCTTCACTTCAAACCGAGTCGAAATTACGAAGATCCGCTTGCAGACCCAATTGTTGAAACCAATGGAGCGAAGAAGTGGGCTTGTATGATGGAGATAATTTATAGAGATGGGAAGAATGGATTTCAAGGTGCTTCAGCGTCGAAGCTTCCTGTTCCTTTTGCGCAACATTCCTTGCTTCTTGTTCTTTCTACCTCTGAACCGCACGCTAGTTGATTATCTTACACCGAATGACGGAACATGTCCTCTCATGGGTTTCTTTCTTGCTGGCTACGGAGCTGGAATGGCTTCCGTATTCATGAGTATGGTTTAACAGTAATGATCATGTCTTAGTGACACCTATTGATTCAGTTATAACACGCGCAAGAGCAAACAGCGGATTCAATGCAACCATTTCCCTGAACAAGATGCCCAAAACGACTCTTAAGGGAATACGATCGCTGTACAGGGGAGCCTCCACACGTATGTGTATTCAGGCACCTATGTTTGCCGTGATGACAACTGCTTTTGAGCTTCGTTCCAGACATCTCGCCTCCAAGTGAGGAAGGAGACTTACTGACGTCCCGTAATATCGAAAGAATACTCTTGAATATGATGATATAACCTATTGTACTAATCATATTCAATGTTGTTTTGTTGTTATACTTCACTCTTCTAGTCTTGGACTATCTACACGAAATGGATTTGAGTTAGGCAGACAAACTTTACAGTTATGGAACATCGGAACAATCATTCTTTTGTTTCTTCATTTCTTATTTTTCGTTTTTCTATGAGTGACTGTAATACTCTTATTGGGAACTACGTGGACGATACGAATTGTTCCATTTCTTCTGCGGACGACTATGGTTATTACTACGATGTTGGAAGTTCCTTTTGCAAGGAACGTATGCCTTGTCATCAACAGCGTGTATTCAGGTACTCAATTGGGTTGTGTACTGATTTTTAGGTTGTATTCCGGTATTGACTGTGGATCACTGCACTTTCTGACGGAGCAAAGGGAGAGGGGGAATGTGGTGGTTCTGGATCCTCGCGCGAATGTGCATTCCTGTGTTTTTTCTGAAGAGGAGGAGTCGAAGATTCTTTCCTTCTTCAAGCTGTACAGTTTGTGTGATCATCAGACTCTGTTTGAGAAGTGGCTCTGTCTGAACGGTTCGGATGTTTACTAGTGCGATTTCGCGTGTTTTTGTGATTGTGATGGTAACAATGTGCCCGTTTTTCTTTCTTCAATGCCGCTTGTGCGAGTTTGATCGTTTTTGTGTTTTTGGTACGTTTTCTGTTGTTTGTTGCCTGAGTAATCCCAACCATTCAAATTTTGGGCATCCCATGTTGCCCATTTTCTCGTGAACCAGAGCCATGTCGGATCAACCTTTGCCGGATCCAATAGCGATTCATCCGGATCTACTTGGTAGGTGTCTTCGTTTTGCTTTTCTTATACGATCATAGTCATGGGTGGTCCTTTGGGAAAGGAGATGTTCTATCATCGATTTCGTACATCGGCCGAACTGTGCAAGGCAGGACTGTTTATTGAAGAGTCACAATTGCCCTCAAAGAAGCATCGGCGTTTGAAGTGCTCGTATTTTTAACGTCACTTGGTCCAGTGTAGCTTTTGCAGTTCTATCATGTCGGGCTGGAAGGATAAGTTCTGTCAACATCTTGACAAATGCAAGTACGCACAGGCTGTAGTTTTGGATTCATGGTCTCATGTAGTATTTTGAGGCTCATCCGGACAATACGGAGTATTGCTTGATCCGCCGTCGTGATCGTTTGAAGGAGATATCGAACAAATTTGTCAGTGACCGACAAGAGATAATTGCATCACCTCCGTTTATTCCTATGGACAGAGACGATTACCTAACCATGCTTGCGGTGGGATATATCTGTTCCTCTGGTTCAACGAAACGCGTATACGAGAATGATTTCATGAAGAATTTGGCCTTTTCTCTCCATTGGCAACCACCATCCATGTATATCATTCAGAACAAGATCAGAGAGCTCTCGGCGAAACTCCACACCACCGCTTTTGATTTATTTCAGAAAGAACCTTCCGTGACACTCATCGTATACCCTTGGATGGACATCAACAAGAAATGCACACTTTCCTTCATTCTCTCTTCTGCATCATCCATTCAGTTCTTCTTTTCCCACACAGCTTGCAAGCCTGAAGAATGGACTCCTTCGTTCATTCTCATGGAGTCATCACACATGATCGACCTCTTAGCCGAGAATAACATCTATGTTTCTCTTCTTCAGTTCGATAACATGGCGATGTTCGATGATCTTGTGGGTGCAATTCCTCAGGTATTGCCCCACATCTCCATCCCATTCCTCTACGATAGTATCCAGCTTTGCAATGACATTCTATCACCTTTCTTTTCAGAATCGTCACTGATATCGCTAAAACAAACGGTTTTCTTCCACTTTGTTCAATCATCCACAGGCTTCCCTTCTTCTTTCAAGTATTCAATCCAAACCAGTGGCAGGGTATTTTCAAGAGCTTTCTCATGAAGCAAACTTGAAGTACATACTCATCATTCCTCATTCCCAGTATCCCCACCATCCCTTCCGCACTCGATGATCACTGGAATTCTCTAATCGCTGCTTTTGATTTCGTGGGTCGGAATTTCCAAGAATTGGTGGCTGCTCGACATCATGGAATTGAAACGGGCAATCTCTCTCCAGAAACGCCTCCCTGCCTATTGGACGAGACGTGTCGTATGGATTTCCAGCTACTAGCCACGCATCTTGCCGGCATCGCATCGATCGCCGACATCTCCTCCTCCACTCCAAAAGATACATTTTCCGTGTTTTGCATATTGAAACAAACACTCATGGCTGCGAAACAGAATCTGCTGGGAGACGACTATTCCCGCCAACTGGAGGGATATTTGGAATCAGCCTTCAATCACCGGTTTGATCCGGATTTGATGTGTCTGTACGCAACCTTTGGCGGGTACTCGGGATTCACACGGGAAGACTCCTTCGAGTTTGGATCACTCGATCGAAATGAGATCATCAAAGCGTTAGGACGAGTGAACCCCCGAAATATCGACATGCAAGTGGTTAGTGGAGAATTAGATGCCTATTTGGGGACAATTGATAAGAATCAGGGGGTTGAATCGGCTGAAGTGTATTGGAAGAACGAGGGAAAAGAGGAGTACCCGGTTTTGGCTCAGCTGGTGATTCCTCTCTTCTCGTTTCCCCATTCGATGAAGGCAGTTCAGACGATTCGCGATATGAAGTCGTTCATTCATTATCATGTGCGCATGAAGAAGGAAGGTGCTGCGGATTCTAGTATTAGTGACGAAATGGCGATTAGCTGCAATAGGCATTTGCTAATCCGCTGGGATATGGATTTTCAGTAATCTGTTTGTTGCGACATTGGCGCATTGTTGCCGCACTTGACGAATCGCATTTCTTTTTCCAGAGCGATGACATCTGTGAAAGATATTCTTACCTATATCAAATCGATCCTCCTAATCCTGTTCATCAATGTTAAGGCATTCTGGTAGGGAGTACAGATGCTTGTCGTCAACTCTAGGTTTGGAGTCAAGGCTCTGATTGACCAGAAGATGAGCTGCTGGGAAAAGACCAATTATGTGGGTATGATCCGTTATCTTCATGACGTAGTTCTGTGAATATCTTCGTATTAAGCCCCATGTTACGAAGACGTCTAGCAAGTTGCTTCCAGGGAAGACCATGTTTTTGGCAAACCATCGGTCATGGGCCGATTTCTTTGTGGACGGGTAAGGATCGTAACTGATTTTCATCACAGGACGCTTTGTGGAGGTCCCAGCTACATTTCGCGTTTGATGGTTTGTTTGGGTGTTCCGGGAATGGCGTTTACGGCTTGGATCAACAACTACATCTGGCTGTTCCGCAGAAAGAGAGGCATTAGTCGCGCATGGTTCACGGAGTTTTTCCGTGAGAGCTGGGAGAAGAGGTAGTTGTTGTCTTCTCTTCTTTCCTGTAGACCACTCGATGGATTGATTGTGTATCCCGAAGGTCATCGTTACACGGGGAAAGGATCACTTCCCTTGAAAAAGGGTGTTTTGGAGGCAGCTTACAATTTGAAGGTTCCTTGTCAGTGTGTTCTTACACTGAATAAGGTGATTTAGTTTATTGTTTCTTCACTGTAGGAGAAGATTTTGAACGAGAAGAAATTGCAGTTTGAATTCGACGTTCCCATCTTTACGGCGATTTCGGAGCCGTTTTCGCCCGAAGGATTTGCTACAAAAGAAGAGTGGTTTGCGAAGGTTCAGGAAATGTGGGACAAAACGCTGAAGGAATTGGAGGAATGCAAGGAGTTTGAGGAGTGCGGTCTTCCGCTCCCTGGCATCACACCTGAGATGACGCATTCCTATCCTCCCAACAACCGGAGGGCCATTGCGCTGTTCTCGGTGGCTTTTGCAATCTTTGCATTGATTGCTGCGCTCAGACGGGTTTTGTAATCCACTTCACCATCATTGTTTGTTTGTTTGAGAGACGAACCTGCTCACAATGCAACCGACAACTGACAAGAAGAAGATCCCTTGCATTTTCTTTGCAAAGGGTTACTGCAAGAATGGTGATAACTGCCCGTTTGCTATTTTCTGTTCCCCTTATCCACATAGTTACAGTCATGACATACCTGCGGTAAAGGAACAGCCGAAACCAGAGCCGAAGCGATCTACCTCTGGAGTCAAGAAGAGCAATCGTGTCAATGCCACCGTGAATTTGCACAAGTCCGAGGTTACGCACATGACGAAATTGGAGGGAGATAATCTCCTCCTGACTGTCAGCAAAGATAGAAATGTCTACGTCGGTGAACTGAAGGAACGTCATGCGTAGGTTTGGGATCAGAGCTTGAATGGTTTCTTCCTAGTTCAAGGTGATGCGACAGTCACTTCGACTACTGCTATCGTAGGAAATGAACATGCATGTGTCACGTAGGGTGACTATGTGTTTTTGGGAGAGAATATGCAGAATGAGCAGCAGGTGATCACCGCTGTGGCTGTGGTGAATTTGAACGATAGAACGCAGTACTACCTCCAGGTGGGGCTCCTTCCCTATTCTAATCCAAAGAGTGGTTTGACCGCCTCCATCATCCACATGTCCTTCTCTCACGTGTTCAACTACCTCTATTGCATCCAGTCCAACGGAAGCATCACAGTCTATAACGCGGCTACGTCCTTCTCGCTGATCACTACATTGAGTTTGGGAACCCCTATCTGTTGCGCTCTGATTCGGGACACCATCGTGTACGCTTGCAGCACCGAGGGAGAGTTGCTCATTCTCGACATGAAGACGAACAGTGGATTCCGTCGCATGTACTACAATGTGCCGATGGAGGTTGGGGTTGATGATGATGATGATGATCAGAACATGTATATTCTGGATAGCGCGCAAGGTGCAATGCTGCTGACAGTGTACAGAAACGGACAATTACTTCTCCATCGTTTGAGCGACATGGAGATCATCTCTCAGGGTTCGGTGGTAAGAAGCGGATTGTGTTCTTTGATCGAAGGGATCCAACGTGAAGGCATCAGTTGCTTATCGTGATAAGAAGGGAGAGTGGATGATCATGTCTTCCTGTTCCCGTTTTGCCAAGGTGGAACAAGTAAAGTGAATTGAGAACTAGGAGATTTCGCTTTCTGTGATCGCTGTAAAGGGATTCCAGGCTCGGGGACTGATGAAGCAATGCACATCGGCGATTGTCACGTCTCTTGTGAATATCGGAAAAAAGGGAGAAGAAGGAGATTTCATTGTTGCTGGCTGTGAGGACGGATCCATGACCGTTTTTAACATGTCTGCATAGTTGTGTTTGTTAGAAACAGAGTTAATTGTACAACTCGGGATGGATAAAGGGAATCAGAGCCAAAATGAGAGCATGCTCATAGTATACGCTGCGTGTGATGATCTCGTTTGTCAAGATGCCAACCGTTCTAATTGTGATCAGAAAATCACACCCTCACCCTGTTCCTTTTCCGGAGTTTACTCTCTACAAAAGAATGATCACCATGATTCACCTACACCAAATACCTTATCATCTGCATCGCCCAATTCCATTCCCTGGTGAACCAAGTCAACAACGGCTGTAGGAAGGAAAAAGCTGCCCGTTTGTCCAAAGCCTAATCATCCAATCCGTTCCGTAAAAGTACCCCAGCGGTCCCGAGTCGGATCATACACGGCCATCCAAGCGATCAATTGCATGGTCGACTTGAAAGTAGCCGGACCAATAGGTTTTCGCGTTTCCATAACGCCGCCCTTTCATGTAACTGTATGAAATAGCCTACTTCCAGTCCAATGACAAAGCGAGGATTTGTAGTATTGTTCTTTTCCCACTTGCTAAGTGCATCCATAACGCGATTAATGGAACCTATTTCGTAACACAAAGACATCAACGATGAACCTTGACGTGTTTCTTCATCTCCTATCGGTTGATCACTCACTCCACTCTTCGATGAAATACCGATATATTCAAAGGAATCGTTTGGAAACACCTCACGTTTTCAGTCTTTTCCATTTCCTACTCGTGACACGGCGAGTTTACACGCCTCGATTTTGCACGGATTTGTTGATGCAACAAGAATGATCGACATTATGTGTTGGAAACAAACAGAGCAAAAGCAAGAAGCAGCAGCACATTACAAAAAGTAGTCTGGTGGAGGATTCTTGGAAGGTTCTTTTCGTTCGTCATGTGGTGCCGCGTCATACACCTTCAACGTTGTTTGCAGATACTCGTCCACTTCCATGATCGATGCCAAGTTTCCACACCGATAACAATAGTTCGGCGCAGACCACACATCCACCAACTGGTTGTTGAACATCCACTTGTATCCCTCCATCACCATCTGATGCGACCGACACACCAGACTCAGATTGTTCTCGCTGTTGAACTATCTCATATCCTCTCCTCTCTCCTACCTTCGTCACCACATCGCCGCCGAAGATGTATCCGCAACCACGAGAACTCACGTGCCAACCAGTCACGTCTTCTTCAGGGTCCGACCACAACAAGTCGCACATTCCTCCCTCCAGAGGAATCTCCTGCACTCGGTTGATCGAACGCACCTCACTCTCATATTCCAATCACACACTTACATTGTCCAGAGACGTCACCGAGGGAGACATGCCGCCATGAACACAGAAGAAACGACCATCCACCAACGCCGCCAAACTCATCGTGTCAAACACTTCCACGCATTCTTTCCAAATACGCACTGTTCCGAATTTACGCATACACTCGTCGTAGAAACTGTACACTTGGGTAATCTGACGACTCTCGTGGTTTCCACGTAGAAGAGTTATACGGTCTGGATAACGCACCTTCAGTGCAAGCAACAACAGAAATGTCTCAACACTGTAGTAACCCCGATCAACATAATCACCCATAAACAAATAGTTTGTATCCGGACTATCACCTCCAATCAGAAACAATTCTCGCAAATCATAGAACTGACCGTGAATGTCTCCACAAATCTACCTATCAAACAACTCCTTTCATTGCTACCGTCACAGGAGTGTGAACTTCAATAATGTTCTCTTCCTTCAGAAACAAGTCCTTCGCTCTACTACACAGTGATACTACTTCACTTTCTGATATCAGTTCACATCCACGCAACTAGTACATTACCATCTCCATCCTCCCATCCTCTACCTTTCGAATGTACTCATCAAGTTCACTATCGCATGCCATTTCGATTCAATTCTTGCTGTCAACACAAGGTAACACTAGTTGTATCACTCCTGTTGACGTATCCGAACAGAAATGAGAGTTTTCAATTCGATGAATGAAGCGGAGAAACGGGAATTGCTGTGTTTTGGCGGGATAGTGGATAGAGTGAGAAATGAATTGAATGTGAATGGAATGGTTTGATGGTAGAGTATGAATGAAAGAGGACTGATGTGATTGTGTTGTCTTGATTTGTTCCTAAATGGAATCTCATATCTATGCTTATCCATTCTGTCATAATGAAATGATCCAAATCCTACTCCTCCTTCCCATTTCGATCATCTTCCCTCCACTGTCTTGTCAATCCTATTTGCATTCATTCCAATTCATTTCTCCTCTTCCATTCTCTTCCTTGTAAAGAATGATATGAGTGGTCAGATTGGTGATATAACCGCGACCTGTCGTCTTCGTTTCATTCTTTGTAAAGAGAGATGTATGAATGATGATTTGGATGATGTAATGAATAGGAGTGTTGGTCATATTCATGAAATGAAAGGAAGGGAGTTTGATCCCTACGAACTGAATGGAGGGTTTGTGTGATAGATGAGAATGATCGTATAGAACGGTAGTAGCAATTGCAGGTAAAGACTATGTAGTGATAGGAGCTGATACTCGTTTGACTCAGGGTTATGAGATTTTAAGTCGAAATGTGTGTCGTCTTCATGAATTGACGAGTAAATGTATATTGGGAATGGGTGGTTGTTGGACTGACATGGAAACAGTTCGTCGTATAATGGAAATGGATATCAAAGAGTAGTATTGTGTGATGGGATTGAATGTGTAGATACAAGTATGTTCACCGTGAAGAGTTGAGTAGTTCAGGAGTGGCGAGTTTGTTGGGAACAACGTTGTTCAATCGTCGTTTCTTCCCTTACTACGCGTTCAACATTCTGGGTTGTCTGGATGAAGAAGGACGTGGAGTGGTGTACAGTTACGATGCGGTTGGTTCATACGAGTGTTTGAAGTACGGTGTTCAGGGATCTGCGCAGAGTCACATAATTCCGATTCTGGACAGTTGTGTAGCGAAGCGGAATCGCACCGTTCCTTATGTGGATTTGGAGAAGGAGGAGGCGTTGAATTTGTTAAAGGAAGTGTTCACAGCGGCGACGGAGGTAAGGGATGATTGTGTGTGTTGAGTATGAGAGAGAGAAGGATACGGGAGATGCTGTGGACATTCGGATTCTGACGAAGGATGGAGTGGAGAAACAGACGCTGCTGCTTCGTAGTGATTGAAATGTTTGTAAAAGAAACAATTCACTGACAACCATTGTGATTCTATGGTCCACTCTTCCGACATTGTCTTTGTCGTTCTGTTGACAGTTGTGTCGATTGCTTGGGTTTACACCTTCCAACTGTATGTCTTCAAGTTGCTCGACAGAAAGACGTATAAGGCGATTGAACAGTATGGACCCAAGGCGACCACTATTGAGGGAACATTTGTGTACGGATAACTTGACGATTCTGAGAAATAGAAAGAAGTCTCCTTCCTTGGTATTCTATACAACCCAGAGGTTTAAGAAGCGAACAGAGCCTGCGTTTGTGATTCCCGATCCGGAAAGCAGCCATCATGACATTGTTCCGAGTATGGACAAGAGCCGTTTCGACAACTGGGATTTTGACTATGAATACGACGTTGTGGAGCGTGAACCTGTTCAGTTTATTTACAATGAAACTGGAGTCCTTTGGGAAGAGAGAATGGGATTGGATTTCTTCAAGGACAATTGGTACGACGACTACATGGAGATTCGAGAGCGTCTGTACAACAATCATAGTCGGTACGAGTGTTTTCTCTTTCATGATGTAGGAACATTGAAGAGGAGTTGGAGACGTTCTGGAAAGAGTGAATTCATTAGTGTCGGTTCATTGTGTAGATCGAAGGGATATAGCCGTTTCATAACGACGAAGAACTTTGCATTTGTATCAAATGCTTGTGTTCACGTTCGAAACGGTCAAGTGACATTGCACATGAAATCGGATCGCCAACTGAACTTGCTTCTCAGTGATTACAAGTGGAAAGACTTCTACTGTACTTGCAAATCTCGTGATTCAATGTAGTCAATTCGCATAAAATTGTTCAGAATACGATTCCGGAGAAACAGTTGCCGAAGGCTTCTCTTCGTCTTCTGGTTGCGCATCCTCGTTCGGTCAAAAATGCTTATCAATTCCTTGAAGGAACTTCGATGTTGGCACACATCGCTCTCCATCCGGAGTCCTTCCCTGCAGTACTCCTTTCTATCACTTTCTAAACAACAGTATAAGAACTTACTACTCGTTGCGAACAATCGGGAGCAAACACCCAATGAATGGAATCAGCATGCCTTACAGATCCTTCTTAATATGTTCCCAGAGAACAGAAGACCCACTGTACTAAAACCCTATTCTGATCAACAATTCAATGGTCGAAATCAGCTCTGTGATCGAATTATCGTACTTTTCGATTCCCGCGGAACTGATAACTAGACGTTTGTTCGTAACTGGGAACCAATCGGAAGTGGTTCCTTTATAGGTACAGTTCTGGCAGCAGACTTTTTCCGTGCATCGGCATATGTGTATACGAATTACTATCCGCATGTGCGATCGGATGACAAATTGAAGCTAACGATTGTCCGAAGACCTACGTTCCGATTCATTGAGAACCATGATAAGTTTATCCAAAAGATCAACATGGTGATGACAAATTACGTAGGTAGTTGTTTTTCTCTTTCATAATAGTATGATTATGATGATATTGTTTTGGAAGAACTGACGGTACCTCAGCGTATTATGCAGCTGACGAATACGGATGTCATGTTTGCAGTTCATGGAACCGGACTTGCGAATATGCTCTTCATGACGAAGGAGAGTTATTTAATTGAGGCATATCCTCCCTTCTGGTATTGGTCGTGTTATCAGCGTTTTGCGAAATCGTGTGGTGTGAAGGGTGTTGTGTTCAAGTCGAGAGGTGTGAAGGGTCCCGAATGTAAGAATGACGAAGACAAGAGTACGAATTGTCAGATGAAGGGAATCCGTGATCGTAATTTCAACATGAGTGTGAATGATGGAATCAAGTATCTGTGGGAGGGAAGACTCTATGTATTGGAGCACAAGTACCATCAGAATCCTATCACGTTCAATTGGTTTGTTTGTTGAAGAGAATGTCTTTTGGAGTGCTAATTACTGAAATGAAAAAGAAGTGAATGTATCATATGGAACCATGACAAACAGGTCCTCCAAGGGAAGAGAATGATCAGTGCTACTGAATATGCAATTTGGTACCTTTGCATCCCTCCATCATCAGTATCCGCTTTATTTGTATGATTGATTGAGAATACCCTACACAAAGGAAAACTGAAAGTGAGCCCGCGGGAATTTGGCTAGATTGTCATAAGCGAATCTTCTATTCTGAAACGGTTCCCATCGTTGGTTTACCATTGAATGAGCAATCCTCTCGTCGTAATCCTTCTGAACTCTCGTTCCGACTGCTCTGCAGCTGAAAAGGCGAAGCGATGCCTCACCGTACAGAAAGGTGCAGTGGTATACGATTAGAGATGTGGTATCGACAATGAACTACGCATCGTTTCCGCCCAGAAAACACCCAAACGACTACTAGCACTCCTTGATGTCGCGAAGTCAACTCTCCATCACCTCTAGAAATACGAAACGCTGCAGTGCCCAAAAGTATACATCACAATTTGCGGACGCACCAATTCATTGAGTCAATTCGTTGACGCCAATGTAACCGCTCCAGTAATCGCATGCCCACCATATAGCATTACCTTCACGGGTGTGGATATCTTTTCCTCCCTGCGAATGACAGGGGGAGTGGGTCCTTTGTTAGTTCACGATCCTGAAAATGCAGGAATCGCAGCTGCAAAGCTCCTAGCAACCGTTGATAGCAGAATCGCAGAATCAGTATCACACTTCATGATACAAGCGAAAATGGAGATTCGCGTTTCTGACATTATTCAGCACACCAAATCCTATTTAGACACAATCGATGAAGCGCGACGTAGGATCGATCAATCACCATTATCTCTAGAAACTACTCTCTATTCGCTGAATTATGATGGTATCAAGACGGAGAACCTGTACATCGGCAAGGTGCGCGACCGTTTCGAGTGCGGCGACAAGGTGGCGCTGATCACGACGGATCGCATGTCGGGCTTCGACCGCGAGCTGTGCACGGTGCCCTTCAAGGGGCAGGTGCTGAACCTGACGTCCGCGTGGTGGTTCCGCCACACGGAGAACATCATTCCCAACCACGTGCTGGCGATTCCCGACGCCAACGTGACGATCGGCCGCAAGTGCAAGCCGTTCCCGATCGAGTTCGTGATGCGTGGCTACATCACCGGCTCGACGTCGACGTCGCTGTGGACGAACTACGAGAAGGGCGTGCGCAAGTACTGCGGCATTGACCTGCCGGAGGATCTGCGCAAGAACCAGAAGCTGTGGGAGAATCTGATCACGCCCACGACCAAGTCGGACGTGCACGACGAGCTGATCTCGCCCGAGGAGGTGGTGCGTCGCGGACTGATGACGCAGGCGGACTGGGACTACTGCAGTGCGAAGGCGAAGGAGCTGTTCGCGTTCGGTCAGAAGGTGGCGGACGAGCACGGTCTGATCCTGGTGGACACCAAGTACGAGTTCGGCAAGGACGAGGAGGGCACGATCCGTCTGATCGACGAGATCCACACACCCGACTCCTCGCGCTACTGGATCAGCGCCACCTACGAGGACCGCTTCAAGGCTGGCGAGAACCCCGATAACATCGACAAGGAGTTCCTGCGCAGCTGGTACAAGTCGCACTGCGACCCCTACAAGGACGAGGTGCTCCCCGAGGCGCCCGCCGATCTGGTCGACGAGCTGTCGCGTCGCTACATCGAGCTGTACGAGCTCATCACCGGTGAGGACTTCGAGTTCCCCGACCGGTCGCTTCCTCCTGCCGTTCGCATTCGGAAAGCACTCTGTGGGTCACTATGATCTGTTTGTAAAAGAAACAATTCACTAGGCGTTCTATCATCACACGTCCCATGACTCGTCGCTTACTTCGCCTTGTCCAGAATGATACCGTCGTACTGCTTCTTGAACCACTCCATAGCCTCCTCGCGAGTCACCTTGTGCGAGTAACCGATTCTGCTACGCTGAGCCTTTCTCTTCGACACACGACCACCGGGACGAGACAGCTGGACGTAGAAATCCATACCGAAGATACCGGTGTTGGGGTCGTACTTGATACCCAGATCAATGTGCTCCTGAATACCGAAACCGAAGTTGCCAGAGTCAGAGAAGTTCTTCTTCACCAGCTCGTACTCCTTCACCTTCAGACCGCGCTCCAGAATCTCAAGAGCCTTCTCGCCACGGATGGTCGCGTGGACAGAGATCTTCTCATTACGACGAATTGAGAAGGAACGAATGGTGAAACGGGCTAGAAGAAATAAACGATAACGAATAACCACCCACCCTTTCCATACACAGGCTCCTGACCCGAAATCTGCTGCAGCACACGAGCAGCCTTGGAGATGGCATCTCCAGACTCTCCGACGCAAATGTTGATCACCAGCTTCTCAACACGGATGTTACGCATGACATTAGCCTTCTCGCTCTACAAACCGATGAGAATGTGTTCATTTGTTGAGAAAGGAACTTACCATTCTGATGAGTAGAAATAACGCCTTCCTAAATGGAATATGAGGAGTTGAAAAAGAATGGCTGAGGAGCACGGCGGAATCGGGTTGGAAATGGGTGGGTGCGACTTGGCTGAGTGAATTGAGCAATCGATTCTATCGTGATTGTGTGTGAAAGAAAGAGAGAAAAGGGAATAGGAATAATCACACGATTCGCCTATCTATTGTCGCGGGTTGTCAGTGAGAGCCGTAGTGACTTCCTCGTTTGATCCCTTCTCCAAACGTCTATAGAGAAGGAGCATAGCGAACAGAAGTAATTGTGTGAATTTGAGCTGCTTTGGAAAGGGTCATGGAATTGGCGGGTTTGTATTACTAGCAAATATGCTCAGCAACTCTAAAGAAGGAGTTAATCTAATGCAATAACATGTAATGATAACAAACAATGGTAGATTACAGATGTGATTGTATCGATACTCACAGGTCCATTCCAAAGATAATGCAGATGACCTTTCCTTTTCGCTCGGATGATAACAGGAATCAGTGTGCACGGAACAAGATAGAGAAGTGCGGGCTATGACATTCATCATTTCTGCCACAATTCACCTGAGCGTGCTGAAAGAGAATTACAGCAAGGAAGCTGAGTACGAGTCCGAAGAAGTTGCCGATTATCACATCGGTAACATAGTTTTGACGGATAAACAGCCGAATAACCCGATGAAAGGCTATTCATCAAAGAGAAGAGATTCATCAACAAGGGAGGGGAAGAAGCACATCCTTGTTGTTCTCGATCAGAACAGATTCTTCATCTCTACACTGAACAAAAACAACACCAACAACACTCCATTCGACTGATTCTCATTTCGACGCACATACTCAAGATAGTACTGGAAGGAAAAGATAAAGGCGAAGAGAAGGCCGGGAATGAAGAGATCGCCGAGTCCAAGGTAACTGAAGGAACTGCCGTCCCACGAGCGAATCATCAGCTTTGACTAAATGACACGAGAGAACAAAGGAAACGGGAAACTCCAGGTGATAGGTGGCGCTCACGTTGCGACCGACGGATTGCATCACTACTTGAAACAATGCGGAAAGAGAAACCTCTCGTTGCCGATTCAGTCAGATTCTGCTGGGCAACAGTCACCATCACGTTTTGGTGGAAGAAACGCTCAGAGAAGAAAACCCAGAAGATGTCGTAGAAGAAGAGCAGAATGAATATGGTGAAAACGATTTTTAGACTTGGGAGGCGAATCATTGAAATTGCAGATAATGTGAGACACACACCCAGGATGTTGTTGATTAGGGGTGAACCACACAGAATCCAGAGAATCACAATGGCCGTTCTTCAGGTTAACAGAGAGGATAATGACAAACGGAATGACACAACTCACAACGGTAACGACGATGGAGCTCGACGATCCAAAAACACACTCCATTCCATTTCGAACGATATCATCTACTCCTCATATCAAAAGTAGGAAGCTACTTAGGCAAGTCCACATACTGACAATGAGGAGAAGAAGAAGAACACTTTGAAATCGATAGTACAAATAGAAAAGGGATACCAATGCGATGGAGGCAAATATAGGATAGATAATGGCCATTCTACAATGAAGATGTTGAATAACGCTTACTTCATCGTTACCCTTACGTTTTCATGCTGAGGCTCCTTTCCCTTTCGCTCCTCATTGTAGTCACTGATATCATGGCGAAGACCGATTACAGATCCAATAATCGATACGGTATAATTGTACAAGGAGATTTTGGAAAGAACCGACAGGAACTCCATATTGAGAACAATGGAATGGATTATGAGAAGGATAATATCACAAGGAAAGTGTGGAAAAGATAACCTGATGGAAATATTGTGGTTACAGAAGTGATGATTCACTGACTTGTAGCTTGATGGACTGCTAACACACGTGGAACACTCTCAGGTCAAATATGATAATCGTTCCACAACTATACCACCCTTTCCATTCCAACAAACACATCTCTATTCTACAGACTGACTAACTGGATTCACTGTCATCACAGGAATCACTTCCGTATTTATTGCGTTATTCTTTACACTCACCGCCTTCTCCACTATTCCATTCTCCTCCACCACTTTCTCTTCCACTCCACTCACAACCACTTCAGGAATCTTCTTCACAGGCATTTCATTCATAGAAATCTCCTTCACAGGCAACTCCTTCCTCTCCTTCTTCTTCTGACTCCTCTCCACACACCACAACAACAACGCACCCACCACACAGAAGAACAGCGACGACTCCAACGCCCACCGCTTTCCCAAATGCTCGTTCATCCACCCTTGAATCGATCCCAACGGCATGATGATCACGCCCTCGATCAGAATCACCACCGACGACGCAATCGCTGCGTTCTCCTTGTAGTACCCCATCAACACACACATAAACACCGGCCACGTCGCAGAGTAGAAGAACCCCGCCAGCTCGAACAGGTAGATGCCGCTGCGACCCACCAAGAACCCCACACCCAACAGCGCGAAACAGGCTCCCAGACAGATGTAGATGTAGCGGTAGTATCCGGCTCGGTCGATCAGAGGACCCGAAATCAGACGCGACGTCGTGAACACAGCGTACACAATCGTCTGATAGTTCGGAACGTCCACATCCACGCTGTACCCCAGCACGTCCACGATGTACAGCGATGCCCAGTTCGCACAGCTGTTCTCCACTGTCTGAATCATCGCCATCGCCACAGCACACAGCCACACCGATGGCATCTTCAGCGCCTCCCACACCGTCATCAAGGACTTCGAGGGAACTGCCGTTCCAGACGACTGAACTGACTGGAGCTGGAGCGGGATGAAGAGGAAGACAACGAAGAGAACGAAGAGGACGACGGAGTTGCTAAGGAAAATGGAGTAGAATCCGTTATGGAGGTGCTGAAGCGCCCATCGCGAGATGTTGGGCTCGAGAATGGCGCCGATACCGTAACAGAAATGCATCATACTCATCATCGTTCCTCGATGCTCCTGGAACACGATGGTGGCTGTGGCGTTGGCGACAATGGTGAAGAGACCGAGAGCCATCCATCCGAGGAAAATGACCGATCCAGCAGATACGAAGGACTTGGTGAAGGTGGTCAGAAAGTAGAACACCGTCGGAGCCACGTATCCAGCACCATAAATCCACTTGAAGTGCACTCGATTCAACAGGAAGGACGCGATGAAACAAGCCAAGATGTAGGCGAAACTCAAACAGGTGGTAAAAATGCCGTATTGATCATAGGAAGCGTTGAAGTAGGATTTCATAACAGCGAAGCCGACACTTCGCACATTCTCCACGATCCCCATGGCAAACATGGCCATGTAGATAGTTGTAACTGCGAACCAATACTGTCTGTGATGAGGCAGCTTCATTGGAAAGGACAAAACAAGAATATGAGGTGAAGGAAGAAGTCAATTGCCTGTGAATCCGGAGACCGCGGGGATGGGAGAGAATGGGCGAGATACAATTGAATGGAATGATTGTGTTTAGGGCTTGTTTGGAGGAGGTAATTGGTATTGAAATGAAAGTGAGTGAATTATGAGATGGAGATGAATCGATAGAAAAAAGAAGAGGTTTGTTGCGTTTAGAAGAGAGAGAAGAAGTAGTGGATAGGAAGGCAATGAATTGTATAGAATGAAGTGAACATGATAGAAAACACAATGAAGGATGAGAACAATTACCCTCCCTGAACCAATTTCTTTCCTTTCTAAACATGATGATTGGAATCCTTCTTCCTTTCTCTTTCCAGACATTCTCCTTTCTCCTGTCCCTCTCTTTCCAAGTTCATTCTCCTTCCTCCTTCCCTCGCCTCTCCTTCCACTGCTCTTTCCATTTCCCTCCATCTCCGTTCCCTCCATTCATTTCTGGGATTGGTCGCGGGGATTCGGGGAAAGTGTGGGGCGGGTGTTATGCTTATTTGAAGACTGAGATATGAGAGAAATCATCCATTTGCAGGTTGGTCAGTGTGGAAACCAGGTATGGGTTTGGAATGGATAAATAAAGTGTGTAGATCGGAACGAAGTTTTGGGAGGCGATAAACAAGGAGCATCACATTGATAGCAACGGAGTGGCACATGTGGAGGCGAATGACGATCTGAACGTGTTCTACAGCCAAGCTGTGAATGGTCGTTGCGTTCCTCGAGCGGTGTTGGTGGATTTGTAGTGTTGGGAGTGTGTAGTAATAGGCAGAGAGCCCGGAACGATGGACGCGATCCGAGCGACGGAAGTGGGTAAAATGTTCAAGCCAGACAACTTTGTGTTTGGTGCGAACGGTGCTGGGAACAACTGGGCGAAGGGCCACTACACGGAGGGAGCGGAGCTGGTGGAGCAGTGTCTGGACGTGATTCGTCACGAGGCGGAGGCGTGTGAGTGCCTGCAGGGATTCCAGATGACGCACTCGCTTGGAGGAGGTACGGGTTCTGGAATGGGAACGCTGTTGCTGTCGAAGCTGAAGGAGGATTATCCTGATCGCATGGTGATGACGTACTCGGTGTTCCCGTCTGCGAACGTATCGGACACGATAACGGAGCCGTACAACACGACGCTGGCAGTGAACCAGCTGTTGGAGAACGTGGACGAGACGGTGGTGTTGGACAACGAGGCTTTGTACAGCGTGTGCATGCAGTCGCTGAACATCAAGACGCCGTCGTTCTCGGAGATGAACGAGCTGGTGTCGAAGGCGATGTCGGGCATCACGGCGTGTCTGCGGTACCCCGGTCAGCTGAACAGCGACCTGCGGAAGCTGGCGGTGAATCTGATTCCGTTCCCCCGCCTGCACTTCTTCCTGACGAGCTACGCGCCGCTGACGAACGCGGCGACGAGCGCGTTCCGCCAGTACTCGGTGGCGGAGCTGGCGTCGCAGCAGTTCGACGCGAAGAACATGATGTGTGCGTGCGATCCGCGTCGCGGTCGCTATCTGACGGCGGCGGCGATCTTCCGAGGGAAGGTGGCGACGCGCGACGTGGACGAGTGCATGTGCGAGATGCACCAGCGCTACCAGCCGTTCTTCGTGGAGTGGATTCCGAACAACATCACGACGTCGGTGGCGAGCGTGGCGCCCGAGGGCACGCCGATGGCAACGACGTTCCTGGGAAACAACACGGCGATCCAGGAGGTGTTCTCGCGCGTGTCGGAGCAGTTCAACACGATGTACCGTCGACGCGCGTATCTGCACTGGTACACGAGCGAGGGAATGGACGAGATGGAGTTCACGGAGGCGTCGAGCAACCTGAACGACCTGATCACGGAGTACCAGCAGTACCAGGAGGCAACGATCGAGGAGGAGGTGGGCATGGAAGAGCAGATGGAGAATGCCCCGATGGAGGAGCCTGTACAGGAGCTGAGTTAGGTTTGTGTCAGAGTATTGTTGGAATGGTGTGTTTGTTGGATGAAAGGGTTGGTGTGAAGTGGGGATAACAGAATGGTTGGAACACGAAACGGCAACACGAAGATGGAGGGCGTGTTTGGGAAGAGTGAGTCATTATTGTTTCTATAGTTGGAATGAAAGGTAGAATTGAATCGATTTGGTTTGGTATTGTGTTATTGAGTGTATTAGTGAAAAGTGCTTCGGACAATCGGGACCAATGCACGAAATCATTTTCGGGTATCGTTTGTTATCCTGTGGATTGTTGTGGATGGTTTGTTCAGTGTGTGAATGGAGTGTTGTATCCTCCTCAGGTAATGGAAGAAATGGATTGACAGTGTAGGAAAGTGCAAACGGTACGAATTGTAAGAGAAATGGAGTGGTGTTGGCTTCGGAGTGTGGTTCAGTGGATTGTCCTTCCGAGTATCCTGACTGGGGAAGTGGTGTTCCCGGAGATTCGGGAAGTGACTCAGGAAGTGATTCGGGGAGTAATCCTGGAAATGCTGGAGAAGACGAGGCAACGGGTCAGTTCCGTTTGAAGACGACAGATCATGGAAACTATGCGTTGAATCTGAATCCGTCGAATCTGTTGTCAGAAGTGGAAGAGGTGATGCGGATTCCTTCATATGATGACGCGTCAGTTCACCAGCCTCTGAACAAGATGGGTTGCAGTTACCATCCCCAGTGGAGAGATCAGAACACACAGATGCTGATCGGTCGTCCGAGTGGAACGACGACGGTGAGTGTGACGACGGTGAAGATTCGCCTTCCCGACAAGTACTTCGGTATGTTTTTAGCGTACGGACAGGACCAGTACGGAATCAGTCCTCATGTGATGATGGGATTGGCGGCGAAGGAGACGTTTGCGACGGCGTTGTATCCCGAGAAGGACAACAGTTACTTTATTGTGGACAAGGAGGACGACCATTTCAACACTCTGTCGAACGACTCGTTGTTTATCGACGGGAATAAGGATGGTCCGTTCCAAGTGGAGACGCCTGCGATGTCGACAGACGTGTCAGTGCTTCCTCAGCGGTTCTATTTCGGAGACAGCAGCACGCCGGTGCGTGATCGGAAGCCGAAGTATGTTTCGGACAATGAGTTGCTGACGGACTACAATGCGTTCCGAGCGTATCACGACTCGATGACGGGCGATTTCTACAAGGCGATCGTGTTGTCGTGTTTGGATCTCCACTTCCGCCACAACATCGTGATGCAAATGACGAAGCAGGGAATGCGACCAGGGTGGGATCTTCGTAACGGGAACGAGGAGGCGGAGGACGCGTTGGAGTTTGCAGGCGTGATGTACACGTACAATCGTGGTTTGTGGAGTATGATGGACACGTCGAAGTGTACGGTGGACAAGAATCCGATAACGGACTGTAAGTTGGACGGATATGGCGGTCACAGCACGGACATCAACAACGTGTGTCAGTTGTTGAATGGTGCTCGCGAGGTGTACGATTTCTGGATTTCGCTGGAGGATGTGTTATGGTTCGTGGACAAGTTACACGAGACGTATCCGTACGACTCGGTGGTTGGAATTCACGATTCGATTGATTGGTCGGGAATGAGATCGAAGGTCCGTGAAGTGTATCCGGTGATACTGAGTCATCGTAAGGCGAAGGATTCATCGGCTCGAGGCATATCGTTCCGTTACGACTGGCGTT
Source organism: Blastocystis sp. NMH (assembly GCA_039096215.1). NCBI lineage: Eukaryota > Bigyra > Opalinata > Blastocystidae > Blastocystis > Blastocystis sp. NMH. The sequence continues at coordinate 190,285 of JBBPEA010000036.1, read as the reverse complement.
TGTTGTTGGCTGTGATTCGCGCGTATTTGCCGAAGAAGGAGGAGTTTTATGGTCCGACGTTGGAGAACATGGTGAAGTGGTCGTTCATGAGTGCGATTGCTCCCGAGGCGCATGCGTGGAGCGAGTTGCCGTCGTCGCGTCTTCGTGACTATCTGAAGCGTTATGGGAGTGTGTATGATGGGAGGGATGTGGTGCCGACGAGTGTTCCTACGGTGAAGCCAACAGTGAAACCAACCACACCATCCTCTTGTGGAAATGGAGTATGCGAAGAAGGCGAGACGGTGGCGAATTGTCCCGCTGACTGTAAGACGTATCCGGAGCGACCTCTGGATCCTCCGTCATGTACCGACAAGGAGAACGGTCCACAATGCTACCCGTCGAATTGTTGCGACCAGTACTATGTTTGTCTGAATGGTAGAGTATTTGGTCCGAGCAATCTTCCATCGGGCACAGTATGTTACGATGGCAGTCAGATCAGCGCGAGTGACAGTCGGTGTATGGGAGTGACGTGTGAGAAGTCGATTCCCGCTTCGTGTGGCGATGGTGTGTGTGCCATCTACGAGAGCTGTAGCAGTTGTCCTAAGGATTGTGGTGAGTGTTCGGAAGTGAAGCCGACTCCTCCTCCCGAGCCGACTTGTGGTGTTGGCGACATTGGTTTCCAGTGTTATCCTCACAACTGTTGTGGATATGTGTATCAGTGTGTGTATGGTTCGATGTCTCCAGTGTACAGCATACTGGATGGCGGAGTGTGTTACAATGGGAACATTGTGGACAAGAATGTGGATGTGTGTCGTGATGTGGATTGTGGAGGTGTTCCGTCGGAGTATTGTGGAAATGGTGTGTGTGATGGCAATGAGGACTGTGAGAGTTGTCCTGAGGATTGTGGAGCATGTCCGACAGTGAAGCCGACGAGTGCTCCCACTGTCAAACCCACCACTGCTCCCACTGTGAAGCCAACCACTGCTCCCACTGTCAAACCCACCATCAAACCCACCACTGCTCCCACCACATCACCCAGCACTCCCAAACTCCTCGTCGGCTACTACACAAACTGGTCTCAGTACAGAGGAGGAACGAGCCAGTACTTCCCCGAGAACATTGATCCCACAAAGTTCACTCACTTGGTGTACGCCTTCGCCTACATCGCACGAGACACGTGGCAGGTGGAGCAGGTGGAGTGGAACGACGTGAATGAGTGGAACCCAACACAGGGTTTGTACCACCGATTCAACAAACACATTCGAGCGAAGAATCCAAAGTGTAAGACGCTGTTGGCGTTTGGAGGCTGGAACTTCAACTTCAAGGAGGAGTTCAAGGACATCTTCACGACGATGGCGGAGAGCGCGTCGAATCGAGCGACGTGTATCAACTCGATGATCTCGTGGGTTCGCAAACACGACTTCGATGGAATCGACGTGGACTGGGAGTATCCCGGCTGGGAGGAGTTGGGCGGTCGTCCTCAGGACAAGGAGAACTTCGTGTCGTTCGTGCAGGAGTTGCGTGCTGCGATCGATGCGGAGGCGTCTCGAACGGGAAAGACGCGACTGTTGCTGACGCTGGCGGTGGCAGCTGGATACGACAAGATTGACACTGGGTACGACATTCCTCGCATCCGCGATTACGTGGACTACGTGTCTGTGATGACATACGACCTGCATGGTCAGTGGGAGACGAAGACGGGAGCGGCGAGCGGACTGTATCCTCCGAGCGAATACGAGCCTGGTTCGATCGACGAGTATTACACGGGCGACTATGCGATTCAGTACTGGATATCGAAGGGAATGCCTCGGGAGAAGATTGTGATGGGACTGGCGGCATACGGTCGCGGCTGGACTCTGGAGAGTAGTGCGCCTGGTCAGACGCTGGGTGCTCCAGCGATTCGTGGTTGCGATCCGATGAAGGACACACAGCAGGAGGGCGTGTTGAACTACATCGAGGCGCTGACGGTGATCAACTCGGGAGGCGTGACTACGTTCGACGCGACGACGACGACGATGTACGTTCAGAAGGGCGACCAGTGGTACTCGTACGAGGATCCGAACTCGATCGTGTACAAGGTGGAGTACATAAAGAGCGAGAATCTGCTTGGCGGAATGCTGTGGGCGGTGGACAATGACGATTTCCGCAACGGGAATCCGATGATCAGTTCAATCTACAATTCGCTGTATTCGGGAGGGAAGAGTGGTCGAGGCGTTGGGGGGAAGATGGTGGTTCCCTCGCTGATTGTAGGTGTGGTGGTGATTGTGGTGGTGGCGACGATCGCGGTGGTGGTGGTGAATCGTCGTCGTCATCCGAGGATGCGTGTGGTGAGATCGGGACCGAAGGCGTTGAAGAAGGAGTCTCGCGTGTAGTTGTGTAGTTGGTTTGATGTTTGTTCGGAGAATGAGGTAATAAGAGAATCAGACAGAATTGGAGTGTGGAGGAAGGTTGATGTTTTCTCATTTCACTCATCATCCTTTGTCGATAGGGACTGTTTGGAAACGTAGTTTCGTAGAAGGGAGCTTGGGTTGGTTGATGATAAGAAATCGATGGTTTGTGAGGCGTATGGAAGTCCGCTGGTGTTGAGAGAGAATGCGAGGAAGGAATTGGGGAAAGGTGAGGTTCGAATCAAGACAGAGTATGCGGGAATCAATTATGCTGGTAGAATTGTGGAGTATTGGCGAAGTAGATTTGTTGGCTTGTGAAGGGAAGTACCAAGAGAAGTCGCGCCCTCCGTTCATTCCGGGTTTGGAGGTGTGTGGTTGTGTGATTGAGAAGAACGGTGCGTGTGCGGTGGATGTGGGTGATCGCGTGTACTGTTTGTTTTCGGGGAGTGGTGGTTATTCGGAGGAGTGTGTGATCGATGGGAATCGTTGTTTCCGCATTCCAGAGGTACGGAATGAGAGTGTGTGAGAAGTAGACGGTTCCACTGGATGCGATGGCTTCGTTGGGGATCAACTTTTGTACGGCGGCGTTGGGTTTGAAAGTGCGTGGTGGGATGAAGAAGGGTGATTTGGTGACGGTGAGTGGAGCGGCGGGCGGGACGGGGTTGGCGGCGTTGGAGTTGAGTGTGGCGAGTGGGAATGAAGTGGTGGATTGGAGTGAAGTGAAACGTAGACAGTGTGTATTGTTCGTGGAGAGGAACAGAAGAAGTATGTGGAGGAGTTGGTGAGGACGAAGTATCCACGTGGGAAGGTGCATGTGATTGATTCGTTGGCGACTCCGTCGTTCCGGCAGGAGATCAAGGCGTTGGTAGGAGGAGGAAGGGAATGTGAGTCAGGGTGGGAGTGACGTGGTGTTTGACACGGTTGGGACGGACGCGCTGTTTTGCGAGGAGTTGTTGCGGAGTGTTCATTTCGACAGTCATATCCTGTTGGTTGCATGGGTGTGTTCTTGACAACAGGGTTGGTGGTGGTTGGTTTTTCGGGAGGATCGATCGAGCGGATTCCAGCGAACCACCTATTGGTGAAGAATGTGAGTGCGATTGGAGTGTATTTGGGAGGGTACTTGAAGAACAAGCCGCGTGTGGTGGATGAGGTAGGGATGGGAGTGTGGATGGAAGGTAGTGTGTGAGAGAGTTGTGTGAGTTGTACGCGAAGGGGGATTTGCACAGTCATGTGTACAAGCGGTTTGGATTGAAGGATACGAATCGGGCGATGAAAGTGATGAAGGAGGAGAAAGTGTATGGGAAGGTGTTGTTGTGTATGAATGAGTGGTATTGTTTGTTGGATGTCAAAGGAGGGGAATCGAAAGGAGGCGAAAGTGTTTGTGTTTGAAGATCCGGATGAGAAGCATCGACGAGAGAGTGGTGGGAGAGTGTGGAAGGAGAGAGTGTGTTGGATGGAGGAGATGATGAATATAGAAGAATGGAAATGGAGAGAAGAAGAGTGTGGATGGGTTTAATGTGAAGGATCACTATGATGAGATTGTGGAGTTTTGTATGATCGATTGGATAGTTTGAGTGTGTAGCGAAGTCAGCGTTGGAAGGGAAAGCGAAGAGAGAATACGAATTGGAGAAGCTGGGAGCGATCGTAGTGGTGTTGAGTGGAATGAAGGAATAGCGTCACAAGAAGGGTCATATTCCAACAAAGATTCGACGTCATTTAGAGGAGGTGAAGGCGAAGAAGATTCGTCAAGAGCGACGTTTCGTATGAGTGTGGCGAAGCGTGATAGGTAGGAAAAGCAGAACCACATCGTGACGGCGGTGAAGAAGAAGGTGAAGAAGGCTCCGAAGGAGCGTGAGCGGAGTTTGTACCAACAGCCGGGCAAGTACCGTGACGGCGTATTGTACGTGGATCCCAAGTTGATCGGTCGTAACTAGTCTTTTGCGTTGTTTGAACGAAACAGGAAACAGTAATCAGAATTACTCGGCACTTCCCGTCGTGGAATACTTGGAAATCGACTTACTTCCCTCCGACATGGCGTGTTTCGCCAGCTCTCCGGGAAGAAGCAGACGAACAGCGGTCTGAATCTCAGCGCCCGTCAGTGTCGCCTTGTTGTTGTAACGAGCCAGGTTGATGGCTTCGTCTGACAGTCTCTCAAAGATATCGTTCACGAACGAGTTCATGATCGCCATAGCACGCTTGCTAATACCCACATCGGGATGCACCTGCTTCAGCACACGGTAGATGTACGACGAGTACGTCTCCAGTCTTCTTCTCTTACGATGATTAAAGTCTCCCTTCGACTTCGTTCCCTTTGCACTCTTGCTAGGAGCTTTCGCCATTCACAATATCACACAGATACTTATTATGAATTCTACCCGCTTTCCCGAGATTTCCATCCTCGCCTCGTTCATTCGCGCTTCGATTCGTTCATGCCAATGGAATTCCATCCTTCTCGTGCGTCCAATCAATCATTATTCGCGCGGGTTGAATCAAAATCCGATGAATTCAAAGGGGAGGAGATGATTGGCGAATCACGAATCGCTGGTTTCTCCTCGTTGATGGAGAGTGGAAAGAGTGAAATGGTCATATTTGTATTATTGAATCGAAATGGCTGGAAAAGGAAAGGGTGGACGTGGCAAGACCGATGGAAAGTCGCAGAGCCGTAGTTCGCGTGCTGGAATCACCTTCCCCGTGGGTCGTATTGCTCGTTACATGCGTGATATGCGTGTTGCGGACCGTATTGGAGCAGGTGCTCCCGTGTATTTGGCTGCAGTGTTGGAGTATCTGACGGCTGAGATTTTGGAGTTGGCTGGAAACGTGGCTCAGGAGGGCAAGAAGAACCGTGTGATTCCCCGTCACATTCAGTTGGCTGTTCGTAACGATGAGGAGCTGAACTCGCTGTTGGGCAATGTGACGATTGCTTCGGGAGGTGTGATGCCGTTTGTGCATTCGGAGCTGCTTCCTGAGAAGAAGGAAGGTGAGGAGGAGGAAGAGGAGAAGGAGGATGAGGAGAAGGAAGAGAAGGAGGAGGCGGAGCCTTCGCAGGCGTACTAAGTTGTATCATATGTGTGTTGGTGTTTGTTGAAGGAAGGCATGATAAAGGAGAATCCCGCCCTGAAGCCGCTGTACTATGCGTTTCTGCCTGATCGAGTGACGTTGTCTGTGTTGAAGTCGATTCCGCTGGGTTTCGCGTACAAGGTGATGGACGATATGGAAGACTTTGACATATCGAAGAAGTGAGATTGGCGGTGTTGGTTGAGTGGAAGAGAGACCCAAGAGGAGATTGTGGAGAATTGCAAGCGATTGATCATTCGGGACATGTGTGTGAGTACGATGGAGCGCGTAGTGGAGCATGCGATCGTGGCTCGGGGTGATCCTGCGTTCACTCACAAGATGTTCAAGAGTGTGTTGTGCTTGTGGAGAGTGACGGAGTAGATGTGAAGGAATCGTCGTTGCGGAAAGAAGAGCGACTGGGTCACTCGGAGGCGGCAGTGTCGATGTTTTTCACAGGGATCCGTGTGAGTTTCGTATACCACCTGTCGGTGTTTTTGGTGGAGGAGACATACTTGTTGTTTTCGTGGCTGCGTCAACGAAAGGAGAAGAAGGAGGTGAAGCTGTTGGGAATGAAACCGAGTAAGAAGAATGCGTCGACTTCGTTTGGGAAGAAGAGTTTGCGGAATCTGATCGTCTGCGTGTTGGCAATTCTGTCGGAAGGAATCGGAGCAAGTCTGGGAACGTATTTGTATCCGGGTTCGGGTGCGTTGGTGGGAAGTCGCATGTGTGGAGCAGTGGCATATCTTCTTTAGTGTGTTGTTTGTTGAAGGAAAGGAATTGGTTGATAGGTGGGAAAAAGTCCGGATGAGGTAGAAAATCGTCTGCAAATCCCTCATCCGTTGCTTTCTTCATTAAAAGAAATGGAAAAACGCATCTTATTGACGGGTGAGAGAATTGGATAGAAACTGATGAATAGGAGGAAACGGTTACATTGCTTCTCACACGAGTATTGAGTTATTGAAATGTGGTTACAAGTTGACATTGTTGGATAACTTCTGCAACTCGAGGTAGAATAGGAGTGTGTTAAGGAAAGTAGTCGCAAGGCACATGAGGCGACGAAGAAGTTGGCTGGAGTGAATGAGGATCGTCTGTATTTGATGGAGGTGGGTTTGGATGGGTGTAATCAGAGTGTAGGCGGATCTGAACGATAAGTCGTCGGTGGAGCGTGTGTTTGAAGAGCGTGGACCCTTTGACGCAGTGATTCACTTCGGAGCACTGAAGTCGGTGGGTGAGTCATGTCAGAAGCCGTTGCTGTACTACCAGAACAACTTGACGGGAACCTTCAATCTGTTGGAGGTGATGAACAAATACAACTGCAAGCGGATCAGTGAGTGTGGTGAGAGTGTGTGACGTAGTTTTCTCTTCATCGGCGACGGTGTATGGAGCGGATCCGGTTCCGATCACGGAGGAGTCTCCGGTGGGTCAGGGCATTTCCAACCCTTACGGTCGCACGAAGTACATGATGGAGCAGGTGTTGACGGACTTGGCGAAGGCGGACAAGGAGTGGTCGGTGATTCTGCTGCGTTACTTCAATCCGGTGGGTGCTCACGAGAGGTAGGTTTGGATGGGTGTGTTGAGGAAAGTGGTGAGATCGGCGAGAGTCCGAACGGTATTCCGAACAATCTGATGCCGTACATTCAGCAGGTGGCGATTGGTCGTCGTCCGTTCCTGAGTGTGTTTGGAAACGACTACGACACTCCGGACGGAACGGGTGTGCGTGACTACATCCACATTTACGACTTGGCGACGGGTCACGTGAAGGCGTTGCAGTTCATGTTTGACAAGATGGGAAAAGGAGTGGAGGTGTTCAATTTGGGAACGGGTCACGGATATTCGGTGCTGGACATGGTTCACGCGATGGAGGAGGCGTGTGGACATGCGATTCCGTACAAGATTGTGGCTCGTCGTCCTGGAGACATTGCGACGTGTTTTGCGGATCCGAGCAAGGCGAAGCGTGTGTTGGGTTGGGAGGCGGTGAAGACATTGAAGGACATGTGTCGTGACGCGATGAATTGGCAGACGAAGCATCCGTACGGATTTGATGATGCACCTAGTCAGTGTGGTGTTTGTTAGGAAACAGAGTAGTAGAGAGATCCTTTGCCTTTGGAGTTGAAGTGTTTGGCTTTGAGGGCGTTTTCGTCGAAGGAGAAGTCAGAGAGGTCGAGAGTGGTTGGAGTCATGGGAGAGGCGGAGGAGTTGCGATAGGGAAGATTGGTTTGAACAGAGGTTACCGAGTTTACCGAGTTTACCGAATCGAAGAGGGAATTGGAGAGAATGGCGCTTGTGGATTGGGATTGGGAAGGATTCCTTGACTGGGAGAGGAAGGGAAGATTGGAGTTGGTTTGAGCTGAACTCATCGAGTTGAACAAGAACGAGTTCATCGAACCATTTCCAAGCGACCTGCGCTGACTCCTCACACTGTTCCTTCCAACGGAAAAGGGATTCACTTCCACCATTCCTTCTTCCTCTCCAACCTGTCCCATTGATGACGCCATTCTTACTCCATTCCATGGACGCTGCCTCACTTGGACCTCTTCAATCCATCTTCGATTCCGCATGTACTGATCCCATCTCCTGTAATCCTCTGTGTACTCGGGAAACACCTTCTCCATCTTGTCTCCATCCAGACGATTCCCAACTATCAAATGACCACACAGTTCCTTGATAACCAAGCCGCTGAAATACTCACCAAACGACGCTCCATCCGACACACGATAACCAAACAGAAACGAATCCTCGTATCTTCCAGAATCCATCACTCCTCTCCCAAAGGGAACGGCGTAGCGGAATTCTCCCTTGTAGAAGACTCTTCCGTGAATCCAATACTCTCCTCGTCCATGCGGAACTCCACTCACCACATCTCCTCGATATCGATTCCCATTCTTCTCGTAGATCTCACCGAATCCCGTTATGGGACTGCCAAGACATTCCCGATTTACACTTCCATTGTACACACACATGTCTCCTTTCATCACTTTTACTTGGTTTCCGTCATACCATCGTAGCGTTTCCACAAAGGTGTTGTGACTGTACATGTCCAGTCTCCTCAACTGGTTCGATTCGTACACAAACGTTTTCCCTTCACGATGGAAGGAATGGGTTGCGAGCGATCTGGTTTCGATTTGATTCAACGATTCGTTCGTTTCTAGCACATGCAACCACTTACCATAAATCCATCGACCTGTGTAGACGCCGTCTCGATACTGGTAGAGGATGGGAGAATGGGAACTCATGTCTTTCACACATATAGGCAACTCGTTCTCATATGTCACTTCAAACCGGTCATTCTCGTAGGAGATCGTTTTACACTCACACTCTCCATTCCTCCATTCTCCCTCCACGGTTCCACCTTCCGACCAGAATGAACAGTGGCCATGGAGTTTGCCATGGAAGAAGTGTAAACACATACGAGCGGATTGATTCTCGGTTACAATCACTTCTTCGATTCCTTGTCTCCACTGCCTTTCCATCACATTCCAAGTAGTGGAATATGGAGTTTGAATGGTTCGTTGGAGATGGGGAGTGACTCCAATCTGAGGGTAGCGAGAGAGAATAGAAAGATAGTCATAGGAGAAATCATGGTCGAATGGAGAGTTTCGTCTCCACAGTGGTGGACCCTCGAATTGCTTAACTGGTTCCACATCCGATGATACGGTATCCGTTTCCTCATCGGATTCTACAATGATAATGTTGAAATCGTAGGGATCATCGAATTCCTCCGTTTCGCTGGTAGATTCACAGGGAGATGGAATAGGAGTAGAAGCAGGAGCGATTGAGGAGGAAACAACCTCGATGTTGATTTCGGAGTGAGTAAGTTGGGTATTATCGGCTGGCGCAATGTTGATAGAATGGGTCAAGTCGTGAAGAGGGTCCATGGGGTGGGGAATAGGAGAGAGTGTGAGTTGGAGAGTCAGTTAAAGTGAGAGAATGAAAGGGGAGGTGGAAAGTGTTGTGGAATTGGAGTTGCATTGGGAGGTGGTGTGGAGTGGGTGGATCGGAGTGTCAAGGAATCGGAGTAATCCTTCAGTTATCATCCATTGAAATTTGATTCGGTAGTAACTGTACCGCTATGGCAATATGATTCAAGAACACTTATTCTCTCCAATCCTCAAGTGAACCAGTTTTGTTTCCCCACCACTCTCCCATTTCACTCTTCTCCCTCACGCCATCTTTCTATTCAACTTTCCCTCTCTTTTCCACACCCCCTTCCAGATCCTTCCAGAACTCCTCTTCCCTCCCCCTCCTTCTCTCTCATTATTTCTTTATTATTCAATTCCTTTCAAATGAGCATGTTTTTCTGTGACCCGTTCTTTGACGATTACGATTCGTTCCTCACTCTTACTCCCTACACTAAGAAGGAGTCGGACCTGATCAATCCCGCCAGTGGATTTGGTCGTCTGGATGTGGAGGAGACAGACAAGGAGTACAAGGTGCTTCTCGACTTGCCTGGAATGAAGAAGGAGGAAGTGAAGACCAGTATCGAGAACCATTGTCTGGTTGTGGAAGGTGAACGGAAGAGTGAGAAGAAGGACAAGAAGTACCATGTGAGTGAGCGTTCGTTCGGAAGTTTCCACCGTGAAGTGTCGCTTCCTGAGAATGCTGATCTGGATAATGTATCTGCTGTGTATGAGAATGGAGAGCTGAAGGTGACCATTCCGAAGAAGCAGTTGAACAATGGAAAGAAGGCGATTACTGTAAACTAAGTGTATTCTAGTGTTGTGTGTTTGTTGTAATAATAGTTTCTACACACTTTACGTGAATGAAGGCACTAGGTGAATTGTATGGAGTCGGCTATCACTCCGTATACGAATGGTATGCAGTAAGCGATGTCGATGTGAGGATTCTGGTTGAAGATGGCGTTGATGAAGCCTTCCTGATTGTTTCCAGATGACTTAGCATCGTATCATTTCATTTGTTCAGAGTCTCTCCTTGTTAACTGCAGGTTTTGTGGTATCAACAAAAGCGATAGTGTGAATCAGATTAATCCAAATCCCGATTCCACAGGGATAGTCAGCTTTTCAGGACACATTGCGATTTCATATTTGCTTGCCAATTCGTGTCTAGCATCATCCATTCCAATTCATTCTTTATTCATTGCAGTCACCCTATAGAAAGAGACAATGAGCTCTAATATCGAGTTCGTGAATAATGGATTTAAAGGCGGCTTCCTCGATGGGTTTGTGGAGTCGAGTGTGGAAATACCGACAGATGGGCGAAACGAAAATAAAACCACGATGGAAACTATGAAAAGAGTGAATGAGCGTAATGAGAAGGAAGGAGCGATGAATGAATGGGATGGAATGAGGATGCGAGAGAGATTTGATACAGTGATGAAAGAGAAGAATGATGATTCAATTATGGAGTACGATATCGAAACTGGAAGAGAGTATGGTGTATGGAAGAAAGAAGAGAAGTGTTATGTGTTAAAGAGATGTGATGAGGAGAATCGAGTCGTTGTGGTTGATTTGAAAACACATGAAATGAGAGTGTATGATGGAGATGATTGGAAAGAGAGTGAGCAGGATGGAGTGGGTTGTATTGATTTGAATGTGAATGGGAAGAGATGGGAGGGAGGAGTGAAGGATGGAAAGCCATTTGGATATGGAGTATTGTATGACGAAGAAGGGAGAAAGGAGTATGAGGGTTTCATGGTGAATGGAGTGAAGATGGGTTATGGAATTGAATACTCCAATGACATTGAACGAGTAATATATGAAGGCTGTTTCTATTATGGTAAACGATTTGGCAGGGGAGTGTTGTATGATCGAAATGGAATGATAGAATACAATGGACTGTGGAAGAATGATGAACCTTGTTTATATCATTTTGATGGAAAGGTAATTGATAGCTATTCTGAATCAATAGTTATTCCAGATAGTTCCTTCACGAATGTGGAATCATTCATTTTTCATTCATTCTTTCATTTACTTGCAAACATTGTGATAGAAGATGAGTGTTTTGGAAAGGTGAGAGTGGTTGAGTTGGATGGATTGGGTGAGTTGGAGAGTGTGGAGATTGGAAATGACAGTTTCACCAAAACAAAGTATGCAGACCCTCAATGGAATGAAATACCGACTCAGGGTTCATTCCAGATACAGAACTGTCCGAAACTCAAATCCATTGAGACTGGTGCTTACTCTTTTGCTGACTACCATATGTTTTCATTGACTGGTTTGATTGTCTAATCGGTTTGAATTCACAGATCTTCCCAAACTACAATCAGTCATATTCCGTGGTGAAGCATTCCAGTATGTTCATTCGGTTGTGTTTGAGAGTGATTGAATGGATGGATTGATGATTCAGATTTGCCTAAACTACAATCCATTCGACTTGCTTGGGGTGCTCTTCATGGTGATGGTCGTGCTGGTCGAAAAACAATTGAGGATGAACCCTATAACTACAATAACACATTGACAATGCGAAGTGAGATTGATTGAGTTGATGAATGAATAGATCTTCCTTCATTGATGGAATTCAAAGGAGATTCATGGAACTTTGGGCGTATCGGTTCAGTGATTCTGGAGAGTATCGATTTGGCGTTTGATTGATGTAGATATCCCTCAATTATCATCCAATGGAATCCACATCGGTACTTGGTGCTTCGATTACACCTATTCCCTCCAATCCTCAAGTACCCATTCTCCCCTTTCCTCATCATTCGATGCGGCTGCTCTCGAATCATATATCAAACGCAGAAGCGATTACGTCTAATCCCCATCCCCTGTTTCCTCTCTCCCTAACGAATCGCCTTGATGCTCATTAACCATTGAACACTCGATCAATTGCCATTGCATTCCTTCCATCTCCCTCACCATTTCTAACAAATCACTCATTTCCAGTGACACCACAAGTTACAGGAGGAGTGTTTGGAATCCAGTAACCTGTGAGTCTCATTACCATTCTCCAAACCCAACAACCCACAACACGCTCATCATCCCCATCCACTCTCTCCAACAAACAACTCAACGCACAGACGCACTACATTGCGTACTTCTTTGTCCACTCAGCAGCCGTTTTACGATACAGCTCGGGATTCTCCTTGCACACTCTGGCAATTTCGGGCACCAGAGGATCGTCGGGATTGGGGTCATCCAGAAGGGAGCATATAGACAGTAACACTTTGGAAATGGTCAGAGCAGGGCTCCACTCGTTCTTTAGAATATCAAGGCAGATGCCTCCGCTGGAGTTAATATTTGGATGATAGATCTTCGTGACAAAGGTACATCTTGGCGGCTGGAAGGGATATTCTGAAATGAAAGCAAAACCGCACACGTACCAGCGGGGAATGTAATATTTAGGAAGAAGACGCCACCCTGGTACGGACTGTCCTTAGGTCCCATAATGGTGGCTTGCCATTTAAATATGTTATCTCCGATGGGTCCAGCACTGCAGTTTGGTGGGGGATCGCGACTTAGCGATTGCAACTCCTTATTCAGTCTTCTAAGAGCCATCTATACACGGTGAGTCCTCTGTGCTCGGGGATGTTATTTAGGAAGACAAGACAGTTCCATTTCACTCCACCTACTTGAACTATATATGTTTTTTGTCTCTTGATCCCACAGGCAGATGGGTTGAGAAGAGGCGCACGTTTTACCGAATTCCCGCGACTTCGTTTCTGATCCCTTTTATAGAATGTTCCATGAGAGAGTAGGGATGGGGATTGTTTGATTTCTTTCGTGCGGAAGCATCCACAGACGATGACGATGATTCGTCGTGATTGGTTTTGTCGATAGTCCGTTATGTACCCCATCATTGTGTTCTCATCTTGTATTTTGTTCTTGTAGTTTCATATTCCCTTTTCATTTCCACTGTGTTTCATCTCCGCTTCCTTCTTAGCAATGCTATATTTCTTTTTCTAACACTCCTAATCACTACAAACGATGTATTAAACACACTCGTCTGTGTTTTCCATGTCAAAGACTGTGTTTGGAAATCACTCTCTCTTTTGTATCGGTTATCCATTATCGGAATGAGTGATTTGCTGTATCAGATCAAGGCGTGCTGTGATGCAGTGGAGAAGCCCTTGGGTTTACCGTTGGGTGGATTGTATGATAGAGTAGACACGTTGTCGATTCCTTTGCCGACGCAGGAAGAGGATTCTGACTTCTGCTGCGTCGTTTCACCTGAGTTGCAAGTATCGATTCTCCGAAGTGCGGTTGTGGATTTGGAGGTTGGATTCTCCTCAGTCTCCTTATGAACAGCTTCTCTTGAAGAGAAAGGATTCCGATCTGAAGGAGATGAAGGAAAAGATGGAGGAATTGAACAAGGAATACGCGCATTCTCTGGAGGAACGCGATTGTGCTTTGCGAGTGGGAATGGTTGTTGTTTGTAACAGAAGGACAGTATGCAAGCGCTGGACCAAGTGAAGGAAACGGTGAGAAGCGCAATGGAGAAGGAAGGCGCCATCTTGGGATGTGATGAACTGAAAAGAGACCTGGAGCGATCGCAGGAAGAGAATGAACGCCTTCATGAGGATATGCGACGCGAGAAGGAGCAGTGGGAGGTACCGCTTCCTCTCCCATTCCCATTAGTCCGTGAAGCAGTCGCTGGAGGCGTCTTCACGTTCTCTCACCGAAGAGAACGAGCGCCTGAAGGCTTCGCTTGCTTCCTACGAGTCGACCCAGAAGGATCATCTGGCGAAGCTGACTTCGCTGGAATCTTCGATCGCTTCGCTTCAAGCAAGTCGCGACAAGGACGCAGACGCGTCACAGTCGGAGGAAGTTTCGATCGATGCGCTGCGATCGGCTCTCACTGCCGCTGAAACAGCGAAGACGCAAGCCAATGAAGCGGTAGCTCGAATGACCGCGGAACTGGCCGCCAGCGAGGCGGCGCGTGCGTCGGCGGAGACGCGAGCGAATGCGGCGGAAAAGGAGGCTTCTGCGGCAGTGGCGCAATCGGCGCAATTATTGGCGGATATTCAGACGGTGAAGCGGGAGAACGTGTCGCTTCGCGCGCGTGCGGAGACGTCGGTTGCGGCAGTGGTGGATGGCGCAAAAATGGCGCAATTGTCGGAATTGTTGACGCTGTCGCGGAGACGGATCGAGGTGTTGGAGGCGGCCGTTTCATCGGAGAGACGGCGTGTGATGAATCTGGAGAGTCAGGTGGTGAAAAAGGAGGGGAGTGTGGGATGGAGTGGGAGTGAGGGTGTGGATGGGTCTGTTGATGGGTCTGTTGATGGGTCTGTTAAGGATGAGTCTATTAAGGACAAGTCTATTGATGAGTCTATTAAAGAGTCTATTGATGAGTCTATTAAGGACAAGTCTATTGATGAGTCCACTAAAGACAAGTCTATGAAGGACAAGTCTATTGATGAGTCTATTAAAGAGTCTATTGATGAATCTATGAAGGACAAGTCTATTGATGAGTCCACTAAAGACAAGTCTATGAAGGACAAGTCTATGAAGGACAAGTCTATGAAGGACACCTCCATGGAAGACTCGCCTACAGACATCCCTCTTGCCTCCACACTCCTCTCGCTGCGCCAGCAGCTCCATTCCCTCTCCCTCTCCCTCACCCAAGCCCGCGCCGAATCTCTCTCCCTCCAAGCACGCCCCGACCCCGCACCCCTCCTCGCCTCCCTCCAACAACGCGACTCCCTCCTCGCTTCTCTCCGCCAACAGACCGCCAAAACCGCCGCCAAACACCTCGATGACATAAATCGGCTCGAAAACACTCTCCGAGAGACCCAAGCCGACCGAGACGCCGTCTCCCGCCAATGCGACGACCTTCTCCACCAACGACAGCAGATGCTGACCGACATCGCCGATGCACACGACCAACTGGCGCAAATGAAACGGCAGGTCGAAACGGCCGCGGGAGAGGCCGCCGACGTGCGCAAACTCCTCGCGCAGCGCGATGCGGCAATTGCGGCAATGGCGCAAGATGGCGCAAAAATGAAGGAAACGTTGCTTGCGAAGACACAAGCGTTAGCAGCCGCGGAAGAGACCGTCCAGTCCCGCGGGGAGGCTGTTGCTGCAGCGGAGGCGACGGCGAAGGAGACGGCGGTTCGGTTTACCGCGGAAATGGAGGCGTTGTCGCGGGAAAACGTGCGGATTCGCGACGCGGCGGAAGCGGCGGCTTCTGCGGCAGAAAAGGCGCAAAATGCGGCAAATGCGGCAGAGGCGCAATTGGCGCAATGGAAGGAGGGAATGGCGGCGAGTCTGCGGCAGAAGCGGGTGTTGAAGCGGGCGTTACGCGAGGTGGCGGGAGAGTTGGCGGGAAAAGAGGAAAGCGCGCGGAAAAGCGCGGCAAGAGAGCGCGCGCTGGAGAGGGCGGCGATGGAGCGGGAAGACATGGCGAGTTCCCGCGGGAATGCGGAGGAGTCGTTTGGTGGTTTCGAGTGGTGTCGGAAATTGACGCGATATTTGGCGCGGCATCCGGCAGCGTGGAGCGAGTATTCGGAGGAGGTGCCGGCGATTCCGGAGGAGGCGGCGATTCCGGTGATTGCGAACACGATCGAGACATTGGAGTGGAAGGAAGAGGAGAAAAAGTACTTGCTGAATTGGATGGACTTCTTCGCGCATGGAGGCATGATCGACAATGGCGATCGCTTCGCGAAGGCATTGCAGATTCAAGGTGTCACGTTTGATGTAGGTGCGGTGGAGGGGTAATAGGAAGGTTCTGGAAGGATTCCTGACGCTGATGATCCCGTACCTCAAGACGAGTGTCCGCAGCGAGTACTCCGTTCAGGCCTTCGTCAAGCAGAAGCCCTCCGTGAGCTGCGATCTGGTGATCCGCATGTGTCCTACGGGAGACCAGATCACTTCGGAGAAGGTTGACAGCGATGGCTCTGTTTTGTTGTTGCACCACAGTGCGTGACCTGTTTGTTGAAATCGCATTTTGTTTTTCATTCTGTGTTGATCCGTCGCTATGGTTGGCTTTACAGTGTTGTATTCACGCACAGAGTATTGGATTGAGAAAGCGCACCTCCATTATGGGAACCAATCCATACGTGGGTTCTGAGCACTCCTCTCATTCGCTAGGTCGAAAACCTGGTAGCAGAGTTAGAAAAGGGAAAGGATGGGTTGTCACATGCCTTCTCCGTCATTATCTCCAGTATCCATGGTACGGTTGTGAGAACGGTGTTATACAAAGACGAGAAAGCCACCATTTCCGATTTCGTGGCGTTCGGTTTATGTGACTACCTCCTCCAGTTCTTGAGTGACGCGGATCCCGCTTTTGTGTGTGAGTCCATCAATTTTGTATCGCAATTGTATTCCTTCTCCACGCCCGATGATGTTTGTGAACACAGTGAAGTCAACCGATAGAGAGAACTCCTCGCCGACTATGGCATTCCAGAAATCCTCATTACCAAGCTGAGTGAGGACGATGGAGATGTGATCTTCTGCTCGCTTACGGCGCTGCAGCAGATCGTTTCAGCCGATACAAACGAACGCGACCGCATCTACGGCAGTGAGATCTGGCCGTCTCTCTCCGATCTCTTCAACAACGTATCGCTCCTCCCTTCCATTCATTTGAGTTCACCGACGATCCCTCGCTCCTCCTTCCGGGAGCCATTCTCCTCAATTCCCTACTGATGCCCCCACATCATGTCGAAGTGAGCAAAGTGGTCGAAATCATCGACTCCATTCTCCACGTGGAGGAATACTATCTCGACTCGCTCCCTCAAAACCCCGATCAGATTGACGAAACTTCCCAGGATTCCTGGACGCTTTTTTTGCGTCTTTTGGCGCCAATCAGCGTCTTCCTCAACGACGGTTTCAGCGACGGTTTCTTCGAATCCTCCATTCTTGTCGTTGCGCATGTTTGTTCTCACTACCAGCCATTTTCCGACCGAATTCTGCCGCTTCTTCTGCAGGGCGTTTCGAGACTGCGATCGGCAGCCGCGTTGAAGGGCGTTTCATTGATGTTTGTATTGTCGGCGGAGGCGAGAAAGCAGTTGCTGGAGAGTGGGATTTTGGAGGTTTTTTCGGAGTTGCCGTTCGAGCGATGTTGTGATGATCGCACACGATTCCAGATGTGGTGTGTGGTGAATTGTTTGGGCAGTATTGCAGCGGGAAATGAGGAGGATGTGGCCATGGTGATTGATAGCGCGATGTGGAAGCGATTGGTTACCATCATGGAGGATGAGCGGCTGAATTGGGGCCTTTTGACGGAATTTGTGTATCTTGTTAGCAATTTGGTATTTTCGGGGACGAATGAACAGGTAGAGACAGAGGCGATGATGCGATGTAGCGTCAGCGAATTGTCGATAGTGGCTGCATGCGCGTGCTGAACGCAATGATGAAGGCGAGCGGAGATGAAAACGTGCGGAACCTCGCGGCGGGGACGATCGGCTTGCTGAGTGATGTAGGATTCCGTCGTTGCTACCGAAACAGAACCAAATCGAGGTGGACCCGCAGGACGTGATCAGCGTGGAGCATCCCGATGAATGCGGTTGGTGTGGAGGCGGTGCATTATCCGTAGCCGGACTCTTGCTTCCGTACCCCTACGATATCTTCGAATCCGATCGCGACTGTAATTGTGCGTAGTTCACAGTGTTTGTTACTCATGCAACGCTATCTGCTCCAGCGGGTTTCACCGAAATCTAGCTTGCTGCGTCTGCAACGACGTGCTTTCAGAAAGAGTGTTCCGGGAGTAGTTGTTCATGAACGATCGTCTGCGCGCTATTTACCGCTGGCGGTTGGTGTGTCCGCGATGGCAATAGGAGGCTGCGGAATCTATCTCTACCACAGTCGTTCTTTAGAGATTGCCGAGTATGCCCGCGATATCAAGTTGTCTGCCGATGGCGAGCTGCGGTGGCGAGACGCTATGGCGAATGCGCTTGTGGCAATTGGGTCGCAGGAATCGGGTCGCGTGATTCTGAAGCGACACAACTGGGGATCGACGCTCGGCAACTGGATCAAGGAGGAAACGAGGTGGGTGCGGTGTATGGGTAGGATCTAGTTGTTCGCCCATCGTGATTCACGCTCTCTATTCACTCTCCGAGAAGGACCCCACCTTCTTTTTGGAGGCGCTGCAGAGTGGAAAAACGAAGGTTGTTGTAACGCTATGGTCTTCACCCTAGTTGATCACGAAGCTGCGTTCTTTTGACGAAAAGGCCTTCCGACAAGCGGTTGCGCGCGTTGTCTACCTGGAGATATCCAGTCCCCCATTCCACCGTCTTCCTTCACGCTAGCCGACCTGTCACGTCGATAAGCCCCAATCGCTCATCACCGAACTGAATGCCGCAACAGATGACACCATCAAGGTACCGATTGCATTGGGATCTCACGAGACATTCTATCTCTGGCTGCTCTCCGGAAGCAAACTCTCCTCCGTGTCCCTTTCCACACTTCCTCCTCCGCCATCGCAATGTCCGCGCAACATGCGTCTCCGCTACTGCCAAGTCTTCCAGAAACTCTCTCTGGGCGAAACAACATCGCTTCCGCCCATCGAAGACTTGAATTCTCTCCGCGCTTCCGAAATCGGGTTGTCGCGGGGACAGCAGATTCGCCAACACCTTTGCGCCATTGTCGCACTTTTGCGCCGCCGTCCCCAAACCAATCCCTTCGATACTGAGCTCCATCCTGCGGGAATGTCCGACCGTCTCCGCGAGAAATGGCACGTTTTCCGCCAGCGCGCGAAAACCGCGGGAAATGAGGAGAATCTGTCGCAGTGGCTGTCGACGTTGCTGACGTGGGCGCAAGAAGGCGATGACGCCATTCAGGTACTTTTTGCGCCACTGTCGCAACTAGACCGAAGCGTTGCTGGCGCTTTACCGCGGGACAGAACAGCCCGCTGCGGTGCATTTCCTCGGAGAAACACAATTCGACACTCTCTTGGAATTGTGTTCCGGAGAAGGTTCTCGAAGTTTGGCGGGAAAACGAGCGTTGGCGCTCTTGGTGGAACGTGTGTCGAGTGTCCCGCGGGAAGACGGTCTTTCCTATTTCGACGCGATTTCGGTCAGTGAGAGTCCCACGGGGGAAACAGAGGAGAAAGAGGGAAACGGAGAAACTTGGCGGCGATGCATCGTGCGATGGTGTCTGCAATCGGATGAGGTGGTGGGGCAACCCAGGGGGTGGTGAGGGGTAGGAGCGACGTGCCGGCGTGGGGTGTTTGTGCAACTACTTGCAGTTGAGCGATGATCATGATGCCATGTTGGAGGTGGGGCAACCCAGGGGGTATTCTGTAGACATGGACCCGGGGCGTTTCGTTACAATGTGCGGTGGGAGTTTCTCCCGCGGATTGGGAGGCGATCCAGGGGTATTTGTCTCCGAGTGGCAAGAAGGAGGCGAAAAAGCGGACGATTTCGGAGCGGTGTTTGAAGGCGGCAAGTGTGATGGCGGGAACGGAGAGTTCGAGGAATCTTCTTCTGTCCGCGTAGATTCCCGCGGGGATTGTGACGTAGTGGATTATTGTCGATTTTGCCGCTGTTGGCGGGAGAAGATGTGAAGAACGACATTCAGATTTGTCGTCTGTTGTCGTTGGTGATGATAGCGGAGAATGTAGATCATGATGCGATGTACGAGGTAGGGGCAATTTCGGGAATGGTTGGAGGGAATTTGGTCGAATCGATTAAAGGGATGGAAGGAGAGTGATCGGACCAAATTGCGTCTCCATGCAGATAAGGTGGAGTATAACAGTATGAAATCGCGCAAGCAGTTGCTTGGTGACCATGTGTTTGTTCTTTATCATGACGCTACGCGTGATGATGATGTCGCCATGGCGGATGATGTGCGTTATAGTCATCAAATCACACTTAGTGGGACGCAGATATCGTTTTCATTCACGGATTGAGAGGCAGTTTCTACCGAACATGGCGATGCGATTGTCCGGATGATCGCATCTCCACGGTGAAACTCGTTTCGTTTTCTCATATTTAGTGCGAAGTTTGGCCGCAGACGCTTCTCCCGACGTATCTCAAGTCATCGCGACCCGATCGCCCCATCTCCCTCCGAATTCTGTCCATCGACTATCCCGCTCCCATGAAGGCGGGCGTTTCACCGCGACCAGTGAAACTGTTTCAGGAGAGCGCGCATATGATTCGCGAGGAGTTGAAAACCGCGGGAGTGGGAGAGCGACCGGTGGTGTTTGTGGCGCACAGTTTGGGAGGATTAATCGTGAAACAGATTCTATGCGAGGAGTATTTCGAGTAGGGTTGGAGGGAGAATAGCATGAAGCGATTGCACATCGCCGATGCTGCTCAACATCAAAGGCATCGCGTTCATCTCCACGCCGCAGAAGGGGTCTCCGATTGTCAAATTGAACAAGCTCACGATGGAAAAACTGTTCAAGTTTTCGCCCATTGTGCGATTGCTTCTTGGGTCCGACGTAGGTCATGCAGTTAAAACCGTCGTCGCCGAAATTGAAGGAACTGAACGGAAATTTCCTCCAGATCCGACCTCTTCCACCCATCATCTCCATCTGCGAGACGGAACCGATCCATGCGAAGGGAATGGACTTGTTGGTGGTTCCTCCAGAGTATGCCGATCTCGGTGTGGGGGAGAAAGTGCTGTTGGAGGGAAAGAACCATCACTCGGTCTGCAAGCCGAAAGACGCGACGTGGGTTTGTCTGAATCGGTTCACTCTAGCGATCCGTCCTTTACCGTGGTGGCCTCTTTCATCCAGCGAGTGCTGGATGGCGTGGGGACGCCCAAGTCGGTTCCCATCCAGGGACTGATTACACCGTCCAAGTCGGATTCAAAGAGCAATTGGTTCTGTTTGTTGAGAGTCATTCGGAACATCACATTTGTAGTTGCTACTACACGAAATCATGCAAGTGGGTTTGCAGATACACATGTAATGTCACAGGTAAATTCGGGAGCTGGTTTCAACGGATTGCTGCGCAACGGCTACAAGTCGTTTTCGGGAACGCAGGACGCGGTGATTCGCAACATCGACGCTTGCAGAGAGCTCTGCGCGATCCACCGCACCTCGCTGGGTCCGAACGGTCGGCTTTGCGTGAATTGTATCACTCTAGGAATGTCCAAACTTGTCGTCAACCAGTTAGATAAAATATTCATCACAAGCGACACGGCGACGATCGTCAAGGAGATGGAGGTGGTGCATCCCGCCGCCAAGCTGCTGGTGGAGGCCGCGCAGAAGCAGGAACAGGAGGTGGGTTGTTTGGTGTGGGGGAGAGCGTAGATGGGCGACGGAACCAACTTCGTCGTGACGTTCGCCGGCGAGCTGCTCGCGAAGGCGGAGGAGTTGATTATGCTGGTAGTGTTGTCTCCTCTTTCTCATTTGCAGGGAGTGCACGTGAACGACATCATCACGGGCTACGAGAAGGCGTATGAGGTGGCGAACAAGGCGCTGGATGGTATGTGTGGTATGTTATTCTCATGGAAGATCTCGCCACCATCAAGGTCGCGGACATGCGCGACGTGGACGCAGTGACCTCGGCGCTTCTCCCCGTTGTCGCTGCGAAGCAGTACGGCCACGAAGACGTGCTGGCACGTGCGATCGCGGAAGCGTGTCTGTACACGTTCTCCGAAGCGCCAGCGGCTCCGAAACTGGATGTGGACAACATCCGCACGGTGCGTCTGCTGGGTGGGAGCATTGACCAATCGCGCATGATGGGCGGCATGGTTCTTCCGAACCTGCCCGCGAACGACGTTCTGCACGTGTCTCCCGCGCGTGTGCTGATTCTGACCTGTGGTCTGGAGGCATCATCATCGGAGACGAAGGGCACGGTGCTGATTCGTTCCGCGGAAGAGCTGACACGTTTCACCCGCGGGGAAGAGCAATCCTTCGGTGACGAGATCGCAGCGATCGCGCACACGGGAGTGAACGTGATATTCGCGGGGGGCAGCATCAGCGAGATCGCGCGACACTATCTTTCCCGCGAGAATATGATGGGCGTTTCGGTGGGCTCCAAGTTCGATCTGCGTCGTCTGGCGAAAACCGCGGGGGCGACGGCATTGGTGCGAGTGGGGCCTCCAACCGCGGAAGAGATCGGAGAATGTTCCGCGGTGAACGTGGAAGAAGTTGGCGGGAAGAAGGTGCTGGTGGTGGAGAAGATGGCGGGAAGAGTGGCGACGGTGGTTCTCCGCGGGGCGACGGAGAGTCTTCTAGAAGATTGCGAGCGGACGGTGGATGAAACGGTCAATACGGTGAAGACGTTGTGCGGAGACCCGCGGTTGGTGCCGGGCGCGGGGGCGGCGGAGATGGCGATGGCGGCGAAGGTGGCGGGGTTTGGCGGGAAAGTGGGGGGTCTGGAGCAGTACGCGGTGCGGAAGTTCGCGGAGGCGTTGGAGGTGTTCCCGCGGACGCTGGCGGAGAATGCGGGACAGGACGCGGTAAGGACGGTGAGTCTGCTGCGTGAGCGGTGGATGAGTGATGTCAAGTGTGGAGTGGGCGTGGATATTGAGGGGGGCGATGTGTGTGATGTGATGGGCGAGCGACCTGTGTTGGATGTGTTTGCCACTAAGAAGAATGCCATGCGGCTGGCGGTGAGTGCTGCACTGACCATTCTGAAGGTCGACCAGATCATCATGGCGAAGGAGGCCGGAGGACCCAAGCTGCGGGCCCCGCAGAAGGATGTGGAATGAGGGTGTGCTGTTTGTTGAGAGAAGCGTGAATGCAATCCGAATCTTGAACCGACTCCCAGATAACCACTTACCAACAAACACCCATACAATACAAGGTACAGACTACACAAAGCGACGCATGAACTGCGAGGCTACGCCACGCGCACGCGCATTCACGCCAATCTTCATCGCACTAATCTCCGCATCAATGCCTCCCATAAAGTCCATGATAAACGCAATCACACGCTCCCGATCATACTCCTCCAGCGTCGAAAACGTCACCAGGAAACTGATGTCGTATCCCTGCGTGTCACCCCAAACCCGTATCCCCACATCCACCGGCTTCCGTCGCAGAATCGCGAAGTTCTCCGCGCGCTGCATCAGAAACCGCGTGAAGTTCCTGCACAGCACGTTCTCCATTTCGTCCGACTGCTTGATCTTGATACTCACGCGAACCGAGTTGATGGACGGCTCAATAAAACATCTCTCCTTGTCCGTGCGGCAAATCAGGATCGGCTTCATCACCGATATCTTAGACGATCTGGATGAAAGGAGAGAGAAGCGCCTCACTGAATTTCAATTTCCGGCTTGTTGTGACGCTCGACCGACTCCGACGGAAAGTTCTGCAAAACAAGAGTCGCACGAAGGGTCGTTTGAATGCAGTCCAAATATGGTTTCAGCGTATTCGCCTTGGAATCACACTTCACCCCTTTCCTCCTCCTACCATTCTTCCTGTAGATCCGGTAGAATATGATCTGAGAACGCCCGTGTGACAACCCGCCAAACGCGCGGAATAACCGTGGGCGCCGCCTTTCTTCCCAATCATCTCCCATCGAATCCCTACGATCCATGGAGGAAAGTCCAGAACGAAGCCACTCTTCGCAGGAGAGGGAGGAGAAGCGCTCTATCAGTCGCGACAGAGCGCGATCCGTCTCGCGCAGCTCCTCGAACCGCCAAGATACCGAGCGCTCCTCGAAGCCCTCAAGGCCGGTGTATGAGTACGACGATGGTAGCCACAATAGGAACCAAGGAAATACATTGTTCGCCGTGCCTGTTGGCTTGTCACGCCCTAGACATATTGGAAATTTGACTTCCTCTACGACCAAAGACGATCTCCATGAGGCCTTCATCCGCTTCGGCCGCATTAAGAGCATCGAGATCCCGACAGATAATACGGGGCGCTCGCGGTAGCGCCACGTCCACCCGCTGACTCCTAGTGGTTTTGCCTTTCTCGCGTATGAGACGGCGGAAGAGGCTCAGAAGGCGCTGAACGAGCGGTTGGAGGTGCGAGAAGAGACGCTCATCGGTAGAATCATCACCCATGGCAGCACGCTCTCTATCCATCTATCAAAGCGCGACGTTGGGTACAAGCCGACTCCCGGCATCTGTTTGGGTTGTATGGATGTTTCATCGCTAGTCATGGGAAAGCTGAGTTATCGTGATCACCGTCCTTCGGGTTGGTCCATTGGGTTTGCGTGATTGGATAGTGCGTGACGATTCCAGAGACCGCTCTCGCCATTCGCATCACCATAGTCGTAGTCGCCACCACAGCCGTAGCCGCCACAGCCCCAGCCGTCGCAGCCCCAGCAACCATCACGATCACCACTCGCACCGCGATCATCACGATGAAAGCCGGCATCGCAGCCACTATGCGCGCAGCCGGTCGCACGATCGCTCGGGGTCGCGTCGCGTGGAAGCCAGTCGCGACGGGAAGCGGTACGACTTTGTGATTCATCGCAGTCACTCGCGTCATTGGTCTGTTTATTTTCCAACAAACACGCAACAACTGGACTAGTCCTCCTTATTCTCCAACGCCAAGATCTTGTTGCTCTGCTCGATGAACTGGTCAGGCGCCTCGTTGCGACTCACAAAGAGGTCGTGTTTCTGGTGCTTGTAGCGATCCCACTCCTCGAACTCGTTCAGCTGCTCCGCAGCCTCCTCGTTCGTCTTCTCCATCGTCTTCAGGACCGTGATGATGTTCACCTTCGTCACCGAGGCGTCGTTGACGTCCTTCATCGGGTGCTCCAGCAGCTTCATGAAGAACTTGATCATCTTCTGGTCCAGACCCGTCTGCGTGAAGCCCTTCTTGTCTCCCTTCCACATGATGCGCAGCGTCTACGCTCAACCGCCGTCTCCACACCCACCTCCATGATGTAGTCCGCGTTCTGACCCGGCTCCTCCAGCAGCGACTTGAACGCCTTCATCGTGTCCTTCGTGTTCAGCTTCTTCGCACACATCTTGTCGCTGCCGATCTACACCTCACTTCCTTCCAACTCTCTCACGTCGTGCATGATGCGGATCAGCGACATCGTCAGGTCGCTCGTCGGACTCACCTTCACGCTCTTCTTCAGCATCTCCACGATCTTCTTCGGGTAGTCCAGCATCGCCACGTGCTCCGTCAGCGTGGGATTGCTCTTCAGCAGACACACGATGCCCGACGTCACCGTCGACAGCACGTTCTCCTTCAGATTGTCCGGCTGCGTCGCGTCCACGTACTTCTCCTCCTCCTCGTTGCGCACCACCTCCTTGCCCTGCAGTCTGTCCAGCTCGTACTTCGCCTCCACGAAGAACATCTTCAGACAACCGTCCAGCGACTCCTTCGGGTCGCGCAGCGCGAACTTCGGCTCCTTCAGGTACAGACGGATGTAAATGTTGCCCACGAACAGCTCCTGCGCCAGCTCCGGGTACTGCATGTGGAAGCTGCGCGGCAGCGCGAACTCCTCGTCGTCCCACACCTTCTGGCTCCACTCGTTCGCGAACTCCTCCACCGTCTGCCGCAGCTGGTTGCGCATATGGCCCGTCCAGATGATCTCGGGCGTCTCGTGCTCCGAGTCGAACTGCGAACACACCACCTCCGCCTGGTCCTTGATCTTCATCACCAGCACTGTCGGCATGAAGCGACGCAGCTCCAGAATCACGCGAGGACCCTCCTTCTCGTCGTTGCACATGCGGTTCAGCAGCTTCGCCGCCGCCATGCGATACTGCGCGCCCACCTCGTCCTGCTCGCGACACAGGCAGTAGAGGCCCAGCAGCACCACGTTCTGCTTGCGACACTCCACCACCGCGTCGCTCGTCTCACACAGACGCGTCAGCAGGTCCAGCATCGCCAGACGCGTCGCGAAGACGTCCGCGTACAGCAGCTTCAGCAGCACCGGCACCAGACTCTCCTTCACCATCACCTTCGCGCAGGCGGCCACCGGCGTCAGAATCTTCAGCACGTCGATCGCGGCGTCGCGCAGACGGTCCGTCTCCTCGTACTCGTTGTTCTCGTCCGGCTCCAGGAAGGCGAACAGGTCGTGGATGGTCGTCGCCTTCGTCACCGACATCGCCAGGTCCTTCGTGTTCGTCAGCACCAGCGCCAACGCCTTCAGCGTCATCTGGATGAAGCTGTTCTTGCACTTCGCCGCGTACTTGCCGGAGATCTCACCCAGCTCGTCCGGCTCGCCCTCACGCTGCTCGTGCAGGTAGTCCTGCAGATCCTCGCAGAACTCCTCCGCGCGCTCCAGGTTCTTCGGGTTCTGCTGGTTGTACACACGCACGTAGACGTCGCCCACGATCAGCTCGTCCTTGATCGCGTCGAACACAAACTCCTCCGCCAGCTCCAGATGCGTGTCGCCCGTCTCGCCCTGGTCGTGGATACGCGACGTCACGAAGTCCAGCAGCTGGTCGCGCATCTCGCTCGTCCAGATCAGACGTGGCACCTCGCGGTGCGTGTTCAGGATCGTCAGCAGCTCCACCGGCGACTCCTCTGTCAGCATCGCCGCCACCGGCGGCGTCAGCAGCTTCGACAGATACTTGCGCACCTCCTTGTTGCGCGGAGATTTGTCCTCGCCCATGCCGTAGCCGCCCAGACGCGCCAGCGCCAGCACCGCGCGCTTGCAGTTGTTGTTGGCGGCCGTCTGGCTGTGCGCCGCCTCGTCCATCTCCACCGCTTCGTTCTCCTCCAGCGAGGGGTCGAAGCGGAACAGCAGCGGCAGCACCGACCACAGCACGCACGCCGTCGAGTGCAGCTCCTTCTCCTGCAGCACCGCCGAGTATGCCGTGTTCGCGATCGCCTCCAGTCCGTACTGCACCAGACGCGACGACTGCACCAGCAGCGGGTAGCGACTGATGTCCGTCGGCAGGTACTCCAGCGTCTCGATCACCTTGCGACCTTCCTCCAGCTTCGCCGAGAAGGCCACCGTGTGCATCAGGTTCTCGCCCACAGGGATGCGCGGGTCGTCGCTCGGCGTGTCGGGGACGATCGTGCAGCGGTTGATCAGGTTGCCGACAATCTCCAGACCGTGCTGGACGATGAACTCCTTGCAGTTGTACTCGGTGCACGCGCACGTCAGGTACAGCAGCGCGGACGCCACCTCCAGCTGCGGACACTTCTCCACTGTCATCATCTCGTCCTCCTTCAGCTGTAGCAGCGGCAGCAGGTACTCGTAGCCAGCGTACTTGTACGCAGCCAATTTCTCGGGGAAGCGCTTGTACAGAATGCGCTGCGCCTTCAGAATCAGCATGATGTTCACCGGGTCCGGTCCTCCCGTGCGCGTGCGCGTGTTCGACAGCAGCTCGTACGCCTTCTGGATCTTCTCGAACAGCTCGCGGCCCTCAGGGTTCTTATCGGGGTGGTACTTACGCGCCAGCTTGCGGTACTCCTTCTTCAGCGTCGCCTCATCGGGTCTCTCCTTGTCCTCGCCGAAGCCCAGAATCGCGTACGCCTCCTCCTCGCTCACGCCGGGCGCCTGCTTCGTGTTCTCGATGCGCCAGCGGTCCAGCACCGCGCGCAGCAGCTCCACCGGCTTCTTGATGGGCCAGTTGTTGAAGCGCTTCTCGTCGCACAGCGCGGCGATGTAGTAGTTGTGGCACCACATCTCCTCCTCCAGCTCGGGGTACTTCACCTGCGGAATCGGTCCGTAGTCGAAGCGCAGCGTCGGGTTCTCGCGCAGCTTCTTCGGGAAGTCGCCGATGTGCTTCAGCACCTCCTCCACCATGTGCTTGCGCATCTCGTACTTCCAGATGACCTCGGGAGTGTCGAAATTGCCCAGCAGCTTCTTCGTGAACTCCTCCGGACCGTAATTGTCCAGCAGGCAGATCATCGACTCGGGCAGAATCGTGCCCAGAATGCTGCGCTTGCTGATCGGCACGTCCGTCGTCAGCGACTCCGCGCTCGTGCGGAACTGCTGGTTCAGGTGCGTCTTGTGCAGCAGCGTGCTGATCTTCAGGAAGTTGCTGCCGCTGTAGGCCATCGCGAAGAAGAACACGCCCGTCAAGTACAGCTTCGCCATCGCGTCCTCGTTGCAGTCCACGATCGTCGTCAGCATCTCCGCCGCATTCTCCACCAGCGTCGGGTTGTTCACCAGCATCAGCTGCGCGATGTACGCAAGGTACTTCGGCTGGCCGAACACGCGCTTCGCACGCGGAATAGGCGTCTTCAGCACGCCCTCCGCCGCGTAGCTCGAGTGGCGGTTGATGATCGAGTGGATCGTGTCCAGCACCACCAGCGCGCACGCCACCGGCTCCAGGTACGATACACCGTCCATGAGCAGCTGCCAGCGCAGCTGGCGGATCGACTTCAGCGGTGCGAAGCCGCCCTGCTCGCTGCGCACCTCCGTATCGGGAGTGATCAGCTCGCGCTTCAGCAGCGTCGACAGACGTGTCACCGTCACGGGACCCTTCTCCAGCTTCTCGTGGCCGCTCAGGTACCACCACTCGGCGATGCCCTCGTCCTCCTCGGCCGCGGCGGGAGCGGCGGGCTCCGGAGCGGCAGCAGGCGCAGGAGCAGCAGCAGCAGGCGCAGGAATCTCAAAGTCAGGGTCCGGAGCGTCCATTCCAGGAATGCCCATTCCAGGGACGCCCATGCCCGGTCCACCAAGCGGAACGTCGTCATTGAAGTCGGGATCAGGAGCGTCCATGCCGGGGATTCCCATGCCGGGGATTCCCATGCCGGGTCCGCCGAGAGGCACGTCCTCGTTGAAGTCGGGGTCGGGAGCCTCCTCCTTCACGGGCTCGGGAGCCTTGGGAGCCGGCTTCGACTCCTTGGTCTCCTTGGTCTCCTTGGGCTCCGCAGCCTTCTTGCCCTTGCCGCGACCGCCCTTGGCGGGTCCGGCGGTCAGGAGCAGACCCGACTGGATGATGGAGTTCTGGAGGATGGAGCTGACGCGCAGCTCGGTGGCGGAGGCGGTGTGCGCCATGGAGAGCAGGTCCATGATGACCTCAGCGCAGCGGTCGAGGTCGCGCAGAATGATGTCCACGTTGGCGCTGCACTTCAGCAGCGAGTTGAAGAGGACGATGAGGTGGTCGCGGTAGGTGCGGTGCGACGTGGTGTCGATCAGCGTCAGGATCTGGCGCGTCTCATAGAAAGCACCAATCTTGTCGCAGTAGAAGTTGTACAGCGCCGTCATCGCCTTCACGCAGAGGATCTTGTTCGCGTAATCCGTCTCACGCAGCATGCGCGTGTAGATGGCCTGGAAGAGGTCGCCCGGCTTGTCGATGTTGAACTTGATCGGCACGTCCCGGTCCACCATCTTGCTCAGGTAGAAGCCGTCGATCACGATCTCGTTCGCAAGCGACTTGTAGTCGATAAAGAACTCCTCGTGGTTCCACAGCGGCTTCTTCTCGCCCTCAGGAACCTTCTCCTGCGCGCGCTTCAGACTGTTGATCTCCTTCTCCAGCGCCGACTTCAGCTCGTTGCGCGTCTCGTGGTTCCAGATGACCGTGTAGGTGGCGTGGTCGTGCAGCATCTGGAAGAACATCAGCTGGAAGTTGCCCTTGTTGTTGCCCTCCCGCTTTGACGCCTGGATGCGCGATCGCAGCCGCGACGTCGCACGCGAAGGCTTCACGTCGCTGTTGTCCTGCAGACGACGGTTCTCCTCGTCCTGCAGCTTCTCCACCTCCTTCTCCGACAGAATCGGCTTGTTCAGGAAGCGCTGGATGCCGATTGGAACTATGCGGCTCAGCAGCGCGCGCGAGGCCTTGTGCTCGCCCATCCACAGACCCACGAGGTAGCGGCTGATGTACCGCTGGTCCTCGCTCGCGCTGTAGATGGCGTTGTAGAAGTGCTGCAGCAGCACGCCCTCGCACAGAGCCGCCTCCTGCATCAGCTGCGCCACCTCCGACTGCGACTCCTCCACAATCGTCTTCATGATCAGCGCCGTTGACATCGTCACGCCCGAGCAGTTGCTGTGGAAGAGCGACAGCAGGATCGTGTGACGCTGCGACAGCTTCGTCAGCAGGTCCTGCTTCACCTCAGGGTTCGTAGTGTCCGAGTACCCGCTGAGGACGCACTCCAAAAACTCCATCAGCGCCATGATTACCGTCGTGCCCGTCGGCTTGTACGCGTACGTGTCCAGAAGCTTCATCAGCAGGTCGCGGAAATCCTCGTCCGCGAAGAGCGTCTCCTTGTTGCTCCGCTCCAGGTCCTCCACGCGATTCTCCGAGTTCGGCAGCACCACCACGCGCAGCACCTCCAGCACCCAGAACACGACGCCCTCCATGCCGCTCTTCAGCGCCGCCTTGATCAGGTCCATCACGCCCTCCGTCTGCATGAAGTAGTACGGAAGCTCCGTCCGCAGCAGCAGACGGTACAGCGCCTCAAACATGGTCGCCGGAACCTGCTCCGACACCGACTTGTCCTGCAGACAGGCGCGGATCTGGTCATAGATCGCCAGGTACGAGTTGCACAGCGCCTTCTCCTTGATGCGGAACAGGTCGCCCGTCGTCGGGACATTGCTGTTGAACTCGCACACGGCATTGTACATCTCGTTCGTAAAGGGCACCTGCGTTCCGTCCTTCTGCGTGGTGCTGACGCCACCGGCGTCGATCAGCGCGCGCATGCACGTGTCCTCCATGTTGTCCGCGTTCTCCTTCTCCGTCGTGTGGATCTTGATGCCCGGGTGCGTCTCCACCACCTGGATCATCGCCTCGCTGTAGCCCTGCATGCGGCAGATGTCCAGCAGCGCTCCCAGCAGCGCGTCACGGTTGCTGCAGCTGTAGCGACGCGTCGGACGCACCGTGAACTCGATGAGGAACATCTGCGGCTCGTCGAAGCAGCGGATCAGGTGCGTGATCTCGCTCAGCGGGATCATCGACGTGATCACAAGCGACTCGGGGTCCAGCTCCAGCAGGTTGTTCTCCGTCACCTGCATCACGCGCTTCACCGGAGCTGTATGGCGCGGAGACGTCTTGTACACGTCGAACCGAGCGACCACGAAATCGTTGTTGATGAACTCACGCTCCTTCTAGAAGTGATGTGACTCGATTGTAACCACGAGAACCGATGCCAGATTGCCTCTCTTCTTCTTGCGCTCCAGGGTCACTGCGCAGAGCTTCGCGCGGCCCGCAGCCTCCTTGTAGAACGACTCCCGGTCGGGGAGAATGAACACGCGCTTCCGGTTGTAGATACTGATGGTCATCGCTCCCGCCTCCTCGAGGAAGTCGATCGATTTGATCAGGTAGTAGGGATAACGAACGACTGCGCGATCTAGTCGTCACTCCGAAAACACCAATCCAACCGTCAACGTACTCTACAATGTCTCCCGCGTTCGCGCTCAGTTCAATGACGCGCTTGTCTCCGGAACGACCAATCTTGTATCCGCTGAACATCTTTCCCTCGTTATCTCCCTTCGCCTCCGCCATGTATCTTCTGGCAGTGCAGAGAAGAGATTGCAGACTATCTGTGGAGAAATTCATAACCTGCTCGCCCCTATCCGTGATCATCCTCCCATCGATCCTACTTTCCCTTCTTCAAGTGCAATTCAAACTCATCACCGTCTTCAGAAGCAGCGGCAGGAATGATGTCGTTCACTTCTTCATTCCAGTTCCACTTATTCGTGATTCCTTGATGACCAGTCTCCATCGTCATAATGGCGCTCGGAGAAAGGCCGATAATTCTTGCCAAGTTGCCTCTCCACTTGTGGTGCTTCACAGAGAGATATCTAGCATCGTACTCAAGTTCCTAGCGATGAATCTTCCCGCAAAATGATCATTACCATTGTATTGAACAAGAAATGATCAAAACACAGGATGCGCGTCCAGTCGTCGCATTATTCTCTTGTCTATCAAGCACCACTTCATCACTTCAGGAGATGCCAGTACAGTGTGTTTGAATTCACCTCTGCTCTCTCCTACTATGGATATTGCATTATCCGGGAACGTGTTGACTCAACTAGATAGATGGCACTGTTCTTCCAGAAACCAAAGAAATCGAAATAGCCCGTTCCTTTTCACACCTTCTAGAAAAGATCTCCCCTAGGAAATGGAAAAAGGGTTTCATTCATATACAATTTGTGATAGGTTTCAGTATGCAGAGAATTGTTTGGTCCAAGATCTCTCGAGGAGTGCGGCAGCAACTGCGATCGGTCTCGTCCATCACCAAGTCGGTTCCTATTCGGTACGTTTTCCTTGCGGATGGACTCACCCACTAGGTCGCATCGACTCCTGCCATCCACGTCCGTGTTCTGCAATCATGTCGCTTCCGCTCCGCTTTGTTTCGTTCGAAATGCGGCGACCGCAACAACAACTGAACCCGCTGTGGAGAAGGAGAAGCCTCATGATGCCCGCGAGAATGTACCGTATGCTATTGTATTGATATGTAGGAAGTGCTGAAGTCGATTCCGGGATCTAAAACCACCAATGACGTGATGATCATCGTGTTTACATGCAAGGTGTGTGGAACTCGCGCGGCAAGAAAAATGAGCAAGGAGGCGTACAACCACGGCGTCGTCCTGATCCGCTGTCCCGGTTGCAATAATCTCCACCTCATCGCGGATCATCTGGGATATTTCGACGACAACAGTACCAACGTGGAGCAGATCCTGGCGCAGAAGGGAGAGAAGGTGATGCGCATGGATGACAAGCAAGTTTTGGAGTTCCTCCACAAGGAGGACTTAAAGTGAGTTTAGTTATGGTTTTTTGTTGTGATTGTTTCCTTGATCCACACTCGACGGCTTCAAGTGGACTTGTTCCGAGTCCGAATCAAGTGCCACTGTAGTATAGTTGGTCAGTACATCACGTTGTGGCCGTGATAACCCGTGTTCGAATCACGGCAGGGGCATTTCTTTTCTATTCGTGAGAGTTTTGGACACTCCTTTTCTGCGAGCGAGAGAATGGAATATCGTCTATTCTTCTTTTCACGTTTGACAAGTTTGACAAGATCAGATTTCTCTGGAACATGGAATTTGTTGTCGAACTGAACGACAAGGGCATTCCAATCCACAACAATCTACTTCTCTTCCCTCAAGGATGCACCCTTACCATTCTTCGGCCCCTCCCTCGAAACGATGTGGTAGGAGTGGATTAGGATGATTATTTCAGGGGTCGATGCTGTTTTCGACGACATATCCGGATGATCGCATTGACAAGTCATCTCCTTCCGGGCATCTGCCGATGGAATTCAACTTGGAGCACGGAGAGTTCTCCGTCTCCATGACGCTGCGCGTTGGCGGCCCCTTCTCCATGACCACCTCATTCATCTCGTTTTGCTGAATTCTACTCGTAACGCAGAGATCGCGAAAAGGAAAACGACGAACCAGTCGAGGGACCGATGATCCGCTTCTTCGTGATGAACGAGGTGGGAATGGTTGAGGTTTCTGACAGGGAGATGCGCGTTGGAGGCGAGAGCGTTGGATACTCGGGACTCTGCATCCAGTCCAACATCAGCAATAGTCTGGGAGTCATCGAAGAATGGAATCGCTCTCTCGTGGACGCCTATCTCGTATGGATCAAACCCCTCTTCCATCTAGTGTGGCTACAATTGCATCCATCTGACTCCCATCCAAGTGACGGGAACAAGTGGCAGTTGCTTTTCCATCCACGACTTTCTCGATATCGATCCTCGCTTCTTCACCGGCTCTGAGTTGTCTGTACCCACCGTTCCCTTTATCGACGCACTAATGCTAGTCTCTCCCTCAGGCGTCCTTCTTTCCTTACATTCTCATCGTAGAAGGAGCACTATGCGTTCCTGTTCCACACACTCCAGTCCCTCCGCAGCCAGTTTCACCTTGCCTTCGTTACGGACATTGTTCTGAACCACATCAGCTTCGACAGTCCGTTGCTTCCCTCTCATCTCGACATTTCCTACAACAATCGAAACACGCCCCAGCTGATTCCCGCCATCGAGCTGGATACGCTCCTTTCCCAAATGACCGAATCGCTTTGCGACGAAAACGTCACCATTGCCACGGAGAAGGATGTCGATGCCGTCATCCAGCGAATCCATGACGCGCTCGTTCAAGCCCACTTTGAAGAGTACTGGCTAATCAACCCGGAAACGCTCTACCGCGACGTCTCCTCGGTCTTCTCCATCACGGCGTGCTCTGCGATGCTGAACCAGTCGAAGACGCAGTTCGTTACGGAGGAGGAACTCCGTCGGGCAATCCAGTACAGTCTCTACGAGGCGCACGTCGGTCACCGGTTCCCCTTCACCGTTGACATTCCGTCTATGAAGGAGCTCCTTTCCAAGAGAACCATCTCCCAGAGTACCGTCCTCTCCGTCGTTACGGAACTGAATGCCATTCTCCGCAAGCAGATGGTGGAGCCCATTCTCGCGTCCATCCTCCAGTCTCTTCATCGCACGATTCGGTATCGCTTCCTGGAGACGGTCCCTCTGTCATCGGTCCCTTGCAGAGAATATCCCCTTGTCGAGAACTACTTCACCAACATCAGCGAAGTGGAAGAGGGTGAATCCAACACAGTAACCACAACCTCTCGCCGCAACAGCTACCACGCCCTCATCTCCACCGAAGACACCCACAGCTATCCCCAAAGCGTCTTCTGCGCCAACAACGGCTGGACGTGGAACAACAACCAGGACCCCCTCAACCTCCAGCAGGCAACCTCCCGCAACTACCTCTTCCGAAAGAACACTCTCCACTGCATCATTGAAACCCCCTATCTCCTCCGCGAAATCATCGTCTGGAGCGACTGCGTGAAGCTGCGCTACTTTAACGGCGAGCAGAAAACGTGGATCTTTGGCGTCATGGAGGAGTACGTCCGTCTCTCTGCCTTCCTGTTTGACGGCTTCCGCCTCGACAACTGTCACAATACCTCCATCCGCCTCCTTGAAATCCTTGTCGCCTCAGCACGCACCGTCAACCCTTCCCTCTTCGTCCTGGCGGAACTCTTCACCTCCAACCAGAACACCGACGTGGAGTACATCCGACGTGTCGGAATCGATATGATCGTGCGGGAAACAGCAAGAGATCCGCGCGACTACGATGCCATCCGAAGATACAGCGACGTTCTCTACGCTGCCGGCGGCGAGGAACTGGGATCGCTCCAGACCATCCCTGGAATTCCTCGCTCTCTGACTGACACGCGGCTGCCCGTCGTTCTCTACGACCTAACGCACGACAACAAGAGCTTTCTCCGTCTCTACGGACTCGCGTCCATTCCAGCGGTCACAGTCATGACCAGCATGGCGGTCGCTCACGTGGCGTCCACCAAGGGACAGGATGAGGGGTTCGTGATCAATCCCTCCGTGACGGAGACGAGGCACTACCTGCGGGAAAATGAGGCTATCGCCTCCTATCCTCCTGAGACTCTGGCATCTCTCTTGTCAGATATCCTCCGTTCCGCTCTGCCCTCCTCCGTGTCGCTCTCGGGAAACATGCATCTTCGTCTCCTGATGAACCATCTCCACCAACTGCTCAGCCGCGAAGTCTTTGTGGAACGGTACGTCCATTCCTACGACGACGCGCGATGGATCTCCGTCGAACGTCGTCATCCCTCCTCCAACTACAGCGTGCTGAGCATCACCAACACCGCCTTCGCCATGCACTCCACCGTCGCTCGGGACATCCGAGTCATCGGTCGCGTTGAGGGCGTGTTCGTCAGCGTGCGCTGTCTCTCCAACTGCTACTCCGTTGACAGGGCCGAGGAGGAGTGGATGTGGAATCAGCGGAAGGAACTCAAGGGAACCGCCTTTTCCACAGAACTCTACACCGACCGAATCCATCCCTTCTGCACAGTCGAGTCGGTGTCGGAAAACACCGAGTCCATCCTCCACTTCAGCGACGCCTTCACGCCCGGCTGCTCCGTCGTTCTGCTTCTGTACACGGGTCACTTGTCGAGTTCAACTCACCTCCTGTCCTACAGCGAATGCTGCGAGGTGATCGCCTCCACTCGCAATCGTGTTCGTCTGCTTTCCTCCCATCCGGGCGATTCTGTTGCAGCCATCGCCTCGGCCATCCGCCAGTTGGACCCGCTCCCCTACGACGACCTGAGCTACGCCCTCTTCACGTCCCAGGAAGAAGAGCAGGCCCTGAATCACTCCGGCGTCTACGAGGTTTCCTTCGACTCCGCTATCCAGCGGTGGTTGGACTCCAAAACGGGAACCTTCTTCCAGCACCACAATCGCTACGGCATGGGACAGCTCGTCTATGCGGGTCTCTACGGCGTCATTCCAGCCGTCAAACAGATCGTTCGCTTCAACGTCCTCAACCACCCGCTGCTCGAAAATGTGAGACAGGGGAACTGGCTGGTCGACTATCTGTTGCGCCGGCTCGAAAAGCGTCCTTCGCTCCAGTGGCTGTCCGACCCACTCCGCGCGGAGTTCGAGTTCATTAAACAATGTCCGCGCAATACGCGTCCGTTTCACTTCTGCCACCTGCTGCACCAACTCGACCAGTACTCCTTCTTCCTCTCTTCAAACGCAGAGTGTTCATCCACGAAATCGGTATCCGACTGGGCGCTCCGGAAAACAGCGCCATTCTCTGCCGACTCGCCATGGCGTCGCTGCAGTTCACCGAGCGACTCCCGCAGGATTCATTCACCCCCATTATGGCGGGGATTCCCCACTTCACGACGGGAATCATGCGCAACTGGGGAAGAGACACCTTTATCGCCGCTCCGGGCATTCTGCTGGCGACGAACCGTCTCTCGGAGGCCAGAGAGCTGATTCTCCGATACGCTGCCGTGGCGCGTCACGGTATCATTTGCAATCTCTTCGCCGATGGAGAGGCTCCGCGCTTCAACAGTCGCGACGCCACGTGGTGGTGGCTCCGCGTATCGTTTGATTTCCTTCTTGACTAGTGTGTGATGTTGTATGAGGAGCAAGTGGGTGAGTATTCGCAACAGCAAGTGAGTTCAACACAAGCGTGTTTAACGCAACAAGCAAGTCCACAACAAGTGAGTCCACAACAAGCAAATCTCCAACAACACCAATCAACTCCCCCTTCCCTTCTCCAAGCATCCGTGACGATGCAGTTTCTGGAGGGATCTCCCAAGATGACAGTGGAGGAGATCATTCAGTGGATGCTGCAGTCGCTCGCAACGGGAATCAACTTCGACGAGTGGGGCGCTCCGGCGATTGACATATCCCTTCGTTCACCCCGCATCCTCCTTGACGACAGGAACACATGACTCCAGAAGGATTCCACGTCCACATCGCGATGAATGATCAGACCGGCTTCGTGGAGGGAGGAAACGTGGGCGAGTCTGTCATTCGTCACCCATAGAAATGGAACTGCGGGACCTGGATGGACAAGATGGGCAGCTACGATGACGGCAAGCACAGCAACGCGGGAAAGCCTGCAACGTGTCTCTTTCCGTCCACGCTGAACAATAGACCGCGAGACGGGAGCGCCATCGAGTTGGTTGCTCTCCAGTACTCCGTTCTTTGCTGGGTAGACCGGCTCCACGGGAAGGGCTGCTATCGCTGGGAAGGAGTGTATCGCAAGGATCAGTCACAGTGGAGATTTCACGACTGGGCAAGCACTATCCGCGAACACTTCGAGTCCTGCTTCTACCTGGAAGAAAAGGGGGTGTACAAGGACACGTACCACGAGAGCATGGACAGCGAGGACCTGCAGATCCGTCCCAACTTCGTACGATTCTGTTATCTCCTCACCAGCAGATGATCGCGATGGGAATTGCGCCGGCGCTCTTCGACCACCAACATGCAGTCAAAGCGCTCCAGTTGGGAATAGCCTCGCTCTACGGAGCACCCTCCCAGCTCGGCGTGAAAACTCTCGCAGCGAGCGACCCGCACTACCGCTGCTACTACGATAACCAGATGAGTTTCCAGGGAGACATCGAGGTCTGCGCTGGATTCAGCTATCACAACGTGTGTTTTGCCGATCTGCTTTTCCC
This sequence comes from Blastocystis sp. NMH, assembly GCA_039096215.1. NCBI lineage: Eukaryota > Bigyra > Opalinata > Blastocystidae > Blastocystis > Blastocystis sp. NMH. The sequence goes on along the minus strand of JBBPEA010000036.1, from coordinate 152,316 downwards.
TAGGGTCCCGAGTGGTTGTGGCCGACGGGATTCATCATGGAGGCGCTGAAGGCCTTCCATCCGCCGTGGATGAACAGCACGACGCTGCTTCAGTACCAGTGCAGTCTGCTGTATGACCAGTTCAAGTACTTCAGCAACGACGACTGGATGTCGCTCCCCGAGATGACGAATCACGACGGAGAATTCAATACCTTCTCCTGTCGTGCGCAGGCTTGGTCTGTGGGATGTCTCCTTCACTGTGTCTTTCAGCTCAAGTGATGTGTTTGTTGTATGACACGCTGATGGAATGAACTGCTTATTACACAAACAGAACAATATCCAAACAATTTCGTCAACTGCGCCTTCATTTCCGCCTCCTTGTCGGTGGGTCGCAGAGTAAACAGGATTGAGCGACCCTTGGTCAAGTCCAAGGGACAGGATTTGCAGATGAAGGCGAGACAAACCTATTCATCAGCTCTCAACTCCAAACGCACGGGCGCGACGACGTTGAAGTTCTTGCAGTCGCGATTGTTGCACACGCCTGGGAGCTGAAAGCACTTCCGGATGGTCGTTTCGCTCCACAGAAAGGCCTCCTCTAGCTTGATGCATCCCTCTCTACGCGTCATGACAACGAAGAGCGAGGAACGAACACTCCGCACACATTGGCCGAACGACAAATGGGGGCGACGGATTCTTGCACGCCGAGCAAGGGAGATAAATCGCAGACCGCTGGAACGGTTGCGATAGCAGCGCTTGGAACTAGAGAGAAGAGGTTTGCAGAAATTACATCTCGCCGTACCGCGTGAATGACAGACATGTAGTTGACATGCGCACTGGACACCATGTCGCCATCACTGACGACGTTGTTGTTCAGCAATATCGAATAATCGATAGGATCTATGTGTGCAAGCATCTACGCTTAGCCAACTCAGCAAACCCCACCTGAAGATTGATCTTGAGCTGTCTCCATGTTGTATTCATTCCGTAAGGAACGTCCACCGATTTGGAACCGTCCAGCTTCACCGAAAGCTTGGATTCCTGAAGCTGATCATTGGATTGGGTGGTTCCCTCCTTCGGAACAAACCCGCGTGCCGCACAGATGACGCGACTGCAGTAGTTCAGTCCGTTCTCCTCAATCGTTGAGGAATCGGAACATGGCCGTCCTCCATTCACAATCTTCATTCCGTTCGCAGGAAAATCAATCACTTTCTACAATAAAAGAGTGGAAAAGATGGATACGGAGAGCTTCTCCTTCATCTCCGCAATCGTATCGGTCATTCGCACAGAGACCGTTGTGTTGTACTTCGACGGCATCACACTGACGGAGAGATTCAGTTCGGCCATTCTCGGAATTATCAATGGCGCACCCTCTCAACGGAATCACTTCCCATCTCTGATGAAGTGCAAACAAACATACCATTATGCTACATAATTGACAATACACGAAACAGCGGACTTCACCTCTTCAGGGGTTTCAGGGTGGAGACAGTAATCCAGGAGGCTGGGAACAACAGCCTTCAACGCGTCCATCACCTCCTTCTTCTCAAAACAGGTCCGGTCCAGCGACAGAACGCTCTGAGTGAAAAACAGAGCGGCCTCCCTCACGTCCACGTCCTTGCTAGTGAGGAAGTGCGATGCGACATGATTGATAAGATCGGCAGACAAAAACTTCCTCTGCAACGTAAGGAACGATTCCGCACCACCTACCACAAACATCGTCTGCGAATGCACAAGCTGGTCCAGGAAGAAGAGACACTTCCGGAGTAGTTGGACCGAACTCGACGGATCCATCAGAATCTCCTTCAGCGCGTTCAGACCATTGCAGAAGAGGAAGGACTGCTCCGCAGGTCCAAAGCCCGAAACAATGGACGAAATGCAACCGAGCGTCTTCGCCTTCATCTTCATGTCGGACGACTCCTTCAGGATAGCGATGAGCTCCGGAAGCACCTTGGCGTCCAGAAGGATCTTCTGCACCTGCGGCTGGTTCTGTGCAGCCACACCGATCAGCGACAGGCAGGACTCCTTGATGGCGTCATTCTTCGTCTCGCGGAAGAGATTGATCAGGAACTGGTAACCGTTGAGATTATTGAAGTCCCGTGCGTTGTCTAGATTCTCCAGAAGCACTTCCAGATTCTCCAGAAGCGTCAGTCTCTGCTCATCGTCCATCGTTTCCTCCTTCAACGCGTCCAAACACTTCTTCATACGCTGGGCGTCCGACACACAAGCCTCCTCCATCGCCTTCTCAAAAAACTCCTGGTCCTACAGAATGAAAGCAAAGAGAGAAAGCCTACCTCCTTCGACATCGGCTTCACGTCGCTGGGTTTCGTCCCATCGTTTTGCTGGAGAGACCATTTTAGTATGCCCAAGTAATTACCGTAGTTTTCCATGTTGTTCAGAAAGAAAAATAAGCCAACTGAGGAGAGTCGACATGGAAGAATCTAGAAGGTTCGCATTCCTAAACTGCGCCAGTGAAGAGGGATGGGTAGGGGATCCGATATGCCGTTTGCATGAAAACAGAAGGAACCTATCGAATCATGGAAGCGAATACGATGCACCATTGTGTAGTGGAATCAAACAGAAGAGTGCTAAATGAGATCACATGAAGCGTTCCCTTTCCTTAGAGATTCTCCAGAAGAGCGGGGCTATGTTGGAAATAATGAAAGGGGAGTACAGTGCACGAATAATGGCGGCGACGGACGCAACCAGAATGACATCCTTGAACATCTTCTTTCTAGCTTGCTTGGCACTTTGCTTGTTGGCTTCCTACGAGGGATTAGGCGGATTTGGAAAGAATACCATCTCTTGAAACAAATTGTGGCGAAAAGAATGCAATCACTCTCTTCGGAAGGAAGGAGGGAGAGGCACTGTCATGAAGAGGTGCATTGCCATCTACCAGTACAATGAGAGAATGGATTTCCATTGGTGTCTTCATACAAATTTCAATCAAAGAACGGTGCAACAAACAAAGGAAAACGAGAACGCAAAACAACGTCGGAATATAATTGTGAAGGAAAATAGGAAAATTAAGTGGGAAACTGCGAATCCGCGTCCGTCGAGACAATCATGATTCCAGATATCATACATAGCTCGCAGATATAGAACAAAATGATCAAGTTTTTCCTTCTTGTGAACAAGCTGGGACAGACTCGTCTTGCCAAATACTACGAATTCATGGACCTGAACGAGCGCGTTCTGTTGGAAGGAGAATGCGTTCGTAAGTGTTTGGGAGTGAAGGACACGAGCGTATGTGCGGAGTGGAGATTCGTAATCACGTAGAGTAACGTTGTGGAGCTGAGACAGTACAAACTCGTTTTCAGACGCTACGCTTCGCTGTATTTCATCGTGGGTTTGGATATTAATGGCGACGACGTATGGTTTGGGAGAGCGATTGAGTGATTAGAACGAAATGGCCATTTTCGAGTTCATTCACTGCTACCTGGAAACCCTGAACGCTGTGTTTGGTAATGTATGCGAGCTGGATGTAGGAGTGGGAGGCGTGTGTGATGGTTAGATCATGTTCAATTTGGACCGTTCCCACTTCATTTTGGATGAGATGGTCGCCAACGGCGAGGTGGTTGATACGAACAGACACAATATTCTCCAGCCGCTGACTCTCATGGAGAAGGCCAGAAACAAATGTTAACGCTGCTGCATAGTTTGCTTGTTTGTTCCGAACGATCATTCCTGCCGCTCGTAGTAGTCCGCCACTTCGCGCAACTGGTTCGCCTGCCTCATCACGTCGTTCAGCAGCGAATCGAACGACATGAGGGAAGAATCGGTCGTCTTCGTCGTGTTGAGAGACTGTGTCAACAGCGTCTCCTCGCTCGGCGTGCGGAATCCCTCGCTCGAGGACAGTGGAGAGGCGATTCTGGAAGCACCTACAGGCGTTGCAACTCGAGAGCCATTCATTGGCGATGTGATCCTCGCTGCATCCCGCGTGGGAGAAATCCTCGCTGCATCCCGCGTGGGAGAAATCCTCGCTGCATCCGCAGGAGAGACTCCTCGACCCACCCCCATGGACGCAATCCCTCGATTCACCTCAATAGGCGCCGACCCTCGCTGCAGGGTCGCCTGCGCCCGCTTCGAGTCTACGAAGGGATGGTTGGACGGCAGGGGAAAGCTATAGCCGCCGTTCTTCCCCTCGATTCCCCGCTCCGGAGCCGACACCGGCGCTTCCTCGTCCTCCGTGGCCTCCCGCACCGCCTCCACCAGCTGCTTCTTCCACTGCTGTTCGGCGACGGCCATCTGACTCTCCTTCTGCTTCAGCAGCTGGCTCAGATACGCGTTCTCCCGCAGCAGCTCCTCCAACGACCGCTCGCCCCGCAGCGCGCCCTTGCACGCGAGCATCGACGCACGCGCCGTCTCCGCGTCTGCCGCCAGCTGCACGCACTGCTGCTCACCTCCGCTCTCCGCCCACCTGTCGCTGCAGCCGGTCGTTGTCCGCGCGCACCTCCGCGTAGCGCAGATACAGCGAGTGGTAGTGGCTGCGCAGCTGGTCGAACTCCCCTAACAGCAGTCCGTAGCGCTCCGTCTCGCTCCGCGCGAGACTCTCCCAGTGTTCGCGCTGCAGCCGCTCCGACTACCTCTCACGGGACACGTGAAGCCACCTCCAGCGCCAGCGTCGCCTGTCGCAGCCGGTCCTCGCGGTCGATGCTCTGACTCTCCAGCAGTCGCAGCGAACGCCGACTATCGTCCAGCTGCTGCGCGAGGGAGGTGGCGCGCTCCGTGGCCTCGGAGAGCTGCTGCTGCAGACTCACGATGGAGTCGTTGCTCTTCCGCAGCGCGCACTCCAGGCGGAAGGACTCCTTCGAGACCGACTCCTTCTCCTGCCGGCTGCGGAGAAGCTCCTCCTTCATCGCCAGGTGTGACGAACGCACCTGGCGCAGCTCGGTGGTGAGGGTCGTCGTCTCCTCCTTCGTCTTCTGGAGTGTCTCCTGTGTCTCTGAGAGAGATGTCTGCGGGAGAGGAGGAGAAGAAAGATACTTGATAGGCGCGAAGCGCGTCCAGCTTCGTTGTCAACTCGCTCAGTTGACTCTGCTGCTTCAGAAGCAATGCGTCGCGATCGGCTAGCAGCTCGCCCAGCTTCTGGTTCTTCTTCTTCAGGAGAAGCAGTTCTTTCGTCATGCTTGCGTTCTGGAGCTCCAACTGCGATTTTGATTCAATAAGCTGGCTTTGGTCTAGCGATAGCGTCTGCGGTACAGTGGGAACAAGAATCCTACTGGAAGGGATGGATGGGATTCCCGTCCCGGATCGATGTTGTGCGTTTGACAAAGACGAGTGAGGCGGGTAATTTCGGTGTCCTTTTCTTGTGATACATCGATCAGTCGTGATTTCAACTACTCATCAAGGGAGTTGCATATTCTGACAGCGCCGTTGTCACTCATCAAACGGTTAACTAGGTCGTGCATCTGCGTGATTTGCGTTTTCAGATCCGCGTTCTCTCTTTGCAGATCCTCATTTCCGCTTACTGGATATTACTGTAATACATCTACCCTACAGATCTCGTGAGCCGCCTCTGCCAGATTGAGATTCAAATCGTTGTGTTGATGGGATATCTGGACTGATCAATAATACGAGATACGGTACATTGGGATCAGGAGAAACCTGTTTGTCATCTTCATGAGACGGAGTCGCATCGGAATCGTTGGAAAGCGACCGAAAATCGTCCGAATACTCTACGACGTCACTGTCGGTCCGCCATCACGCTACCCTCTTCCCCTCGTTCGCTCTCGCTTTCCCTAACTCCACCAGACTGTGAGGGATCACTCATGCGTTCCAAATGCTCTGGGAGAAGAATCACAATTGGTAAATGAATGAGTCAGGAATGGTTCCAATTTATTACCAACCCATATTGCCGCTCGAAGGGATATGATGGAGAGTATGTTGAGGAAGCCGCGTTCATTCCTCCAGTCAAGCCCTATTTCAAAGGAAACAGCTGCATTCCGGAAGGCCATCCAAGTGAAGCCCTGCGAACGCTGATCAAAACCCATCTTCAGCCCGTGGAACCTACAACCGATTCGTTTATCGGAAACACGTCTGTGTCAGAGTTGCATTCTCTGGAAAGTGAAAATGATGCACTGCGATCTTTGATTCCGAGCGACTCTTGTTCCCCCTTTCATTGCAATGAGGACGGATCATTCGAGTGTTCTGTTGAGAAAATGACGCGCTACCGGAATGTGCTTCTTCCTTGTGGCTCTTCCCTGTTCAATGGGGACGTTCGTTCCTTCCTGAAGAGACCGCAAACGAAGCGCTTCGACATTGTCGGGACTTCTTTTGTCCTTTGAGTGTAGATCGAAATCGACCCGCCGTGGCCGAATAAGAGCGTCAATCGCGCCCGCATCTATTCGAAGCGATACGACGACAGTGACGTCATCCGCGAAACGTTTGATCTCTTCGACCCCCATCAACTCTGCAACGACGGTTGTACCATTCTTGTTTGGATCACAAACAATCCAACGTGCATGGAAAGCGTGTTGTACTCCATTTCCTCCCGATCTACCATAGACACTTCTTCCGAGAGAAGAACATTGTTCACGTGACTACGGCATACTGGGTGAAAGTGACGTTAAAGGGAGACCCTCTGGTTCCTCTCTCATGTCCCTCAAGGGAAACGTATCATTGAAAACACATTTCACAAGTAGTTTTGAGCGCGTTGTGGTTGGCAAGTTTGTGAAGGAAAGTGACATCATGACGAACGAAGAGGATACCAAGAGAAGAAGGGTCGAACATGGACAGCTCTGGTCGCTGGGACATGAGGTGAAACAATTATCGGGAAAGAAGACCGGCGTTTCATGTTCTGTGTGTGATCACACGTGTGTGTTGCGCTCCATTCCCTTTATCGTATCCACCGTTTCTTATCACTCACGAAAACCGAACTGCGAACTGTTTTCCTTCTTGTTTGTCATTCGCTTGTCTTTTGAATAGAACGCTTCCTTCGCAGTACCGTGGATTGGAGCTGTTTGCGAGGCAATTACGCCCTTTCTGGTTGTCTGTCGGAAATGAAGTCCTTTTGTTTCAGAATAGTTCGCTTTTCAAGCGTACACGAGTGTCCTTGTACATGTGTTTGTTTAATTGAATAACATTGAATCCCATCCACATGGAATGAATTGGTGCGTCCAATCAGCTTGTGCAATGGCCTCCGAACAGTTCTTCATTATTCAACGAGCATCGATCATTCTCTCCATCTGCATTGGGCTCTGTTGTTTTTCTCCGTGCATTTTCCCTGTCATTCTATATTGTGTGTGTTTTTGTAAATCGCAGTGTAATCGACGCGTTTGGGTGGTTTTATTTCTAGAATGTCTTCGAATCAAGTTGAAGGAAAGCAACTCGCTAGTAAAGATAGTAATGCGAACGGTCTCGGTGAGTGCGTGGATGAGGATTTGCATTTATCGAATCGTTCGTTCAATGACATTCAATTCGATTCGTTTCAGGATGGATTCGATGAGCCGGGACTGTATTCTCAACATCGCAGTCTTTCCCCGCGTCGAGGGTACCATAGTGGTCTCTCGTCTGTGGGGAGCGTGTATTGTCGTGAAAATGGGGAGCCGTTCCATGGGTATTATGGAGACTCTTCGCAACGCTACCTTTCTCCGTCGTATCAGTCTTCCTATTACCGTGATCCAGAAAATGACTCGTGTCTTCAATCTGGGTTAGATGGTTACGGTCGTTCTCGCTATGACCTTCCGCCAAAGTCAAGTCGCTACGCGAGCAATCAGTATGAAGAGTTCTCTTCCCTTTATGAACCATTATCTCCACGTTATCCAATGGAATCTTCTCGTTGGGGAGATAACGAGTCCACGTTTTCTTTATACGATCGAGGTCTCATGAATGGTCCATTTCCCAAAGACCCTGATAATTACCCCGCCAGTTACACCTACGGCATGCGCCAACCTCATTCCCCGACGTACTCTTCATTTCGAGCACGTGACCTTCTCCATGATGATCTTCATGACACCCTCCGAAGTGGTCTCTACGATGATTCGAACGCAGATCTTCCAGGTGTAACAGAAACCCCCTTCTCGTTCCCTGCAAGTCCACGTTCTTCGATGTTATCAGATCCGGAGGTTTTCTCGGACTTTTCGCTTGGTCATGTTCAGCAGCCACGTCCTTACAATCGATTTGTTTCCAAGCAGGCGCCGTCTCCACCCCCTGTGAAGGCGGAGAAGGAATCGAACACACAGACTGCTCTGACTTCATCGGGAGCGCAGAATGAAGAAGGAGATGATGGCAATTACCGCATCGACTCCCAGGCCATTATGCAAAACAAGGAGGAAAGGACGGTCGTCCTCATTCGGAATATTCCAAATCGATACAAATTGGAGGATCTGTCGAATGTGATCGCATCCCATGTAGATGGTAGGGTTAAAAGAGGGGTCTGAGTCCTAGAAGAATTCCATATTCTCCGTCTTCCAATTGATGTATACACGAAACGCAATCTTGGATACGCCTTTGTCAATTTTAGCGACTCGCATGAAGTGCTGAAGTTGTATCTCGCTGTAGGATGAGGGAGAGTAGTTTGAGCGAAGATGAACGGTCAGAGATGGCCAAACTCGAATAGTCAGAAAACCTTTTTCATGTGTTTCGCGAAGAAGCAGGTGCGTACGGAGGGAGGGAGTGAGCAGTAGAATTATGTGTTGTATGAAGGCGCAAATGAGATAAACGCATCCGCATACATGTAGTTGCTAACTTATTTTCCTTTTGATTCCTCTGCGGCAGTGTTTTCATTATCTCTCCTTCTTTGTTCTTACACGAGATTGTTGATAATCATGGCGACCACTCGACGTGCATGGGTTCTCACCATCTCTTCAAATAACCGCTTGAACAATTGATTTAGAAACATGGGTATGTGCGTGGGCTTTACGAGATGAGTGGAATACGTTTGAACCTTTCGCTAACGCGTGTGTAGGTATTTGCCGTGATTCCCGTCATAAGCGCCGCCTGACCGGAGGAAAGGTGGTGATCAACATCAAGAAGAGAAAGTTCGAGATGGGTCGTCAGCCTGCCATGACCAAGCTCGGAGCTAAGAGAATCTACCTCGTCCGCTGCCGTGGTGGAAACCTGAAGCACCGCGCCATCCGTCTGGATACCGGTACCTTCTCGTGGCCTGGTGAAGGTTGATGTTGTTTTCGTCTATCACTCCTAGCCTTCTCTGCCAAGACCAAGATTCTGAACATTGTGTACAACGCTTCCAACAACGAGCTGGTGCGTACCAACACGATTGTGAAGGGCTGCATTGTGTCGATCGATGCCACGCCGTTCAAGGCCTGGTTCGAGAAGCACTACGCCTGCAAGATCGGTGCCAAGGGAGACGTGACTCTGGAGGATCTGTCGAAGATGGAGGGAAGAAAGCCCGAGGTGATCGCCAAGGTGCAGAAGAGACAGGCGTCGATCGTGGAGCAGAAGGAGGTGATCGAGCAGCTGGCGTCTGGCAAGATCCTGGCTCGCATCAGCTCGCGTCCCGGTCAGAGCGGACGTGCTGACGGCTACATTCTTGAGGACGAGGAGCTGAGCTTCTACCACAAGAAGATCAACCAGAAGAAGAAGTAAGGTCAGGAGGCGAATTGTTCTCGCGTTTGGGTGTTTGTTACAAACAGGAGCATAAACGAATCACTTCTCATACTTGGTGGGCGCCATGCTATCGAGGATGATCTCGGCCTCGCGTCCCATCTGTTCCTGGCGCTGGAGTCTGCGCTGGTCCCTGGCCATTCGCATATCCTCCTCCCACTCCATCGGCACGGGATGTGTGAGTCCCGTCGCCGGGTGTACGAAGGAGCGCCGATTCGCCGTCTTTCCGCCCCTCTCGCCCTCCAGATGGTACATTTCGCGCTCGATGCGCTCCCAGTCGTACCTGCTCTCGTTCGTCTCCGCGAACACCGCCTCGTTGCCCGCGGCCTCGCCTCGGAACATGGGGATATCGTACTGGAATCGCTTGTGCAGCTGCAGCTCGGCCTCCGGCAGCGCCTCAAACAGACGACTGGCGGCCGCCACGTGAGACTCGGTCACCTCGGCCGCGCCCTCGCCGCGCTGACGGTCGATGAACCTGCGCTGGAGGCCCTGGAGGAATCCGTTTCCGGCCTCCTCGCTGAGGAGTCGCTGGGAGTGATGGATGGACCATGAGCATACCACACACAGCTGGTAGTCGCGCTTGAGCACGCCGCGGAGCGAGAGGTGGCCCGCCTCCACCACGCTGCGCCATACCAGCTGCAGCGTCACGGGGTTGGTGTCCGCGCAGATGCGGCGATAGGTCTCCTGTGCGAAGGGAGAGGGGTCTTCGCTCAGACGATGTAACGTGTCCAGCACTGATGTGTCCGTGTGGAAACACGGGTTGAACAGACGACTCACCGCGTCGAACCGAGCCAGCGACGCCTCGTCCACTGCCGGCAGCGGCATCGTCTCCCGCGCCAGCAGTCGCTCCACGGCCTGCGGACGACGACGGTGGCTCTTCGTCAGCTCCTCGAACAGCGACTCCAGCGAGGCTGTGTGGGACTTGGCTGGATAACACCTACAGCGCTCGATGAACGTGCGCGAGAGACCGTAGCTCACCAGATCCGCTCCACGCAGCGACGCGCCCGTCAAGGCCATGTACATGCCCAGACCGCCCAACGAGCTGAGCAGCTTCGTGGAACCACCGTCGGGGAAGAAGCCGTATTTCACCTCCGGGAAGGAGATGCTCGCGTTCTCCGTCACGATCGGGAAGCGACTAACCAGGCCCAGCGCAGCACCATCTGCGGTGGCCTTCCCGTCGATGATGGAAATGATAGGAATCTCGGTGGGAGGACTGCGCAACGCCTACGTCGCTGATGTGGATCTGATTGAGGAGATCGTATTCGCGACGCTTCGTGGCGAGGAGACGCTTCGCGAAGTTATTTCCGTTGGACTCGAACAGACAGCTCTTGTAGTCGATGCCCGAGCAAAACACCTTCGGACTCGAACTCATGACGAGGACGGAACCCAGGTGCTCGTTGCTCTCAAACTAAATCGATCAGAATGAAGCCAAAACGAGCTACATTCAGAGCGTTCTTCAGAAATGTGATATAGGATTCCTTGTTTAACGAATTGTTGAACTACACCATCAGTCATCCATATACAACATCCCACTTTGGAGCGATTCATCACGATGACGCCACATTTCTCACGACGACTCGAATAGATGGATGGAGCACTCGCAGGAACATCCGCAATTCCGTCGCGAAGACTAATACCGCTGAGGTACTGCCAGTTTCGTCCCGGCAAGTAGTTGCGGGAGGGAACGGAAGAGGCGGCTTTCAGCGCGGCATTGAAGAAAACACGATCTGCTGCGGCGGAGCCGATAATTCTCTTCGTTGCGGAAAGCATGATTGCAGAGAAAAGGGCATCGAGAAGGAGGCGCGAAAGCGGTTATTTTGGAATGTACGCGGAACGCGACTCCATGAAGCAGTCATATTGATTCCAAGGAGGATAGGATCCATTGGTTGAAAAGTCGAATCGTCCGATAGGTGATGCCCTAGACGAGTGCGTGATTGCTTAGTTAAACCCACATGAGAAAGGAGAAAAAAGTGACAGAAAAGGATGACGAGGATACGAATCTCTGTCCAGTCTGCTGCGGTCCGATGGACGAAACGGACATCCGTCTGTTTCCATGTCCATGTGGCTACCAGGTTTTTATCATTTCCTGTCTTTTACGCTCGTAGCTGTGTATGTGGTGCCTGAATCAAATTACATCGATGGACAATCGTTGTCCCAATTGCAGACAGACTTACAACCCTGACAAATACCGAATCGTCGACATTTCCGAATCGTAGGCGTGTACAAATTGGATCGAACGTAGCGATCAGGAAGAGGGAGACTCTACAGACAAGGAGGGTGAACCGGAAAAGAAGCAGAGGTCGAAGGGCTCTAGTCGTCATCAGACCGTGGAAACCGAGGAGACTCGCTATCTCCAATCGCTGCGGATCGTCCAGCGGAATCTCGTGTATCTCATCGGGATGCCGGCCAACGAGGCCAACGAGGAGTTGCTGAAGAGTGACACCATGTTCGGTCGTTATGGAACGTTGCTGAAGGTGGTGAAGAGCGCAAGTTCCGCATCGACCAGCCGTATGAGTTCCGTCGGATTGTGAGAGATCATGCATGGGTGCGATCGTAGATACTTGACCTACGAGAACGAGGAGGAGGCGCTCACGTGCATCATGGCTGTCGACGGATACAACTACAAGGGTCACTGTCTGAAGTAGGTCGCATCGCCTCCTTCCCACCGAAGAGCCAGTTTCGGAACGACGAAATACTGCAACAGCTTTATCCACAACACGCAGTGTACAAACAGCGACTGTCTATATCTCCACGAGAAGGCGGACCCCAGCGACTGCTTCCCGCGTCAGCGAATGACCATCTGCGACAAAGAGTTCTATCAGAAGACGCATCCCGGCCACGGCTCCGTCTGGGACCCTGCGCAGCGGCTCTTCGTCTACCAGCGCCATGGGAGCTCGCGTTACAGCGGAAGTCACAATGAGCTCCCTCCCGCGCACGGAACGGATGACGAGAAGCAGGATACCACGGTGTGTCTACGGTTATGTCCAGAAGGGTACAAGGAGAGTGCCTCCGCCGACTCCGCCATGATTCACTTTGGATGGAAGAAGCGGTTCGACGGAAGTGAAAACTCCTTGTTGTGCAAGAGGAGAACTGCCATTACGAAAGATACAGAAGTCCTTTTCCAATGGTGTAGCGGAGTTCCAGTACCTCAGGTCCATTCGGAGGAACCTCCAGGTCAGAATGTAGACTTAGATGAACTATTTGGTACAGCCAGTAACAATCAGTGAGTCACTTCCTTGTTAACAAACAAACGAAATCACAGACCACTTCTTCTACTCCAGCTTCGGCTGATTCAACAAATAGCCATTCTTATCGCAAGAATAGCCCTTGCTGCCCCACAGGTAAGTGTGGGCGCCAAAGCGTCTGCGGATCGGAACTACGACGAAAGGCAGAGTGCAGCCAACCACTCCAAGAGTCAGACCCGCGAACATGGCTAGAAAAATCAAAAGCGGTTTCCTATCACATACCAGGCTCCCTATCCAGGAAGGTACGAACAAGGTTCATAAAGTAGCTCATTGGGATTGCGTATTCTGCGAGGAGGAGAAGGAATGTGGATGAACGGAAATTTCGCAGTTGCAAAAATGAAACCGACTCGCTCATTGTTCGTGTGAATGAAAACGGATAAGCAGATTATTCTCGCCGTTTCACTAGGGATTATTGTTTCATCAATCTGTTCTCTGGTGAATCTGCATCAAGCGACCACGGACAAAATTGTAGGAAATGAGAGGACCATTCATTGCAGGAGTTTTCGGGAAATCCCGACAGCTTTCTTCTCCTGGAAAAGACGTCACGGTCCATCGACTCCATGTTTCCGCACTCGCTTTCACATCTGTCAGATTTTTCCTCTGGCAGATCCACCGAGACACGTGATCTGATTTCGAACCTGTATCCGCGTACCTCTTGGTTTCGTTTTTGAATCGAAGATATTCAGCTGAAGAACGGTGAGGTAGTTCGGACGCTAGCGAGTTATCTTCCGGAGAAAGCCATCAACAACACCGTGATGGTGTCCTTTACGGACTCTAGCTATCTCGAATCCTTCTACGCCTCCTACAACATCAGCAGGCTGGATCGGTTTTCCAATTTCATCATCGTGGCGGTCGATCTGAAGGCCTACGAGGTGCTGAAGGCGAAGAATTACCCAGTGGCCTACTACCAGTCGACAGATTTATCCAATGAGAAAACAGAGAAGGAGTCGCTCTACGAGTCCAAAGACTGGAAAGCCAAGATGGCAAACAAGATCAAAATCATCCGCCAAGCGGTCGTTCTCAACTACAACGTCCTTCTCTTCGACTCGGACGTCTTCCTCTTCCAAGACCCCCTTCCGTCCATCCTCTCTCTGGACGACTACGACTTGATCGCGCAGCAAGACACCTCCGTCTGCGCAGGCTTCATGTACACGCTCCCGTAGTCTTACAGCCAGGTTTTTCCGCCCTACGCTGCAGTCGCTCACGTTCCTGAACCTGGTGCTGAAGACGATGCGTCTGTTGCACCTGAGCGACCAGCCGGCCATCGGCGTCCTGCTCGCCATGAACACGCAGCCATCGCTGCGGTGGACGCTGTTGCCCACCGAGAGCTTCTCCAGCGGACGTGTGTTCTTCAACGAACACCAGTTCTACTGGGATGAAGTGACGCCATCGCAGGTCATCATGCACAACAACTTCGTGAAGGGATACGGAAATAAACTCTACCGACTGAAGGAAATGAAACTATATCCCCTCGACGCCGATGGAGAGTACTCGGATCCCGACGCCAAGTATATCATGCTGGATCATGTCGGAGAAGGAAAGGAGAGGCGTGCGCTCGTCACGCTCATCGAAGTTGCTAATCACTTGAATCGATCTTTTGTTTTGCCCACGTTTGATTGTCCCCCTACGATCCATCTTGCGAAATGCAACCTCTGTGGAATCGATCCGCAGTGTCAAGCGGCGATCATGCGGAAAGCGGCGCTTCCGTGGAAGGAACACGTGTTTTTTGAGAACCTGCATATTCCTGACAAGATCAAGACGGCTTACAATAGAACGAGAATCCAGTTTTTGCGCTCCAAGAGAGACTGTAGAGGTAATTCGGTCGTGAGTCGTTTTTGCGTTGTTTTAGCGTAGTGTATTCCTTGGAATTGGAAGATGAATGCTGTGTCCTTTATTGTACAATCTCTCGCTCCCTATTCGGATCAACCCGTGATTGTTATTCCAACAGTGGATGCTTTTCTTTAGTCCTGTTTGTTGGATACGAATGGGGGCACAGAAACAACAATTGGGACCTATTTCTGCAGAATCAGTGGAGGGTTAGTCTTTTCTATAGTTTGCTTCGAATGTCTATTTGGAATGTACCCTTTGGCTCGTACTCCCATTTCCCATAGAACGTTCCTCTGGGTCCTCCTGATGCCATTTTCAAGGTGAGCACCGGCTATCAGAATGATACGGATCCGCGCAAGGTCAACTTGGGTAAGAGATCTGCCTTGGATTCATCCTCTAGGTGTGGGTGCGTATCGTACCGACGAGGGAAAGCCCTACTACTTCCCTGTGGTCCGTAAGGCGGAGGAAAGAATTCTTGCGGATCCGACCGCGAACAAGGAGTATCTTCCGATCGACGGTCTGCCCAAGTTCCGAGAGCTTGCGTCCAAGTTCCTTCTCGGTGACGACCATCCTGCGATCGTGGAGAAGCGTGTGTGCACCGTCCAGTCTCTTTCTGGAACGGGAGCGCTTCGTCTGGGAGCGGAGTTTATCTCCAAGTTCATGAAGGGCCGCAAGGTGTACCTTCCCAACCCCACGTGGGGCAACCACAATGCCATCTTCACCGAGGTGGGCATGGAGATCGTGCAGTACCGTTGGTACAAGGCGGAAACGTGCTCTCTGGACTTCGAGGGTCTGAAGGAGGACATGATGAATGCCCCCGAGGGTTCGATTTTCCTGCTGCACACGTGCGCCCACAACCCCACGGGCGTGGATCCGACCCCGGATCAGTGGAACGAGATCGCTGATATCTGCATGTCGAAGAAGCTGGTTCCCTTCTTCGATACGGCGTACCAGGGCTTCGCCTCGGGCGACCTGGTGCGTGACGGCTACTCGGTGCGCATGTTTGCGTCGAAGGGTCTGGAGCTGCTGGCGGCGCAGTCCTTCGCGAAGAACATGGGTCTGTACGGCGAGCGCATCGGTTCGTTCATCGTGGTGTGCAAGGACGCGGAGACGGTGACGCACATCCAGAGCCAGATGAAGATCATCGTGCGGAAGATGTACTCGAACCCGCCGATGCACGGCGCCAAGATCGTGGCGACCATTCTCGGGGACGCGGAGCTGCGTGCGGAGTGGCAGCAGGAGCTGAAGGCCATCGTGGCGCGCATCCTGACGATGCGTCAGAGTCTGTACGACGCGCTGCGTGCGAATGGATGTCCCGGCGCGTGGGAGCACATCATCAAGCAGATCGGCATGTTCAGCTTCACGGGTCTGGACCCCGAGCAGAGCGACCGCATGCTGAACCTGCACCACATTTACATGCTGCGCACCGGACGCATCTCTCTGGCGGGCCTCACCAGCGACCGCGTGCAGTACGTGGCCGACTGCATCAAGGAGGTCGTCGAGTGGAAGCTGAATGGAAAGAAGTGTTCTGTTTGTTTGACAATGGATGGCTGGCGAAGCAGGTGACGTGACTTTGACAACGCATTGAGAATCCACAACAAACACGCGAAAAGAAATCATCTTCCTCCTCTACTGCCTTCGGAGGCGACGGAGGCCTCACGATCGTCTTCGTCTCCTCCGGCATCGTCGGTATCGGCACAGTCACCTGAACTGTCGTCGGCACCGCGGTCGTCATGCTCGGCAGAGCCGGCTGCGCGCTTGGCACGTCCACAAACAGAGACCGGAAGAACGGCTCCACGCTCGACTCCTTCTGCAGCAACTCCTCACACGCATCCCGCAGCGACGGATCCAACGACTTCATCGCCAGCTTCTATGCGTTATGCTCCCTCCATTCACTCACCAGACCCATCGGCCGCACCAGCGCCACCAACACCTCCAGCGTGTCCTGCGTCAACGTCGCCATCGTCACGCCGCCAACCACCACGCGCAGCAGCGTCGACACCGCCAATTCACGCAATTCCTCATTCTTCAGCGCCGGAAGCAGCAATCGCTCCGCCACCGCCACCACACACTCGCGCGGCATCCGCGTCTACATAAAAGCCCATCATCATTCCCACATCCACCGCAAGCAACGTTACGCATATCGCCTCCACCCACACCCACTCCTGATACAGAGTCTGCGCAGGGAGACCCGCTACGGCCTCCAACAATCCCCGCAATACTAATCGCTCTGTTTCGTCCGTCGATAACGCTGCCCGCTGCAGCTGGGAAGCCGTCGCAGCCAAAAGAAGATGAAGGTTGCCCGCATGTCGACATTCCTGATACAGTGAGGTTAATGTGTCGCTATCGGAGAGTCCTTGCATGCGCTGAACGACCAGCTGCGCGAGAAGGTTCAATGTCTCACCGAAGGTCGCGGGAAGTAATTGCACCGTATCTCCTAAGAGCCAACGCGGCTGCCATTCTCCAGCGGACGTGGACTTATCAATGGAGTGTGTAATGGAGAGAGTGTGTTCAATGAGGAGAGCTAGATTGCAATACTGGTACAGAATTGGGTCCAACTTGCCGTTATCCACCGGAGCCGTATTCTGACCAATCAAATAGAGAAGCCGCTGCCAAATGGCGCGAAGCAATTGCGCGTACAGATGCGGGTCATGCAGCAAAATGCCCAACTCGATGAACAAAAACTGGAGGAGGTCAATAGAGGAGGAAAGACGATGCGATGACGGCATCGTCGGAGAAAACCAACGGGAAAGCTGTTCCAACTCCGGTTTACTCTTGGAAACGAGTTCCTCCGCCATTTTCGTGATAAACGAGTCCGGTCCGTTGTAGAGCTTGGAATTGCCAACGATGGTGTTGAGATCTTCCTGGATTTCGTTGAGGGAGGAGTAGAGAGACGCTTTGCGATACATGGTGCTCAAATCCATCGGGTGATGGACGATCGATGTGTAATTGGCAGCGATATCGGGCGTGACGGGGGCGGAAAAGAGCTTCTGCGTGTCGAACCGCTTGATGCTGCGAACGAACTGCTGGATCGCTGCCGCCTTCTGATCGGCATTCGCAACATGCATCGGCTTCGTCGGATTCGACGTGATTGCGTCGTTCATCACTCGGAACACAGCGAAAATCGACATATAGATGGACTTCTCGCCCTGCTTGGAGATCGTCTTCACCTTGGTGGGATCGTACTTTCCAACTGTGTTGATATTGTTCACCAGCGATCCCAGATTCTTCGAGATTGCTTGGATTTGCGCAGAAGAGAGAACAGACGATCCATACTGGATGATCAGCGACGGATGCTCGCAGATGAGTTGGTAAATGCATCTCCAGTGTTCTTCAATAACGCTCGACGGAGACGCGTTGAATGCGTTACAGAACTCATTGAGGAGAATATCGATCAGAAGGAACTGCAACTTCTCCTCCTTCCCACACAGCGCCTTCAGATCCGCGTACGGAGACACAAAGCTATCCAATGAGAAGGAGATGAAACGGACACCTTGACTGTTGATAGAACTGTCGGCACTTGTCGCTTCCGTCCATGGCACATCGATCGAACACCGAATCCATCGAATAGGTGGTGATCGGCTTGTTCTTTAGGATATCGCGAACGGCCTCCGCAAAATACTCTCTGTACTGTTTGTAAATGTTTACCTTGATGGATGGCGTCAAAAACTGAGCGTATTGCTTCTCATGGAGGAGTTTTTCCACCACCACCTCGGGGATATGCTCCTCCTTTTCCAGCAAGTAGCGAACCAACGGAGAGTAGTCGTCCAACACTGCGTAGGGGAAGAGATACTCCAGAAGACGCTGACGCTTCTCCGGAGACGTCTTTTTGACTTCGTAGTTGAGTTTCAGTTTCAGAGCGGTGAGGATGTGAAGCATGATCGAATTCGCATCCACTCCGAGCGACTCTGCCAGTTCCGGGATATGCTCTAGATTGGGGTCAATATCGACGAGGGAATAGTGATGTCGCTTGATGCTCCTACAGTTGACCGCTCCGATGCAAACCGACTGCTTCGGAGGCTCCATGGGATTGACTTACGGGAGGCAGAATCCGAATTCAAATGGGAGAGACAGCGATTCGGCAATGGCGCAAGACAGTGGAGTTCATTAGTGGCGCAAATGGCGCATTCGCTTCAGTTTTTCCTAGGTAAAATGGGCGTTCACGGAGTGTTTGGTACCATCAAGGAACGGAAGGAGTGTCAGTTTCCTGTAACGTAAGCGAGACAAGGAGAATTGATGGGGAGAGAGCCGGTGACCGCCGTTTTGGATGGCAACAATTTCATCATCGCAGCTCACATGAACCTTTTGCACAGGAAAATCGAAGTAGCGATCACCTACATTTCGATTCAGCGTTATGTGCAGCGTTTCTTCAATAAGCTTGCATCCAACAACATCCACATCACCCATGTTTGCTTTGATGGACTGAAGGAGCCGAACAAGCTGAAGGAGTACGAAAAGCGGCACAGGGAGAAAACGAAAAACAGAGGAGCGATGTATCGTTGGGAGTTTGGCGAGGAATCCAGCAAGAAGGTGAAGGTGTATCCGATGTTGTGGTCAACTCACTGGATGTTTCTTCAGAGCATTGCAGAGATCATCGGAAGAGAGAATGTGCATGTGGGTGGAAAGATCACCGATGTGTAGGAGTCTGAAGTGGTGATCATCTAGCGACATTGCACGTCTCTGTGGTGAGTCGAGTATCGTGATTTCGGAAGACAGCGACTTTCTGCTGATGCCGATTCGTGGTGTGCTTCCGATCCGCGGAATCCTATCCCGAGGTACGTTTTCTTCTTCCTTCCCACTTCAGACTTCAAGCCGGTGTACTATAGTCTGTCGCGTCTTCCCCCCGAGGAACTGAATGCCGTTCGCTTCGCCTGCTATCAAAAAGGCAACGACTACTTCGGTTCCTCGCTGGCGACCGACTTCAACCGCGTGCGCAACACGCCACGCTACAAGTCCTTCCTCGCCTTCTACTCCTCGGTGCGCAACTATCCGACGGACCCCTCGCGGTTCCTCGTTTCCTCGCTCGAGGAGAGCAGGCGTCTCCACCTGGACGCGGGAATGCGGGCAGTGCTGGCGATGGACCTGTTCGTGACGTCGGACCCGCTGAGTCTGCTGGCGAGTCCGCTGGTGCGGCGTCTGGAGTGCATTTCCGACGCGTACCGCGGGAGACGTGGGGATGGGAGGGAGGTGGGACGTAGTGGACCCGCTGCTGAACCGACTGCTGCGGCGGTGTCTGGAGCTGGTGCCGGTGAGCGGGGTGGAGGTGCGGGAGGGCGAGGTGTTCATAGTGATGGCGGAGAGGAGGGAGGATGCGGGCGAGGATGCGGAGGAGGATGCGGTGTTTGGGGCGTTGATGGGGAGAGAAGAGGGATATAGAGGTAGTAAGGGATATAGTAAGGGATATAGTAAGGGATATAGTTTAGAAGATGGCGGTGAAGAACCCAACAAGACGCTTTCGGGTCGGAAAGGAGCTGCTGATGACAGGAAAGAGGATTTGCAGATTGGTGTCAATCGAACCAAAGACAGTGCAAATAACAATACAAATAACAATGCTAAAGACATTTCTCATCATTCTACAAACACTGCAACTAGTAATACTACAAACACTGCGAAAGACCAACCCATCAGCAACTACCTGCCGTTCGCCCTTCAGCGCATCCGACTCGCCAGCCGGCTCTGGAAGCTTCCTCTCAACGAGCGCAAGCGCAGAGTGGCGGATTGTCTCGAGATTCCCCTGGAGACCATGAACGCGTCGAGGGAGCTTCTCTTCCAGAAGTGCGTCCTCGCGCTGGCGAAACGCATCCTGAGCGAGGTGATCGAGGAGGAGGTGCGCGGGTCCGTCTGGCTCTACATGGCCATCGCGAAGAATGTCGTGGAGGGGAGAACGCGACCTGTGAAGGTGCAGTTTTCCAGTATCGATGTGAAGGTGAGGAAACACCTCTTCCTCACCTACGAGGCCATCAGCATGGCTATTCGACTGGCGTTCTCGCCGTTTTCCATTCTCCATCTTGATGTGAATGACATGTTCATTAAGGTAGGCTTGGGTTTGGGTTGTGACGGGAAGAGGGTTGAATTTCGCCGTTTCCTGGAGGAGTACTACCGTCTGTCGTGTTCGTATGGTTGTTTGTTTCAGTCAATTCCTCATGGAGTTTGTTTATTTCGATTTGGGTCAGAAGTGTAATCCGTAATGAACGTACTCTCTCCTAGACGACAGAAACGTCGTTTCCAACAGAGATGATGTCCTTTTCTCTCCGATCGTTCTGTGGAACAAGATTGTTGAAGAGTCAAATGCAGCAAAGCGAATCCTTGTTGTTTGTGAGGATTGTCTTCGTTCGGAGTATGAAACACTCTGCTTGGTGACTCATCTCCAAAACGTCCGTGTTCTGCCCATTTCACAGATCCAAGAGGGTTCTCGAATGAAGCAGTAAGGATGAATAGGATCCGTTTCCCGTTTAGAACCAGCATTCTTCTGTCGCTGTACAACCAAAATGTGCTTTCCGACAAGATCGTTGCGGTTTCTCCGGAACCCAGCATTCCCCCAAAGGGTCTTCATCTCGACACACTGCTTGACTATATGGACTTCAAGAAGGCAGATTCCATTGGACTTTGCATCCGTAATTCCGCTGTTGCGTATGGTTCGATGCTCTCTCATACTCCTTAGATCGCTTCCTGTTTTCAGAGAAAAGTTGACTTTACTCGGGTCGAACAGCAATTACATGATATACACGAATCAACTCCCCTTCATCATGAGCATGGCGTATCTGTCCGTTTGCTTTAATTCTTTCGTTGACGTAGATACAGGATGTGGCGCAGTCGAATCAAGCTCCCACGTACATCACCATTCCGTTCCTCCCGATCCTCGTACATGATCAAGCCTCTCTCAGGGAAGCGGTGAAACTCTATTCCGATCCTGCAAACGATCTGAGCCAGAACCCGTCTTCCGTGATTGGAGAGTGCTACGCGCGCATCGGTCTCATCGGAAATCCCTCCGATGGCTACTACGGAAACACAATTAGTGTTAGCGTGGAAAACTTTTGCACACACGTTTCGCTGGTAAAGTCAGACCATCTCGAGATCATTCCTCATCCCATGTGAGTTTTCACGCTGTAACTCATTAAAAGAAATGATCCAACGCGTTTCGATTCCATTCGCAACCTTCACTCTCATTTCCAGAAGAATGGCTACTCTGTTCGTTTTCTCTTTTCCGTTCACTTTCAGGGAGGAGTGCGATTGCTCTCGGCATCGATAAACCACTTCTTCAAGTATGTGAGAGAACGAGGCATCTACATCAATGAAACGCCCTTCACCCTCAGCTACGATACCACTATTCCGCGCCAAGTGGGCCTTTCGGGATCATCCTCGATCGTCATCGCCACTCTTCGAGCTCTGCTGGAATTCTATCGCATTTCGGTAATTTAACAGAATTATTATGACAGCAGACAGAGGAATTCTCGCCATTGGAGCAGATCAAGTGGGCACTTCAAGTGGAGACGGAGGAGTTGGGAATTACAGCGGGTCTTCAGGACCGCGTGGTGCAAGTGCTCAACGGCTGCATTTCGATGAACTTTGACCGCGATGCCATCGCATCGACGGGAAACGGCATCTACGAGCGCATTGACACCTCTCTTCTCCCTCCACTCTTTCTGGCATACGCACAGGCTCCCAAGGACATATCCGCTTAACTGAGATTCAGGTACCTTCATTCCACTCGGGAAAGTTCCACAGCAACGTGAAGCAGCGATGGCTTGATGGAGATCGCTTCATCCAGGAGCGCATGGACGAATATCCTGCAATGATGGCACATCGAGTTGCTTGACGGCAGAATCGCGTCGCTTCCTTCCAAATTCCTCCAGGCATTGAAGAAGCGCGATGAAAAGGCGATGAAAGAGAGCATCGACCGCAATTTCAACTTGCGACGCGAGATTTGGGGCGATGAGGCGCTTGGGGGACCTTCTGGACCCAATTTGCGCATGATCGAGGTAGGGACATGAGAGGGTGACCATTCAGATCGCGCGACGCCACGGAATGGCGGCGAAGCTGTGCGGTTCAGGAAGCGCGATCGTGATGATCCCGGGTTTCGAGTACACGGAGGAGATGATTACGGAACTGCGCGAGTGGGTTTCCAATTCCGCTGTGACTCCTAGGGAGATGGAGAGAGACGGTTTCAAGGTAGAGAAAGTGCGCATCCACAAATTGTCTGTTTGTGCCAACAAACACGGCCATTATACATAAAGGTCCACATTCACTCGCTTGCTAGGCATTTCTGCCTCATGCTCCTCCTTCGTCCTCAATGGCATCTCCTCCTTCTCCTTCGGCTCCCCGTGTATCATCTCATTTTCCGTAACCTCTCCGACGGGCTCTCCGAGCACCTGCATGGGCTGGACCTGCATCGGCATCGAGAGCACCTGCATCGGCACCTGCTGCACTTGCACCGACTGCGGGAGCGGCAGCATGCTCATGCCCGAGAGCGACGACATCTGCATCGGCAATGGGAGCGATGCGCCGTATCCCGGCTCATAGAGGTCGTTCATCATCACCATCGACATCTCTTCCTGGGGCCGCCGATTGCGCTTGGCACCACGGTGATGCACGGTCGGGATGGAGGACAGCATTCCGGTGAGCTTCGCGGAGTCGGCGCCGAAGGGAGAGGTCACGTTGGGGTCTTCCGAGACCGATACCACTAGACGTGAGGGGCGATGAAGATGCGGACTGGACTTGATGTTGCCGGCCTGTACGTCGGGCGCGTAGGGAGTGAACATTTGTTTGTACGCTTGATATGCCTGCAGCACGTGGCGGATGAAGTCGTCGTAGAGCTCATTCTTCTCCGGCGGGATGGATTGGCACAGAAGGGAGTCATTGTAACTACCCATCGGAGACATGAGCTTCTGGCGTGAGGAGGGAGGATAACGCCCACATGGTCGGGATCTTTGCTGATGAGCTCGCCCTGCAGGTCGAGGAGCTGCATGTAGTCGATACAGTAGGAGACGATCCGGATGTCCGAGCTCTTCATGTTCTGGCTCGCCATGTACTTCTTGTAGTCGATTTGGAGGAATTCGGCGGCCTCGCGCTTCAGCTCGGCGTCCTTGTTGAACTCGTCGCCGATGAATTTGTACAGTTTGCGCAGCTTCTTTCGCATCGTCGAGTACCAGTGGTTTTTCACGGAGTTGTCTGTCCTACACGTCGTGGCCACCCATTGGGCGTACCTTCCCGGAAGGTGTTTTGCGATTTCGGCCCACTTGTTGCCGTATTGCTTCTGCAGTGTGTAGATCAGTTCTTCCTCCTCCGGCGTCCAGTCCTGCTTGGTCACTGCGGGGTCCAGAGAGTTGAGCCATCGATTGCGACACTGCTTGGTTGTGCGGGCGATTCCCGTGCAGTCCTTGAGCGCGCCGGCAATCATAGACCAGTGTCCGACGCCGTAGGTGTTGACGTACTGCGCGAGGAAGCCATCTTCCTCCTTACTCCAGGGACGACGGGTTTTCGGCACCGCATCATCCTCGATGGGAACTTCTTTGATGTAGTCCATCTGAAACTCCAGGGCGTTACGAGAATGAAAGATGAAACTGTTGAGGATGGCTCGGGTTCGGGCGGGGAAGGGCCCAGTGGAGCGGGGAGGTGGGGGACCATAGGGGCCCTTTTGGAATTGGGCGAAACAAACACGAAGAATGATACAAAGTCTATCGATACAGCGAGGTCTTAAAAATGGCGTCCAAGATGTCCGTTTCCGACAGTTGGCCATAGTCTTTACTCATGTTGACGAGGATCATGTAGGACTTCTAGAGATGATGCAGATGCAGCAGGAGGACAGCAAACGACTCCTGGATGAGTGCGCTGGAAGAGGGTGTGATGACGTGTGCGACATCATAGTCGTCCTCGAAGGGATCTTCGATGCAGAGCTGCATAGTCATTTTCCACATGCTGTCGCAGCACTTTTCCTCCCTGTCGAGAACGCCCCTCTGTCGGATGGTGACGACGGAGTGGATATAGTCAAGCTGGAATCCGTAGTAGTAGAAGAAGCGAACGAGGAGTTCGCCGATGCTCATAGTATTCTGCTTGGCGAAGCGGCTGAGGAGCTGCAGGTCGCGCGGCTGGTAGAAGTAGGTATTGTAGGGCGTGCCGTCGTAGCTGTCGACGATCATCTCGGGGAGGCGCGCGCTGGTGGCGGGCGCGAGGCCGTTCCAGTTGGGCGGGAGTTGCTGCGTGAGAGAGAAGAAGGAGAGAAACCTGGAGGACGGGGAGGAGCGGCGGCTCGACGGCCGACTGGAGGAAGTGGATGAGAAGAAGCATGTATCCGTAGGAGGAGAGGGTTTTGAGGACGGGCGTGTTGAGATTATTGAGTTTGGCCCTAGTTGATATCATCGCACACAACACGACCATTTCTTGAGGATGATGCCGAGGATGCGGACGCGCTTGTCGATGAAGGAGTAGGTCTTGAGAAGGAAGGTGTTGCGGATGGGGAGGATGTTGTTGAAGCAGAGATCGCACTGGATGTGCGTGATGGGGTCTTCGAAGCGGATCACGGGGATGCGCGCGTGCAGACGACTGCTGTCCACCTCCGTCATCTCCAGCGTCTCCAGCACGCGACAGACCTCCTCCGCCAGCTGCGGCACCTGCTCCACCTGGATGGACTTGTCCACGAGACACAGGTCCATATCGCTCCCGTCCGTGCCGAAGCCGTTGTTGCTGCTCCCGTAGATGCTGATCAGACTGTGTTGGAAGCGCTGCGTGCGGTGGAAGCCCTGCATGAGTCGGTTGATCAGGTCCTCGCTAGTGGATGATCCTCATCGGATGATCCTACCGAGAGGTATAAAACGACTCCTTCGGACACAGCAGATGGTACTCCGCCACACACTGCGCGTGTAACGCGCTCAGGAAGGCCGGATTCAGCGGCACGAACCGCACGTGCGGCGGCAGACTGTGTTTCACCTTCATGTGCAACGCCAGCTGCTCGTCGTCCGGCAGGAATACATGGCAAATGTGACAGTACCGCTGCAGCAGCGCCAGCAGGCGACGCACGAGCGTGGGCTCCAGACGCTCCAGGAGGAAGGGACGCTCGACGAAGCTCTCGAGGAGGTGGCGCAGGTTGCTGCAGACCTGCGGCGTGTAGGTGTCGGGGAGCGGGGAGAGAGCGAGCGGGTCGAGCAGCGTGGCGAGACAGCGCGAGAGGACCTCGGGATGCTGCCAGCCATCGAGGTCCACGATGTACTGGAAGGTGGAGAAGAGACTGTTGATGTTGAAGGAGACCATGCTACGGTCGCCTGCCTTCTGCTCCACGAACTTGACCGCCTCGTCCAGGTCGCAGCCGCGGATCTGCCTGTGAGGATTATGCAGGGAGAGAATACCGTGACCACCACCTCGTTGCTGTCCATCACCGAAAACGTGTCCAGCGAGTGGAAGTAGCGGAAGGTGTATCTGCCCGCGTGTTTCGGCGCGTAGAAGCGACAGGTGAGTTTCCGGAATCGTTCGGCGTTGCTGGTCATGCGGGCGTAGTGCAGCTTGGAGACGTGGCGCTGAGTGATGGACTTGGTGGACTGGTACTGGAAGACCTTGAAAAGCCCCAGCCAGTCGTCGGGACGATAGTCCGCTTCCCGCAGCAGCACCGTCACCTCCACCTCGCAGCCGGGGTTCGTCATCGCCGGCACCGCCGTGATCGACGGCGTGATCGGCACCACCTGCAGCGGCTCGAAGAAGTCGCGCGGCAGCTTCTCCGGCTGGTGGAGGAGCGAGAGCAGTGAGCGCTCGGCGGGGGCGGGCGGAGCCTGGTCGAGCGGGAGGGGGAGGGGGAGGGGGAGGGGGAGGGGGGGTGTGGTGGATGGCGTTGGTGTGGTTGGTGTGGTTGGTGTGGATGAGGGTGATATGGTTGGTTTGGTAGAGGATGAGGATGAGGATGTGGTTGGTTTAGTGGAGGATGAGGACGTGGTTGGTTTAGTAGAGGATGAGGATGTGGTTGGTTTGGTAGAGGATGAGGATGTGGTTGGTTTAGTGGATGGCGGTGGTGTGGTTGGTTTAGTAGAGGATGAGGATGTGGTTGGTTTGGTAGAGGATGAGGATGACTTAGAAGACGAGGATGGTGGGATGGTTGGTTTCGTGGAGAAGGATGGCTTCGTTGACTGTGAGGAGGAGGATGGCTTCAAGGATCCTGTGGCTGGTGGCTGGGGAGCAGGAGACACCACCGGCTTTGCTGCTGCCACGGGAGCAGCCACTGAAGCCACTGCAGCAGCTGGAGCAACAGCAGCCACCACCGGCTTCACCTCCACGGGAGAAGACTCCGCTGCCGCCAACTTGGGCTTCGGGGCCGGCCTCGTCGGCGCCGGCTTGGGAGCCGCCGACTTTGCAGAAGACGGCTTCGACACGGATTTACCGCCCTTCGATCGCTCCACCGGAGAATGAACCGGCACGTGAGCTGGTTTGGACGGGGCTTTCGCCTCTTTCCCGGGAACGGGAGCCGGCCTCTCTGGAGCAGCACTCGCCTGCTTCGGAGAACCCTTCTCACTCGATTTCATCACGGGCTTTCGCGGCTTCTTTCCAGGAACCGATCCCTCGCCACGCCCGTGCTTTGGGATTGGATTCCGCGTCGATTTGTATCGCGGATTTGAATGAGCCTGCTTATCATCCGATTCACTATGAGGATCTGTTTGTAAAAATACAACAATAACGCCACGATCACTTGAAAGAGGCTCCGTCGGAGATGGCGTCATTTCAGGAACTCGACTCACTGAGGAAAAAATGGTATCTTTCTCGTTCACAGACTCCTTTGGCTGTGCGTCTACAGAAAAATCATTCGAAATCCGCAAGAATCACTTGGCGGTGAAGAAAGAGGCTTCCGAGCATCATATCGCTTTCCGCGGTCCGATTTTACCCGGGGAGAAGGAGCGCCTGTCACTGACTAGCTGTCAATTCAATCCCACATCACCCACATGGGAAAACCTACAAGCGGCTCCTCTAGGACAACTCCCCGTAAACAGCATGTCCTGGCACAACTCGACACTCATAGTTCCGTTTTTGGGTGTTCATTCCACTCAGACGGCGTTTTGGCGTCGGCATTTCTGTTTCGCTATGCCCTCTAGAACGCGAAAGACGGTTGGCAGCGATGTCTATGTGAACGTTGGTGACCACAGAACTCGTTTCCCGTAGGTGTATGATCTGGTTGATTGGAATTCCTATCTGTACAGTAGGAGAATCGGATTGGCATGCAATGTAGATATCGGACTTGGACTTTTTCACAGCGGCGTGGAGATCAATGGTAGGGTCTTCAGATGTCCTGCTTCCATAGGCGCCGAGTATTCATTTGGAGAAGAGACTGGAATCACGAAGGGAATTCCAAAGGAGGTGATGGGTGCTTCGTTCCGAGAGAGCATCTTTATGGGAAAGACGTTTCTAACAGACGACGAGATTGACCGGCGAATTGATACTCTGCGGAAATCGTATCGGGGGGATCAGTATCACATGGTACTGAAGTGGGCTGTGAGCTGGAACTTTCACCCACAGGAATTGCAACAACTTCTCGAACGATTTGTGCATGCAGCTCCTCGGCACTCCGATTCCTTCCTACATCAATCGATGCGCGTACATTGGATCTTGGTTTTCATGCTTGTTTCCAAGTCCAGAAACGGAAACGGAAGAGAAGACTCGTTTTACAGGTGTGGGGAACCGGATAAAGCCGTCTCGTGTGAGCACGTCAGACTCCGAAGCCTATCGAAGGGAAATGCGTTTACGCGCGTTTGGTCAGAGCTCTTCTGTTTTCTAATAAACATGTCAATCCACCTTCACTCGCTTCTCCGTATCCTCTTCGGGTGCGTGGTCCCGCTTGTTCTCCGAAGGTTCCTCTTCCTTCTCCAGCTCCTTCATCATGCTGTCAAACTCATCATCCAAAACCGACTTCCGGGGGGGCAAGTCACCCTGCGCCTCCAGGACTTTCCGGCTCGTCAGGAAGGGCAGGTTGATGTTGAATGCCATGCTACGCTCCAACAGCTCGTCCACGTATTCATCCATGTGAATGATCTTCCACCCCTCAGGTGAATTCAATCGCAACTTGCGGTAGTCACTGTAAAAGGGCTCCAGTGTTTTGTATATGAGTTCGGGCGTTCCAACCAGTCGGAGATAGAACATGCCCAACGCCGTCACATATCTACCTATTCATTCATGCACAGAAACTCACTTATAATCTTCATTGTTGATAAACTCTAGAATAATGTCCATGTCTGGACCGATTTGCAATAGTTTCAACACCAAACAGATGAACGGAGTCGGACGATACACTCCGCTGTATGCAGTGCCTACATGGTCCAATTCCATGGCACGGTCAATAATCGTCAACGCAGAAAGACCAAAACACTGCTCTTTCCAGTAGTCGCACTCATAGATCTTGTCTCGCAGAATCTTTTCGATCTATTAGTCAACTCGCTTTGTCATGGGCACCAAATACTGGGGATTCTGGCCGTGGACATTTCCCGCCTCTCTTGCAGTTACGTTTGCCATAACACGACGAAAAGAGTGCCATTCGGAGGAATTGCGCCACTGCCGCAAATCGTGGATTTCATAGCCCATTCTTCCAGAAAGGAGTGGTGTGCTTCCAATAGCTCATCTATGCAATCAATTCTACTCTCTGATGATGATGTTAGATATATCTGCAATACATGTAATATAATGTTCCGATCAATCGTAACATCGAGTAGACAGCTCGAAGCAAGGATTGATTTGCTAACTGATTCTACCCGCGGTTATTCCTTCCTTCCTTCCAGCAAAACAGTTGAATGCAGAGCTCGAACAGTTCCTATCGTTTTCATGTGTACAAGCGTATCGAGCACATCGTTACGTGGAGATTTGGTTTTAAATTGACCGTAGGTTGGCGAAACAAGCGGTACAGTTCGATTACGACCGTCAGTACCCGGAAGCATTAACGCTTTACGGAGTGTGTTGTACTCTGCTGAATGCAGAGATAACTGTACTGTTTATCAACCCTTATCATCCTAGGCGTGGGATCCGTGCTGCGATGAATCTGTAAGGACCAAGCTGATCAATCTGCGTTCTGTTTACAGTAGCCGCATCGATCGGATTCAAGAGGACCAGCTGTCCTCCATTTCAGCGGGATGTGAGGTAAGAAAAATAAGTGAATTCCTGATCTAGTACAATGAGGACCTGTCTAGTTTCGATCCTGTTTTGGTTGAGCTCTGGTCATCACTGTAATTCTGTAGAGACGACGGCTATCCCCGGCATCCACCGGTCTTCTTCGCCAACATGATAGCGTCATCACTCGAGTGATCGTTCTTTTGTTGTTTCATGTAGGTGAACAAACTCCTTCAAATGATCAAGGGGAATCCCGTTTCCCAGTACTTTATTCTCCCATCACAGCTTTTTGAAGTGAAACAGGCGATGATTCCTCTGTACAACGAGAAGATGACACTCTTTCGCTCGCTCGGCTCGGTATCATTCAGTACATTGTTGCCATCGCTGTTGCTCCGCACCGCGGAACAGATCTTTAACGCCTTGCTAACGTTCAAGGTATTCATTTTCTCCTCTTTCGAGTAGACACAATGTGAGTCGCAATTGAACTACACCTACGAAAGCAAAGAACTGACCTACTCCGTTCCACGACGGAGCCATCTATCAATCTGGAGGGATTTTTCAACCAGTATGTCGCGATCTGCGGACATCGACCTCACTCTCTACAGGAAGGAGCTCGATGGAGCGCTGAAGACACTGGCGTCTCTCCCTGCGTTTGAGATGTTAGCAAAAGACCCTGTTGGGATGGACAGTTCGTGTTCACTGTAGAGGAAGCGGTCGAGTGAAGAGATGGAGGAGGACCGACGCACCCTTGCAGCCGTGGACAACTGTAAACTGATGATCCACGATGTTTTTCTCCCGGTGATCCTCGCAGATATTCACTATCTGGCTTCCGCGTACATTGACTACCGAAAACAGATGCTCTTAACTCCCTCGTTTGTTTGTTAAACCACTCATTCTTTTCTTTCGGACGAAATGGACTGGTTTACCCGCATCTACTATGTTATTCTCGTCCTCCTTTCTGCTTCGGTCGTGTATATGACAGTCAAGATCAACAATCTCTCCTATGAGATGTATTGCCGGTTAGAAACTGCTAAACTGTAGGACGATCAACGATACATCCAGTTCTGCGAGAAAAGTAGAAAAGGAAATACCCCGAGCAACGCGGAAGGATATGCCTCCATCGTCCGCTATGGAGAATGAGGAGTACGATGCGAAGGAGATGGATGCTGCGATGCACTACATAGACTTCCAGAAATCGAACTGGTACAGAACTCGGGTGGAATAAGACTGCTTAGGAAGGACCTCTTTGAACTGCGCAAGAAGGTGCTTGACGAACAGTATTTGGAGTGGGCGTGGCAATTCGTGTTCACTGGTAGAGATGTTCCTGATTTGTTTCCCGTGGACGGAAAGGAGTGAGGATTTGAATTTGGATTCACTGTAGTCCGAACTATTCTGACGTCCATCTCCACGACACGAAGCAGGGCTACTACATTCTCCTTCTCCACAACGTGTGCTACGACTTCAGCAAGAGTGAGATGAGCATCTATGTAAAGGATGAAAAGGATGTGGATCTGTCGGCCATTCCCAAGGGTGGACTTGTTTCTCCTCTTTCACGTAGTGTTCCCTTCTGGCTGGGGATTCCATCTCCGCAAGCAGCCCTTTCCCAACCATCCCACAACGATCAAGAATCCCAACAGCTACATGCTGATTCCTCACAGCGCCCGTAACATTGCTCACTACATGGAGGTTTACAATATCATCTACCACGTTCTCCACCAGCCGCATCGCTACCCTCGAGTGATTGCAGCATTCTCTAAATAACAAACAGATCGATAACATCTTCTATCCCACAATGGAAAACAAGCAGATTTACCTGTGGATTAAGGAATATAAGGAGATCGGTCTCACATTGTACCCTTCCACTCACCAGTTCGATAACATCTTCAAGGAAGGAATGATTGCCATTTCCACAGACAACCAGCTCTGTTTCCGACGAATCGTAGTCCTTTTTCCCATCTGCCAATCAGATTGCGCCGAGTCGTATGTCGTATCTCTTTTACGGTGGCATTTTCATATCACCCACCGAAGTGGAAACTCTCCGTGCGGCCGCGTACAAGTACTACAAGTTGGATCCCATTCGCAAGGGAAGAGTGAAGCCCCATGTGATGATGATGACGCGATCGAAGGTCGCTGGAAATCTTCCCGGTCGTCGCATCGCCAATCAGGAGCAGCTTGCGACCTATCTGCGTCGCGGAGACGTCCATTCCCGATGGCGTTGTGATGTGTAGAAGTGGCTCTTCTCGGAGGCTGCGATGGAGTTGCTGACGCCTGCGCAGCAAGTAGAGCGAATGATGACCACAGACGTCCTGATCGGTGTATTGGGTTCCGGTTTTGCAAACAGCGTGTTTATGCTTCCCGGAAGCGTGGCCGTTTCCTTTTCACCGCCATTCGTGGGCGGTTTCTTTTTCAGTACGATGGCGGAGTATAGTCAGATTCGGTATATCCCCGTGTTCAATTATAGTATCATTCCTCCGAAGGAATGTACGGGACTGCTTGGCCAGTACGGAGAGATGAAGTCGGATTCGGAGTACTGCTTGTCCACATTGTACACGTCGGATATTTACTTCAACATCGGCACGATAAGCAGCATTCTCCGACAAGCGCTTACGCATCTACGTATCCATAAGTTCCGGACTCAGTGATTGTGATCATCCCGTGACCATGTTTGTGAACAAACACTCCAAATGAGTACTCAAGTTAGAATGGCATCAACCACTTAGAAGTAGAGCTTCTTGAAGAGGTAAGCAACTCCAGCCTTGGTCTTCTCCTTCTCGTTCTCATTCTGCTTCAGGTAGCTACCGTTCACACAACAACAGTGTCTCTCACCTCTCCTGGAAGGTCTTGGCAATGGCCTTCAGAGCCTCCTTCTTCTTATCAGCCTCCACTCCCTCCTTGGGCAGAGCAGCGAAGTCGTACTCCACAGAGTATCTATCACGTCAAAGAGTGGCTCCATCACAAACCTGGTAGGCATGAAGTGCTGGAGATTCATAACCTTGGTGAACACTCTCATCTGAGTTCTCTTGTTGATCTTCTTCTCAGACATGCTTCTGGTGACCTTGCGAGGAGCGCGCTCCACACCGACAACCACAGCATAAGGGAACTTATGCTTATCGCTGCCGTTCTCGTTCACACGCACAATGACGGCCTTCTTACCGGCATACTTGCCAGAGAGAACAACAACAACCTTTCCGGGCTTAAGACACTTCACCATCTACGCAAGCATAAGACATGCATTTCTATTCAATCCTACGGTATTCGATTTCCACTTGAGTAGAGAATTCTGCAGAAAAACCTGTTCGACATGGGTGGCAACCGTCTGGTCAGCCCCCACTTCGCCCCACACACCTCATCGGAGGGTTGCTCTTTCCAAACAAACAACAGAACTAGAGTACAATTAAGGAGACAGAGGAAAACGAAACGTTTTTGCCTTCGAACGCAGGCGGATCGAGTACGGGGTTTCCCGTGGCGAGAGGCAGAATCCTACAAGTCAGTTCGGCTTTCCGAATGCAACTGGATCGGAATCCGGATCGTCTTGCGCGGCTGGATCATTTTGCTCTAGACATCAGCAGATAGTGAAAACGCGACAAAGTGGCACTCGCCCACGACCATCACATCGCCCTTGGTTTTGGACCAGTCCAAACCGATCATCTGCATCTGCCCTGTCACCATCCTTCATTTCCCACCTTGTCCGTGCAGTTCGTCACCACTGCGGTGACTATCGTTGTCTCGTGTGCAGGAATGGACTCGGGAGTCTCGTAGTAGCCATACACGCCATAAGAAACCACATTCTACTCTAAATTCACGGGAGAGAGGTGTACGGAAGCGAGGATCTGATTGCTGTTCAACCCGATTTCTCCGTGGCCCGGCGCCGAGAAATGGATGACGAGCGATCCGATGGGCTGGTTCTCTGCGATGGTTCCCTGAACGATGATCACATGAGCCAGCTTTTGCTGCGGCTGCAATGCGGTGAGTCTACCTTCAAGAGAAGCAATCGGGACGACTTGGTGAAGGAGTTGTAGAAGACCTTGGTAAGTCCCTTGGACGTGTCCTGCAGCGAAACGGAATGCAGAAGCATGGGACAAGTCAGACGGTTGGTGATCGTCGAGCTGATCATGTACTGGTCGACGGTGACCTGGCTGCGGGTGAAGGAGAGATCGAACGGTTTCAGCGATGTAAAGCTTGGGGAGGAGAGTCCAACGGAGTCTACCTGAGCGATGCTGTGAGAACAAAAGGAGTATATGAATTATCGCATGTGACAGTGACGCGAACGCTGCGCTTAATCAGGTAGAAATGAGGTACATGTGCTTACCGAGGTCGCGAATGAGTTTTGCGTAGCGGAACGATTTCGTCGTTCCCGGACCCAGGGTGATGTTTGAGTTGCTTGCAGACTGCGTTCCGGAGGAAGGAGCGACTTCATCGAGAGGACTTGAACGGGAGGACGAGAGAATCGTTCCCGTATCCGGACTGATCTCCGCTTTGATTGCCTGAATTTGCACGGGAGCCGAGTCATCATTCACCACCGTCAGAGAGAAGAGCGCCTTTTCTCCGATAAACACGTCCAATCTGCATAGTACATATTCTGGAGAAAAGATACGATGAATCGATCAGAGAGTATCCCAGCGACAACGAGGGGATGGAGCTCATCGACGGGAGCGACGCGTAACCGTCGAGAAACGTCGTGTTGGGCAATCGCTTCACTAGATGTGACCCATGATCCTTCTCCCAACGTAGCAGCGTTACTGGGAACGGGGCATTGCTCATACTACAAAAAACGCCAAATCAAACAAAATGCAAAATGGAATAATCCTTGGTTTGACGGGTTGTTCGATAACCACTTCAAAACTCGGCATAGTTGTTCTTATTCTAGCTGTGATTTCATGCGTGGCTATTTGTTAATTAGCATATTGTGTGCCCTTTTCTGTGTTGGTTTTGGTGATGAAAGGAATACGAACAATGCTGCAGCTTCTGCGGACCCCTTTAGCCAAAAGATTGACGCTGAGATGGTTCCTGACAGTCTTTCTGTGAAGTGTTGGGGTTTGAGGGAAATGGCTGAATCGTAGGGGATATGCGAAAAGGCACGATGGAGGAGTTCCTATCGGCCTATGGAAACAAGATAAACACATTGAAGGAACTGGAGATTGAGGGTACGGTACGCGGAGACGAGTTGAGTTGTAGGAATGACGAACAAGATGACGGACACGCTGCTGCAGTCTGTCAGCGAGCTGCTCACGACTTCGGAGTGCTCGTTGGTTTCCGTGACGCTGAAAGGTATTCAGGACCGGTTCTGTCCATCGATGAAGCGCGAGGAGAAGAAGCGTCCGTGCAAGATGAGTCGGGAGGCGATTCTCCGCCAGTTTCCCGTGGTGTTTGCGAAGTGTCCCCTGGAGGAGTTTTCCATCGAGACGAACGCCTTCTCGGCCACGGGGATCATCGAGCTGGTACAGCACATGACATCCGGACAATTTCCGTCTCTTCGTTTCCTGAACATCGACGGTAGTTCCATCTCATTGCTCTTACCCCAGACAACAACTATAACTTCGACAACATCGCGCTTCCGCGCCTGGTCCGCATCGTCAACGATCTCCCGTCCTCAATCGACGTGCGTTCCTTCTACATCGACACGGCGAGTCCCTCTGTTTCCAAATCCCCACCTAGACGTAATCACCCACAATCACGGCATCGACACCCCCTTCCGCTACAACTTCGAGCAGCGCTACCCCGCCGACTGCGCCTTCTACTGTCTCCCTAAACGACACACTCAACGGTAGCCGAGCCCATCAAAGACGAGGAGTTCGAAATCCTGGTCAAATACCAGCCCTGTATCTTCGCCCGCTCGCTGCTCGCCCACGGCACCAGTCGCGGAGCCCCCTGGGTCGCCGCCATGACCGCCATGTTCCGAAACGCCGTCTTCACCGACATGCGGAATATGGAGATTTTCGGGAACGAACTCGTGCGCGGCGATTTGAACGGACTCTTCGATACCTTCACCGCGGAACATTTCCCCTCCCTCCAGTCGCTCGACATGTCCTGTAGATCCCCGCGGGTACTGTGATGTAGCCAACGGACTCGTCTCGGTGCGGATTTCGAGGGATTTTCTGCCCGCGCTGGAGAAGCTCATGTTGGACAGTCGGGGTGGTCGGGGTTTTGCATGTAGCGAACGAGTTAACGAGCGTGGTCATCGAGGCGGGCGCGTTGCCGAAGCTAGATTCGCTGAAGCTAGGATGTCATCATCATGATGTCGCTCAATTGCAGATAATCGCCTCACCGAGTTCTCCGCCGGCGAGGGAGCGCTGCCGAGGCTGCAGAAACTCTATTTGGATAGTTGATGTGCGATCTCGCTCTCAGGTAGACAATCATCTGCAGCCGGATGTCGTCCGCAGCGTCGTGAATGCGCCCTTCTCGAAATCGCTCACCATTCTCTCACTCTTCAGTAGGGGAAAAGAGGACCTGCGAGGTAGATAATCCTACCATCGCGGAGAAGGCGGAGGAATTCGTGCAGATTTTCACTGAGGCTATCAAGAATGGTCGCTTCGAGAACTTGAAGATGTTGTACTTGGGACGTAGGAGTGGGAGAGCGTTGAAACCGCAGAATGCGGGTTGAAGCCGTATTGCAGTGATCTGCAAGCTGTCGCAAAGGAGTACATTCCTACCCTTAGGCACATCACCTGCTTCTAAGGAGTATCGTGACTGAACGTGTTGCTGTTTGTTTGAGTCATCATTGCACGAGTGGGATATGCAATTTGTCATTCGAGACTGCTCCATTCTACTCATTTCATTCTTATTGCCATGAACAACCTGGCGATTGGCGATCGCGTGGTCGACGACTCCAATTACCTAGGCATTGACTGTTACATGATGCTGAGAAATAGGAACGGTAGCCTACGTCGGACCCATCTGTTTGTCAAAACCCACTATCCGGTGGATCGGTGTGATTTGGGACCAGAAGGGACGTGGGAAAAACAACGGGTCGCTCTCCGATGCCACTGGTCTCCATGTCTACTTTTCCTGCGATCCTCTCTGCGGTTCGTTCGTGCAGCCTGCGAAACTGCGCAAATGCTACTCGATCCAAGAAGTGTTTCAAACCAAGTGGGATTGCGCACGCAAATCGAATTGCAGATATAAGAAGGAGGGGAAGGAGTCGTATCAGGCTTCCGAACGAATGGACAAGTACGAGTTGGTCGGCATGGACGCCATCGCGGAGCTGCAGCGGAGCCGGTGTATTCGGACGGCGGATCTGACGAACCAAATGATCTGCGAGTTAGGGGACTGTGACTCGCAGCTCCTCCTCCTTGAGAATCTGAACATCAGCAGCAACCAGATCCACCAGTGGTCGCAGCTTGTTCGCATCATCGACTCGCTTCCCCGTCTGCGATTGCTCCTCATGAATGACAATCTCCTCCAGCCCGGTCCGGAGCGACTCTCGTACTCCTCTCCGCTTGAGGTTTGGTTTGGCATTGCATACGATGCAGACTCTGGCCTTGTCAAAAACTTCGCTTCACTACAACGCTCTTCTGCCGCTATTTCCCTCGCTTCCCCGTCTCTCGACGCTTCTGTTGGCCTACAACGCGATGAGCGAGCCTCTCGCGGGCGTCTGTCCCGCCTCGCTCCGCTCGCTCGACCTGACGGGGAATTGTTTCTCCGAGTGGTCGGCGCTGGCGGCTGTGAACGCGTTTCCGAGTGTCATCTCGCTGTGTCTGGAAGGGAATCCGATTGGAGGAGGGGATGATGATCGTGAAGGTGATTCATGGAATGAGAATCTTGTCAATAATCCTCATAATGAGAATCTTGTCAATAATCATAAAGAGAATCTTGTCAATTATCATAATGACAATCTTGTCAATAATCCTCATAATGACAATCTTGTCAAGGATACACCTATTGAGAATCCTGTTAATAATCCTCATAATGACAATCCTGTCAAGGATACACCTATTGAAAATCCTTTGAACGACCCTCATAAGGATACTCCTCTAAAGGATACTCCAACTACTTCTCCCATCAACAACACTTCCATTAATCACTCTCCCAACAATCCTCCCATCAATCCCACTCCCCTCCACTCCCTCACCTTCCCCCACATCACCTCCCTCAACGTCGCCGCCACTCCCCTCGTCTCTCTCCGCGCCCTCCTCGCCCGTTTCCCCGCGCTCACCGACCTCGAGCTGCGCCGCACCCCCTGGTACGTCGCCGCAGAGGCCGCGCGCGGCACCGTCATCGCGCTCTGCCCCGCGCTGACGCAGCTGAACGGCGCCACCGTCACTGCGGCCGAGCGGCGAGAGGAAGAAGTCGCCTTCGTGCGGCGCGAAGTCCAGCGGCTGCTGGAGCGGAGAAAACTCTCGCTGGCGCAGCTGCTGCGATTGCCGAGGCCGCTGGCGGAGCAGCCGGAGCTGGAGGTTGGGAAGGAGGCGGAAAATGAGGTGTAGCGGCTGGTGGCTGTTCACGGATACCCGAGTCTGCAGCTGGGTGGCGAGCGACGGGCGCGACAGGTGACGGTGTTCGTGGGGACGAAGGGTAGGAGTGGGGAGGAATCGACAGGTAGGGGAGGGGAGGGAGATGAAGTTCCCAGCGTCGCTGTCGGTGCGACAGCTGCTACAGATGGTGTGTCGGCTGTTTCGGAAGCAGGCGGTGCATGTGAGACTGTTCACGTACGCGGACAATCGGAAGATGTATTTGAGCGACGGGATGAAGACGCTGGAAGATGTGGGCGTGGAAGACGGATGTGTGATCGGATTGGAGGATGTGAGGGATATTGTATTCTTGAATTTGCTTGTTTGTTTGGATTCTTACAACAAACACACCACTCCAGAAGGGAATGACTTGTGAAAAAGGTCTCCAATCCCTCCGCGTCTGTCTCTCATCTGTATCCCTCATCCCTACTCGTCACGTGGAGAGAGAAGAAGTTCAAACAACTGTCGTCGCACACGATGTTCTTCGCGCTCAGACTCGGAACGTCTACATGACACCGACCTCCTATTTCCACTCCGCACTACCACCGACCCCATGAAGAGGAACACGCCATGCTCGCATAGCATCTCCGACAGCCGCGGCAGGTCTGCGTGAGAAGCCATCTCCATCCCGACCCCTCATCAGCAGCATGTTCTTATAATGCGTCGGCGTGAACTCGCTCAGCCGATTCTCCTCGTCGCCCTGCAGCGCATGCAGCTGCAGCTTCAGCTCCTCCAGCGCAGGGAGATCTCACTTCACCTCCCTCTCCATCCCTACTCTCCAGCGCTACCTCGCGCACATTCTGGAACGACTCCTCGCCCACACAGAGAGATCGCAGTCGCGGCAAATCTCCTTATCACCCCTTCCCAGCCCCCACTCGCAACCCGCAGCCGCGCAACCTCCTGGAAACAGCCGTCGCCGATGCACAGCATCTCCAGCGTGGGGAGACTCCGCAGCGAGAACACGCCGAACGCCCGGAAACTGCCGTCGCCCACTCGCAGCGACCGCAATAATGGACACTCCGCGACAGCAAACACGCCGCTGCGCGCTCGTTCCGCCGCATCGTTGTCGTCGGCGACCCAGAGACTCTCCAGCGCCGGGAGCTCTTCCAGCGCGAAGCCCCGCAGCTTCTCGAAGACGTGCTTTGCGACGAAGACGCGACGCAGCGAGGGGAGGCCGCGCAGCTGCAGCGTAGCCACGCGGAGACGGCGGCGCTGGACCCACAGCTCGGTCACGGCGCGCGGCGGGGACTCCAGCTGCTGCGGCTGGGCGACGTGGAGACTCGGCGGGGAGATGATGGCGGCGAAGTCGTCGCGCGTGAAGGGAATGTAATGGCCGAGGTCGCCCGCGTCTACGGAGAGGGGGAAGGACGAGGAGACTCTCCAGCGTCAGCGAGATGGTTTTCTCGAAGGCGGCGTCGGGCAGTTGGATGTTCTCGAAGAGAAGGTTCGGGACGTCTACGCTGGAGGAGACGGCGCTTCGGCACCGGCGACAGTGACGGAGTGGATGAAGGAGAAGACGTCCGCGCCGCCCTTGAGTTCCTTCAGCGTGGGGAGATCTAGATGAGGAGGAGAATCGATTCGTGCTTCGGATGGTGAGCGAGTTGTGAGGGAAGAGCGTCTCCGGCCGCGTCGATTCTTTTCCTCTGCCGCGTTTGCGTCGCTCGTGGTTGTCGCCGACGAGCACCTGGTCGCCCAGGTCGATCGAGTTCAGGTCTGGCAGGTCTGTTCGTCACCTCTCGTCTCCCCTACTCTGCAGAACGACGCGCTGGACGAACCGCAGCGACCCCTCCTTCACCATCACGTGGTGGAGTTTCGGCAGATCTGCGTGGGACCCTCGCAGCTGCTCTACCTGTCAGCAGCAGCTCGCGACCGTAGATGAAGCAGTGACAGCCGAGATGCAGACATTCCAGCGCCGGCAGGTCGGCGAGCGACAGCTGACGGAACTCCGCGCACGTGAAGTCGCCGAAATCGATCACCTGCAGCTTCGGACAGCGCTGTACCACGAGAAGCCCGTCGTCGCGCCGCTCCTTCCCGTAGGGGTCATCGCCGCAGCAGACGAAGTCGTTGGTGTAGAGCGACTCCAGCGACTCCAGGTCCCTCACCACCAGCGAACGCAGGCGCTTCAGCGTCTCCTGGCCCAGCAGCAGCTTCTTCAGTCGACTCATGTGAGGGAACTCCAGCGTCGGTGAGGAGACGGCGATGCGGCTGCGGATCCACAGCGTCTCCACGTCGACGGGAAGCGATCGCAGCTGTTCCTCCGTCATGCAGAGGAAGGCGTCAGGGCCCAGCAGCGTGGCGCAGGCGGGGTCGTCGACGCGGCTGGAGAAGAGGACGTTGGCGGCGAGGACGGGGGAGTCTGGCTGAGAGAGAGGAGAAAGACCCACCGGTGTGTTGGACGTCGCATACGTTGTAGAAGACGAACTTGCCCAGCTGCACCGACAGTTTCGGATTGTGCACGTCTATGTGGTAGGTGTATGGGAAGCCCACTGGCGAGAAAGACTTTGGTGATGTGTGGGAAGACGCAGTCGTCCAGACTGAGCTCCACGAGCGACGGGAGATCTCTCTCGCAGCCTCTCCAGAGACCTACTGCGCATCGAGAGCACGTTGAACTCGGGGATCGTCAGCGTCGGCTGGCAGGACTCCCAGTTGTCCTCGCACAGAAAACAGCCTCGTTCGACGACGATCGAAGTACACTTGGGCAGGTCTGCAGAATCGACAACGCATAGCGCCCACCTTCCCAGGCGACCATTCGCGCCGTCCGGAAGGCGCCGCGACCGAAGACCAGCGTGGTGAGCGAGGGGAAATCTCGTCGTCAGACGACCGAACGCATACCTCGCAGGTCCAGCGTGGAACAGTACTCGAAGGTGCTCTGACTGAAGCCGATGCGCGACAGCAGCGGCAGCCGCTGCAGCTTGATCGACGTGAAATCGGCAAAGGCGAACTTGCCGAAACCCATGACTTGCAGACTCGGACAGTCGGTCACGAGGAACGAGCCGCCTCTCTCGCTGGGCGGTTCGCCTTCGATCCGCTTCGTGAAGGCGAAGTCTCCGACCACCAGACTCTCCAGCGAGGGCAGACCGACCAGCTCGAATCGCTTCGACATGCGCATCATGCGGATGTCGATGAGAAGATGCTTCAGATTCGTCATCCACGAGCCCATCACGAAGTCGGCGTCGCAGTTCAGGAACTCCTGCAGAGCGTAGGTGTCCTTATCATCCCTGATCTTCACCACCGTCAGTGGAATCATCAGAATCGGAAGCAGACTATGGATCGGCTCGAAGGGGGAGTTTTCTTCCTTGGAGGTGATGTACGTCTCCTGGATGACAGAGCCGTTCTTGTTGAATCCCGTTCCATAACCAAGCTCTTTACCGTACCAGTACCCGCCGCGGTAGCAAGGCGATTTCCCGTCCTTATAGTACATGACTCCATAGCACACTTTGCACTCTCCACAGAAGAATCCCCTGTAGCAGAGGCAGTTGTTGTCGAACAGGGATCCAAATCCATACGGCTGCCCATTTACCATCGGACCTCTCCATTTGAAGTTCTTATTTTCTCCAAGCACCACTTCCTGATTTGCTTCAATATGTTCCGGAGTCCTATCGAAGACGACATCATCCACACCCTGAAGACGTTTCATAGAATGATCTGCAAAAAAGCCCATGAACACTTCTATGGCGCGTGAACCCACTGATATCTGAATCGCAACATCCTCACTCACCACCACACCCATCAGTGTGTGCTTGATTGGACTCCATTGGACATATGGCTTGATGTTGGGAATGGACATAATCGTTTTCAGCAGCAATGGGAAGCGATAGGTCGTGCCTTCGGGGCTCTCCTTTTTGGTGCCTGCTCTCTTGAGATTCATACGAAGGACGCAGAGGAAAACACAATCAAAGGAAAGTGATCATTGTCGCCGTTGTTTGTATGTGTTTCATGGTGAAAGAATGGAGATGGAAAATGTGTTGTTTTGATTGTATCGACTCCATGAAATCTGGATGTGTGTGTTTTCTCATCTTGAGTTGAATTTTGTGCACACTCGAATTGTACTCTTATTCTATGAGCATACTCCACATTGTGGGTCGAATGATCATTCTCGTCGTTTCTCTGTAACGAATTCTCTTTCTTCTCCCCACTTGCTTCACTTACCCAACTCATTTTGATAACGCGTCCATCCATGTCCTTTGCCTCTCTCCGCCAATCCTCATTCATGAGGAGTCTATTTCCGTTGCGGCGATACAAGGACGAACTCATTGTTCTAGAAGGTTCTGCGCCCATCGGTTTCCTTCCAGTTTGTTTTTCTTCAGTATGGATCCAGCGGAAAAGACGAGTAATTCGGATTCAAAGACAAGCTCAACTGCCGGAGAAATCGACGAAACGGATTACTACACGATTCTGGGAGTGGACAGAGACGCCACTCCTGAGGTCATTCGAAAATCGTACAAGCGACTGGCTTTTAAGTACCATCCCGACAGGGGCGGTGACGCAGAGATCGTATCCCTTTCCCGGGCGACTGATGCGTAGTTCAAGAAAATCTCGATGGCGTACAGCGTCCTCTCCGACCCGGAGAAGAAACAAGTGTACGATGAGTATGGCGAGGAGGGAATCAAGGAAGGAGCCAACGCGGAGCAGTACGAATCGTTCAATCCGTTCGACGTCTTCTCCTCCTTCTTCTCTTCGGGATTCGATGATGACTCCTTTTCGTTTTCTCCCTTCGGTGATTTCTTTTCGTCACCGAGAGAACACCGGTCGCGGAACGACCGTCCCGAGCCCATCGAGGTCCATGTGACGTGTACTCTGTCGGAGCTCTACAAGGGAGCTGTGAAAAAAGTCCGTGTGACGCACAGTATCTGTTGCAAAGAGTGCAAGGGTACTGGAGCACAGGGTTCTCCCTCTGTCTGCAATCGCTGCAATGGCAAGGGAGTTCAGGTGACTACGCGTCGTTTCGGTTCGTCGATCAGCCGTACGCAGAAGGTCTGTTCCTCCTGCAAGGGAACAGGACGATTCGTGAAGGCTGCCAATCGTTGCCACGCTTGTTCGGGAAAGGGCGTCATCAAGGAAACCAAGTTCTACCAAGTCTCCATTCCGCGTGGCGTCGCTGCGAATCAGGTGATTCCCATCGTTGGCGCGGGAAACGAAGAAATGATGGGAAGACCGGGCGATGTGCATTGCATCATCATCGAGGAGGAGGATCCTCAGTTCAAGCGTGAGGGACCGCATCTGGTCCACGTGATATCGCTGACGCTCGGGGAAGCATTGTGTGGATTCTCGCGCATCATCACGCTTCCGGATGACCGACATATCCAAGTGCGCGTAGCAAAGGGAATGGTCACGAAGGTATTTGCTTTCTCGTTATTTCATTGTAGCCGGGATCTCTCAAGGTTATCAAAGGCGAAGGAATGCCCAGTGGCACGGAATCGCGAGGCGATTTGATCATTCAGTTCAAGGTGGAGTTTCCGGATTCGATCGACAAGAACGCGGCGACGCAAATCGCTTCCGCACTGAAGTATGACGGAAAGGAGGCTACTGACGATATTGTGGAGGAAGTGGCGTTGGAACCGTTCAGTCCTTCCAAATATCAGGCGTACAGGGGTGCGGAGGAGGAGTTTTCGACGGAGGTGGGATTGGGTGGAGATGATGATGTATAGGCCGATTCGGAGCATGAAGGGTGTACAGTATTCTAGAATGTCATTTACTGCTTGGTAGTTCGGTTTGTTTGTTGTACGAGTGTTCTTTTCGACTCTTTTCATTCACTCATTTCACCGTCACGACCTATAGCGTCTTCTATTGGAAGATGCGCATCTTTCTCATTCATTATTCCATTCATGAAAGAGACTTTTTTCGAGTATGAGTACGACTATGACTGGAGCCGCGTGACGTCGTCGTTTTGGAGGCAATACTGTAGGATTGAAGGTGAAGAATGACGTGTAGGGCACCCCAAA
Organism: Blastocystis sp. NMH; assembly: GCA_039096215.1. Classification (NCBI taxonomy): domain Eukaryota; class Bigyra; order Opalinata; family Blastocystidae; genus Blastocystis; species Blastocystis sp. NMH. Next base: position 108,249 of record JBBPEA010000036.1, on the reverse strand, counting down.
TGTTCCTATTCAAGAGCATTTGTTCTGAGTCGGAAGATAGACGAAAAGGGTCGCTTGCTAACAAAGCGACTTCATGTCATTTATCAGGAGATTCCATCCTTTCTGAAGGCCATTGTCGGCAACGTCGTCACATACGGAGGAGAGGAGTCGATTGTAGACCCCACGAGCCAGACGGTGGAAATCCGCTCACGGAACCTCTCCTTTTGTAGCCAGATGTCAATCAAGGAAACGTGCAAGTATTTGGTGAGCGCGTCGAATATTCACCAAACTCTTGTGAGACGTCATCTGGAAGTGTGCGGATGCGTTTCCATGTTTTTGAACAAGAAGCTGGAGAACTGGTACATGTTCACGGACCTGGAGATTTACAAGGCGGGTGTGAAGGTGATCAACGAGATTTTGGAAAACGTCACATCCAAGTTTATTCCAGCCGTCAGTGCAGATTTCGTTTAGTTTGCGATAGTTGAGACCTGTTTCTTGTTCATACATCTTTCCCTTCAGATGGACTATCATGAAATGTGCATCTGGAAGCAGCGTACCGACGAGTGGGTTCGAGAGGAACGGAAACAACAAGTCTTGGGAAGGATGCATGGCTCTCTCTTGGAGAACTCACATCTCTCCTCTGTGATTGGAAAGGACTCTGCGAATCTGAACCGATTTCTGCTGACTGTCTCGAAAGTGAGCCTTTTCCTGTGGAACCAGAAGTAGAGATTGCAGTCGTTGTCAGCATCCTTTGTGCTCAACGAATACCGTCATGTATGCGTGAGTGCATCATCTTCTCTAGCTCCCCGCCCTTTTGTTCAACCTGTGTATCTTATCGAATGATCTTCCCTACGACTGTATTCAGAGCATGGTCACCACATGTACCGCAACGACTGTCCTAACATCCTAGTATTGTCGTTCTATCAATGGACACTTCGTCAACAGTCCTTCCCAAGTCAGCTGGAGGAGTCATTTGTGAAGGAGGGGCAGCTCTGGTGTGTTAACTGCATGTCGTCACTTCTCTCCGAGGTGTCTCTCCAGTGGACACATTCCCTCTCTGGGTTCTCTGTTTGGTATTCTTCATCGCAATCCGTGTTGGACTATCAGCTATTGGAGTCACTTTTGCACGACACGAACGAGTGTTTCGCAGACGCCGTGTCTCCTTCCTGTTCCATGTCAATGATGACGGATTCCTCTTTCCAGCATTACGAATCACTCGTCAAAGCCTTTGACTCGGGATCCTGGGACTCTTTAGAGCGTTGGTTTCATTCCGTGGAGACTTTCGTGAACTCGCTCGACGAAGACTCGCAGCGGATTGACTGTCGCGTCAGCGAGGCGTAGAAGTGGATATATTGCTTCATCGCAGAGAGTGGCTCCGTTGCTTCTGCTCCGAGGACTCGCTTCCTTACCTGATGCTAACACAGGTGTTTCATTCCACATCAACATCATCACTTGTGCCATCCAGTTCATTCCACCTCCCTCCACTCCACGATGCAAATAATCTTCTTCCCTTCTGCGATGCCCTCCATCATCACATCGAATCCCTTTCTTTCCCTGATGCCATTACGGAGTACCGAGAAGTCGGATCCCACTTCTCTTTTCATTCCCAGCTCTCCATCGCTCTTACTCGTTTTCCCGAACTCGATCTGCTGGTGATATTGCAATTGCTCCAAAAATCTACAAACTCTCTTTACAAAACACTTTTATGCATCTGGGGAATCGAACCCACTGCTCAGGTTCTACAGACACTTCAGATGGCAGTAGAGACGAGTGAGGAAGAATCGCTTTCATTCCGAGCGTTTCTGTCAGTCCGAATAGCGAGGATTCTCCTGCAACAAGTATCATGTTCTCTTCCTCCTCAGGGGGATTCACCGTTTGAAAGGACGGTTCGGTTCGTTATGTATAAGCAACTTCAACTAGGCCGAAGACGCTTTCTCGAATGGGTAGTTTTGTTCCGTTGTTCCTAATCACTAGAGTGGAGTCGCAGAGGATGATTACGACAGCGTACTCCAACTACTCGCAGAATCAGATTCAAAACCCTCCGATTATCCCTGTTTGTTTGCATTCTCCAAAACAGAATTCGTATTCTCGGCATCCTTTCTTAACACTCTCACATTTGTCGGTGTTATCAAAGATGAAGGAGTCCAGTTTTGAGCATGTATATGACTGTAATTGGGATCGCGTCACCTCTTGCTTCTGGAGGAAATACTGTAACGTGCTTTGCTTCATCGTGATTTTTAGGGCATCCGAAGTGTTCCCATTCAAAGGCATTTGTTCTCAATCGCACCATCGATGAGGAAGGCCGTCTCGTGACGAAGCGACTGCACGTTGTCTACCAGGAGGTTCCCTACTTCATTCGCGCGATTTTGGGCAACGTTGCTTCCTATGCGGGAGAAGAATCCATCGTTGACCCCAAAAAGAAGTATTTGACCATGCGAACGAAGAATTTGAGCTTGGGATGTATTGCTCTGTGTGATGAGCTGTGTGAGTACTCTCCAAACGCGGAAAACCCTGCGATGACAACCTTCCAGAAGAGTATTCATGTACAAGGATGGCTTTACGGACTCGTCAACTCGAAGGTGGAGGACTGGTGTGTAGACGTGGACAAGAAGAACCGCTGCAACGGAGTCAACGTGATGAACGAAATTATCCAGTCATTTGCTCAATTCGTTATACCCACAAGTCATGTTTAATAGTCGTTGTTTGATACAAACACGTGAGGAGTCTCGAACAGTTTTGTTCAGCAGTGGTATGTCGCAATGCTTGAGCTTGTTAATTGGTACAAATCGTGAGGTCGGCAACACAGCGCGCAAGAAGGGATGATTTAGAATCTGGGAATCATTCACGAGAAGTATCGTATACCATCTGGGTCGTTGGCCGCATAATTGGATTCATATCCAACAATCGATCACACAAATCGAGCAGATTGTTCTTTTCTCTACGATCGATTCCATCCGCGACTGCATACGATTCATCCGTAAAGAATACACACGTACTCTCTGACAACATTTCCTTGATACACCGCATTTCCGGTTTGGGAACCACATAGTCATGTCTTTCATTCAATGAATCACCCAATAATACGCTTTCAAATGAGTCTGAACGATGGCGGGAATGACGCCACACTTTGTTAGAATATCGTTCATAATGTCTCTCTATCTGTTAAAACGATGTTACAACGAAACGTCATTGTCTCCCGAGAAAGGTGTCCGACCGAGCAGCATCGCGGCGAACAAAACTCCTAGTGCCCAGATATCGGCCGCTGTGGTGTATGGCTGAATGTCTAGAAGGATCTCTGGCGACCGGAAGGCCACTGCGTAAACGGGGTGTGAAAGCCGCATCGTGGAAGGAAGAACCTGTCGGGAGAGACCGAAGTCGCAGAGTTTGATTTGGTGGTCATTTGTCACTAGAAAGTTGTCTAGTTTGATGTCTCTGTGAATGATACTGTTTCCGTGAAGGAAATCCAATACTTGGACAATCTGGTAGATGTAGGATTTGATCACTTCCGAGGATAGTCTAAGGGAAAAACCTCTCCGAAGACACACGGTGGAAGGAGACCCTTGTTGATCCCACGAATCAATCCAGCCAAGTCATTATCGACAAAGTCAAATACCAAATAGAACTCATTAGGCAGCTCCATAGAATCCTTCTTGACTACGTATGATAACGGGAACGCGAACCGACTCACATCCACAACCACTTCGCGCAAGCGAACAATCCCCGGATGCCGCACAGACGAGAAGAGCCGGATTTCGCGTGTGGATGACTTGGGAATACCAATGTCCGTATAACAAATCTACAATCGAAGTAGACGCATGCTCTCACTTTCTTCAATGCGACAATGTCACCCGAAGCAAGATGGATCGCTTTGTACACTTCTCCATAGGTTCCCTTTCCAACGATTTCGAGAATGGAATATGCCTTTACCGTGTTGATATATCCATTTACAGGTTGATTTGCCATTTCTGGAAAGGAGGATGTGGAAGGGAATTGTGCCGTCATTCGATTTGTGCGGTAACGTTGCAGGTTTTATATTCTTAGCAGTGATCACAACAAACACATAATCGATTCCCATTCTTGTATATGTCCCAGATGAAGATATTCATGTCTTCACCGGCAGAAATAAGATACTTGTCCTGTGTAAACAGGACCACGTTGACAGGTTTGCTGTGATTGCTGAGGATTGCAAGCGGTCGCTTATGGCGAATGTCAAACACGCGTACTCTGCAAGTGAATCATCATTAAAGAGCTCACTTCCTGTCCTTTCCTCCACTTGCAACCAGCTTCGAATCGCACCGATAGGAAAGCGAGAGAATACCCTCCGAAGGAATCTTCATCGATTCAACTCCCTCTCGCGACCCGACAGAAAGCACGTCGGATATCGTTCCAGCAACGAATTGTGTCAGCTCTCTGTTCGCTGAAAAGGCGATGACTACGAGGAATTCCTCCAACGCAAGCCAAACCTGGTGTTGAAAACAGGGAAAACTCTCTCCTAATTTGATGCATCCGCGAGTCCACCAATGCAACGTGCCCAGACTCATACGCAACAAAACCTATGCGGGAAGCATGACGACAAACCGAGAACAATCCGCATTGATCGAACCCTCCATTGCCATTACCATTCCTTTGGACGGTTGCCGATCGAGGAACTGGGAGGACTTTCCTTCTCTCCGATCGTAGAGGTTGATGGAATCCATGTTTCCGGGAGTGAATATTGCGTTTCCATCCGAATCTCGTGCCACCGTTGCCTTCATGAATGTCAACGACGCACAATCCATCTGTTCCACAGGAGTAGAGAATCCCTTTTGGCGGTCGATGATCCGAAGGATACCTTCTCTTCCGTGACTACATGAGAAACACCCATTCTCTCCAACGTAAAGAAATGCGTATCCGATATCACTTGTACCTGTAGCGCCCCTCCAATGTGATATTTCGGCATAAACTCCTCCATGTGTCTCGTCTGCGTATTCCAAACAGCCACATCGCCCGACTGTGTTCTACATATTGACATGCTCCAATCTTGTACTACCCTGAAAGAAGGAAGTGATCTACCGAATCGACACAACTGATGGGGGAAGTGTGTCCCCGCAACACACAGACGGGATCGGGTGGTCTCCTGCTCATTGAATTCCAAACAAACAAAAAGACTAACCCTGATACTATCAGTACTACATGATATAGCTAAAACACATAACGCGATGGAGACCGTACATAGTCCATATCGCCACTGCGGAACAACAAGTTTTCATTCATCTCATCGCCATACCCATCGCGACACGGATCGCTGGCTCGCAATACCTCCGCTCCATAGTGATAGATCGGATCCTTCAGCATCTTCTCCTCCTCATGCTCCATCAGCGTGTTCCTCGACTCTCCCGAGTCCGTCAGCCGAGCATTCAACCTCATGTCCTCTCGTACCTCACGCAATGGCTCACGCAGCGGTTCACGCAGTGACTCTAGATCGAACCGTCGCATGGGCGTCGTTTCCTCCGCCAGCGGCGAAAAGTCCTCTCCATGCGTCCGGTGGAGGAAGAGCGGTGCGGAGGCCGCCATGGCATCGTAGGCGTCGTAGGGAGCTCGCGTGTATCCCTTGGCGAGATAATCGGGGTAGAGGCCGAAGGGAGGGCCGCTGAGGCCGCGGAGCCCCGACTGCGAGCCGTAGAACGGATAGAGGCCGCCGGGGGCGAGCGAGTGGTAGAGGTTGGAGAAGTCGGCATCCTGGTAGAAGTCAACACTTTTTCGAGGCTAGCGGTGAGGGAGAGGGGGAAGGCGAACGGTCTTCGAGGGATGCGACGCATAGGACTCGTTTGCACACTCTGCGAGGGAGGTGGCGAGGCGAGGAGACCGCGTGTGGGGAGTGGAGGCGGAAAGGGAGCGAGGCGTCGCAGAGGGACGCTGCGATTGCAAGGCTTTTGGGGATTGGTCAATGCTGGCGGTGGAACAGATATCGTCACTGGATGACTTGCCGCTATGCGAATCGGGTTGTTTATCGGTTGTGTCAAAGAGGTCGGACAAGGGAATGTCCTTGGGTACGGCATGCTTGACTTCGACATGGCGACCCATGATCGTGTGATCATGGAAGGATACTACTTTATTAACAGACTCGATGTCTTTAAAAATGATGAAGCCAAAACCACGGCTCTTATGGTTCTCATGGTTATAAACGACGGTTGCACTTTCAATCTCACCAAATCGTTTGAAATAGTGAATCAAATCATCTACATGAAACAACCGCAATGATACTACTGGAAGTCGTCTGATAGTGCAATCCGCCCACAAACACTTTGTTATAGTTTAATTTCGTCGCACCGTCACCTATATGTCATGCAATAACCAATCTCTCACTCGATTGTGGAGGAGGTGCTTCATCTTTGGAAAGCGCCAAACGAACATCTACCTAAAAAAAAAGGGGAAACCAATATGTACCTACTCTTCTATTATCAATCATATGGTTTCGCGTGTTCAGCACCGCTCTGAAAACAGAAGGACTGTGAAACACGCAGAATCCAAAACCTCTAGATTGTCCTTCATGAGTTCGCATCACTACTGCCTCCTTTACAGTTCCAAATTTGGAGAAATAGGCTGCGAGCGATTCTGGATAATAGCGATCGAAATGCTCCTACCATCGGTCGTGCTGTATGAAAGTCCTCCAATGAACACTTTGCAATGCTTCGATGAACGACTGCGTTCATGGGATGGTGTTGACATTCTTCGGTTACTTCTATCGGTTTTCTAAAACAGGGAAGGCACAACTGGCCAACGGGCTTGTGCCAAAAAGGGGTGTGTGATTCTTCCAACCACAAGAGAGCTCATTCCGCGGTTATTTAAGATAAAAACAGAATACCATTAGAAATACTCAAATACATTGTTTTGAAGGCAAGTAATCGTGTTTTCTTTTAGTCTGCGGGTGGCGCTTTCCGTTAAATTGACATTGGAGCCAAGAAGAACGGATGCCTCCTTTATCAGTTCGCCAATCACGGCATCGACTGATACTCCCCTATATATAGGTATCCGAAACTGTAAGATGTTGTCTTTTGTCATTGTCTGGGGATCAAGGAGGGGTTCCGGTATTCTGTACTCCAGAAATGGATCCTCGTTGCTCCCCTTCACCATGGATACTTCGATGGCTGGGATTACGTGTGGTGATGGAGCCATTTTGGCAAGGGATCGTCTTCTGGAGAGCCGATTCGATACCACAGTTCCTTGTAATGGGTAATGGTTTCCGTAGAGAAGGAGAAAGGTGATGGGCATGTCATTCTGTGTGATGATCTCCTAACACATCTACGATGACGTCGAGGTATTCTTTGATGTATGTTTTGATGGATTCTTTTGTCTCCTTCATCATCTCCTTGGTCTCCTTCATCGTTTCTTTTGAAATAGCCTGGTCGATCGAAGCAGACACCACGTCCGTGTCATCCAGCCCCGGACGATACGTGAAGGAGACGGCGAGTTGTTGCCCCTTAGTCATGGGAACAATCCAGTTCAGTCGCAACGGAAGACTTTCCCTATGCAGACTCTGCTTCTTTACAACCGGCTTTAACGGCATGAGAACGCCTCCCTTCGTGAGAAATCGCCCTCTTCCCTACACCATACGTGAGTTCGTCCATCGTAGCGAGGAGACTTCGCAGAATGACTCCCTTCGCAGTCTGCGGAAGCTGAAGCTGTTCCGCCACCTCGCTCACCAGCTCGAACAGAGAATGACGACTGGGCTTCCAGCGCAGCGTCACACAGACCACGTGGAGCGTGACTCGGTCTCTCTCCGCTGTCGCCATGCGGATCTTGAGGAGGACTCGCGCCGCCATTTCCATCGGCACCAGCGTGTAGCGCAGAGAGGACTGTGGCAGCTCCGTGACGACACCTGGAGAAACGATCGGCGACGGCGTGTCCGGCGGCTTCTGTCTGCGTGTCAGCGGCGATGTTCGCCCACAGGTCTAGCGAATCGACGCTTCGTCGGTAGTCCATCGCGCTCAGGTCCAGCGAGCTCTCGTCGTTGCCCAGATAGAGGGAAGAGCGGAGCGACTGGGGACGGCGGCGTGGCGGTGTTTGCAGAGAGGTACGGATGCTGGAGGACTCGGCCTCGAGCGAGTCTTTCGAGAAGGAGATGAGTCGTGTGACCCGCTGACTGCGACGTTGTCGCAGTACCACTAGATTTGAGCTGTCTTGGAATTATGACCGTTTGGAGGTCCGATCTTGATCTCTCCGTTTTCCGTCGCCGTCAGAAAGGGATGCGTGAGGAGATCTTTCACGGGAGGACGGATATTCTATGTGACATACCATCAAAGATCATTCCTTTGGAAGCAAGCACTTGTCGATGAAGTCGAAGAGCTTCGCGTCGACAGTACTGAGGTAGCGGAGTCCCTGTGGCTGCTCTTCCTATGAATCACGTGTTTCATTCGTATCAACTCGTAGAATGGCTTGAATGATATTTTGAGACGATCCATATTCGCTAAATCTCCACGTGTAGAGTCGCATCTTCTCCTACGGAGGGGCATTCGACAGGAAGTGCACTAAACTCATTCCAAGCGAATACACATCGACGGAAGAGTCCCATGACCCATCCACAAATACCTCTTTAGGGTAGTAGCCAACATACTCTAGTGTCGTTATCCCACCACAATGTCACTATCCTTTCTCGCTCTGCCGGGAAAGTCATAGTTCACAGTGTCCATCGCGCGACACATCCACGCGTAGCCCCCAAGACGAACACTTCCATCACTGCGAACAAACAGGATGTTGTGGCATCTGCTTATGATTTCTCCATAAGGACAACTGTAAATGACCGTGAATGAGGGGAGCAAGAGGTGATTCCTCATGAAGGTAATGAAGGGCGGAAAGCAGACAAACAAGTATTTTGCGAACGACGCTCAGTGTCACAACTCCCACAGACGCAAAAGATCTCCATCGTAAACGATTGAGATACCAACTCGATCAAGGAATCCGTCACCGATTCGGTGATATAGATGACTCTCTGTTCTTCCTGCTGATATTGAAATGCAAAACACTTGAGAATGATTCTATGTTGAACTCCTTGCAAACGAGCACGTGTCTTCCGTCATGCTTTCAATGACTTTCAACGCGGAGAGAAGGCAATGGCGTTCGGGTTGCGTCCACTCTCTCACGTCAATCTCCTTCCATATGATCTCCTTCCCATCTCGCTTCGAATAGGCGTTGTATCTAGGAATAGCTTTTTCTGTTCAATCTATACATTGATATACCATCGGACTGTGATAACAGCTTCATCTGAAGAGGAGGAGCGAATAAGCGCCTACCCGATTGTAGTCATCGATTCCATCCTTCTCAGAAGACGACGACATTCTTATGGGATGTTCCGTGAAGGACTTGTCAAATCGTGAAGGAATAGAAGTCGTATGCAAATCACAGAAAGAGTTGGAACTAACTTGTATGAATCCATCCGAGAAGAAATTCGATGCAAGTACTTGAATGAGTTGAAATGGACTGAATCCATAATGTTGTAGTGGCTATATCGTGAAATCGGGCTATCAATACGGGTGCGATTATATTCTGTACGAAAGAAAGGGGGAGGATCATTCCCATGGCATCGCGTTGGTTCTGATACGTGATCCTGAGAGCACAATATCAGTGGATGATGAAATAAAATCGTTTTCTCGACTAGCCTCCATTGTTCACAAGAGGGCGCAGTATGTTATCTTTGATAATCACTGTGTATTATACAGTTTCCATTCATGACATAGCTACGCATATATGACATCGTGAAGGAGCGAAGGAAGTGAGTGCAGTTATATCATTTTCTCGGCGGAATATGCGCGGTTAACTTACTGGATATGTTGTTTCTGGTAACTTCGTCTCATCATGATTGTCGTTTCCATTTCATTGATATTGTCTTTTATTGAGTCTATCTGTGTATTGATTTTATTATTTCGGTGTTTCTTTGTTGGTATCCACAATTGAAACGTTAGTATGGTTTTCCTCATACTACGTAGACGGCATATGCAATGCAACTCAAATCTCCTAACGAATACCTCAAGAGGGAATGGAATGAACAAAGCAATCCTAATCTGATTCAGTAACGATTGACAGGAAGATGTAATCCACAATAGTGAAAGAGCAACCCAAAAGAGGCAAACCACGTGAGAAGATTGGAGATTTTTCTCTCAAATAGGATCACCTCTCGTCATTAAACATACTGATAAATCGAATAGGATGTCTGAAACGAGGAGAAATAATAACGACCCCAATCAACCAGGAAACGATCAACGCCATGTTCCTATGAATGCGACATTTAATGAACAGGTGGAATATCTACAGAAAATCAAGGAAATCGCCTGCCATCAAGCAGTCTCGTTCCTTCAGAAGAAGGAATCCTTTAATGTCATTGGTTCCTCTGTATAGTGTGCGTTGTTATTCAAATCCTAGGATCTCTCTCTTCTGTTGCGATTCCTCAGTGTCAATGGACGAATCAACTACTCCGCGCTAACAGGAAAGGACGAATCAACAGTCAGTCTACCAATGGGAACAACAACTCACGACCTGTTCTATCAACTCCCCGTATACAACGAGGATGGCAATTGTTACCTCTCTGCAAACGATGTAAACGTGTACATGAGAGAGTATTTCTTCCTCCGTTCTCTTTATTCCCGGTTGCTGTAATCCTGAGCCACTCTCTCAACAACAGAGATTACTGTCGAGAAAGCGTGACCACGATCACTTGCGAAGAACTGAAGCAATTCGTTACCGACATGGCACGCGACATTCCCGTCGTATCGATTCTCACCGTTGCTTTCAATTCATATAATGATCTCTAGTCCCAGTTCCTTCAGTTCTACATCACCCATGTGTTTCAGTCACTCCTCTTCTTTGAAAAGAGCGACAACACAACAGTCATTTCTCTTTCGACTCTCGTTCTCTCCGACTCTCTTCGCCAATTCGCTTCCATCGCACAAACCTACGCCGATTATCTCACAGGCGGAACACGTTCGCTGGGGAGTTTGGAGTCTTCAAATTCCTGCACTGTCAACTGGTTCACTCCTGATACCGCCTTCGCGGTGTACTCGCAGTTCATTCAACTGGATGAAAACAGAGACGGACTCGTCGACTGGAAAGAGCTCGCAAAATATGGTAACTGATTGAACACATGACTACAAAGACGACAACGGACTCAACACAGTCTTCACGCGGAACGTCATTACCATGTCCAGCAACGGAAACGGGCTCGTTCGATCTTAATGTGTGCATTACCAGCAGAACTATCTTCTCTTTCTCCAATTCGCGATCGCCTACCACCATCTTCATCTGCCCAAAGCTCAACACGTATCCGATAACTTCGTTGACAAAATAGATAATATTCAACTACCTCGATAAACAACAACAGGGATATATCACTGCCGCCGCATTACTCGAATACTATCAAGAATCCGTTTCTAAAATACAGAAGATCGATAACACACTTGTTCTCTCCGCCGCCGATCTCGTCCGAGAACTCTATGACATGATCCATCCAAAACAACAGAACAAGTATCCCATCGTATATCCATCCATTCTAGAATCACCCTAGCCGATATCGTGAGGACATCCAAAGCAGACACAATCATCAAGTGCATAATCAACTCCAATGCACTCTACTCGCTGGAAATTGCAGGTGGTTTTAACTGCACATCCTTTGTCTTTCTTGTTTCTTCATCCAACAAACCCTCCGAATAACCGCGATTCCCGCCTCAGTTCAGTCCATTTTAGACCCTTTTTCGGAATGACTCCTTTTCCCGATTTCTCATGATTATTCATACAAACTCAAATGTCTGCAGATATCGGTATTTTTGGATTATCCACACGTGCGAACAATCTTGCTGTTCACTTCGCTCTTCAGGGACTCGAGGTTGCCATTGGTAACAGATCCTCAGATATGGCATGGATCGTTGTCGCTATTCACTTCTAGATTAAGGAATGCACAAAGTTGGCCGAAAAGAAGGAGGTTGATGACAAGATCACAGGAACCAAGGATGTACCCACGACCACCGAACCCTCATTTTCAGGTCACCGCGTTCTGCAATTCCCTCTCCTCTCCACGAAAGGTCATCTTCCTTGGTAAGGCGGGTTCTACCATCGAGAAGAATCTCTCCAAAGTTGTTCCTTGCTTGGAGGTATCTTGCATGAAAGTGGATTCACGCCGTAGAGTGGAGACATCGTGGTGGATGCGAGCAGCGACGGATTCGAGACGTGTGTGCGTCGTGCGAAGGAGATGGAGGAGAAGGGCATTCGATACATGACGATGTGTATGTTGGGCAGCGTACGCGACGCACTGAAGGGATGCGGATTCCTTGTGAGTGGCGACCGCTCTGCCTATGACGAGCTGGAGGTGGTTCTGAAGAAGGCGGCTCGCGAGGATGAGTATGAGTCGGCAGTGGCGTACATGGGTCCGTCTGTGAGTGCAAGCTATTTGGACACGGTGTTATATGGCATGGTGACGGCAGAGGAGACGAGTCTGTCGGAGGCGTACGCGATGCTGCTGGCGGCTGGGTTCACGAACGAGGAGGTGGGGAAGAGCATGGGCGGATGGAACAAGGAGGAGCTGGAGGGTCCGTTGGTGGAGGAGGCGGTGACGGTGCTGCGGAAGCGAGACGAGGAGGAGGGCGACGTGTACGTGGTGGACAAGGTGGTGGACAGTGCGCGCATGATGACTGATGCCGCCGCGCTGATGCACGAGATGAACGAGCGTCACAAGAACGTAGCGACGGTGGCGGAGGCGGTGAGCGAGGCGTTGCTGGCGCGTGAGAGCGAGGTCCGAGCGAAGTGTAGGAACGAGGGGAGTGTGTGAAGTAGTGAGCGAGACGGCGGCGCGTCCGAGCTTCGACTGGCAGAAGCTGGACCATGTGCAGCTGGTGGAGGATCTGCGAAACGCTGTGATCTGTGCGACGGTGATGACGTTCATCCAGGGCTTCCAGCTGCTGCAGGCGGCGAGCGGAGACTACGAGTGGTCTGTGTCGTGTGAGGAGACTGCACGCGTGGTGGCGATGAGCTCGGTGGGACGTTGTGGAGCGGTGACGCTGTGAGGGAGAGGAGGAGAGATGAGGTGTAGGGTGAATGAGGCGTTGGAGGAGAATCCGACGAACGCGCTGGCGAGCAAGGCGATATGTGAGTTGCTCCAGAAGAAACAAATGTCGTGGCGACGTGTGGTGGCTCTGGGAGTGGTGTCGGGCGTGTCGATGCCCGTGATAACGAGTGCGCTGAGTTCGTTTGATTGTGGTCGTCGCGAGAAGCTTCCTCAGAACTTGGTTCAGGCACAGCGCGACTTTTACGCATCGACGATGTTTGAGCGTGTGGATCAGGCTCGTGGAATCACCTATCATTGCAGATGGACGGAAGACCATAATTAGAAATTGCTGCTTGTGTGTTTGTTGCGATGATTGGTGAATGAGAATCACGAACAAACAGATCACTTCATGTCCTTGTTATAGTACTCCTTCCAATGAGGATTCGTCTCTGTCGATTCCAACTCCTTCTCTATTCCTCACACACACTTCTCTCTCTCACCTGCCGCTATCCGCATCGTCCTCGCCACAGCTTCCACTGGAATCGCATACGAGAACCACGAGAACACGCGTTCGTTCAGTCGGTACATCGATCCTCGATTCAGCAGTCCCGGCTTGAAAATACTCAAACTCGTAAAGTCTAACGCCTTCAGATCCTCTTCGATTTGTCCCTTGCACTTCATGTAGGTGAACCAACTCTTGGGATTCGCGTTATATGCGCTCATAAGACCGTAGTGCTGAATTCCAGCCTCCTTCGCTCCCTTCGCCGCATTCACATTGTAGTCGTGGTCAATGTGCATGAACGCCGCCTGTCCTCTCAGGTACACCCACTACACCCACAGCCGATCCAGCGTTTGCACGCGTGGTTCCGAAGCAGGAGAACATGTAGTCGTATCCCTGAAGCGATCCCACCTCCTGTTCCACCTTCTCGAAATCGATCACACGCTTCTCCAGTCGTCCGTTTTCCACTTCCTGTTTCTCGTTGATACCGCTTGACGTAGGAATCTCATAATCACGACTACTCCTCACTTTTCTTTCCCATTCATACCGAGTGAGTGTGAGGATCTTTCCCCACTTCTCTGATCGTAACAATTCAAGAAGGAGTTGAGCACCCGTGGCTCCGGTGGCTACAATTCAGACTTCGTTGTGATGAGCACCTCCAATGATAATTCCAGAATACTTGCGAGCTATGGAATGAATAGAAGAGAAAAAAAACAACTTTGCTGCATGACAAAGTAGAGAATGGGGGAACGAGTCTTCTGATACCGAATCTATGACTTGTGGCTGGGAAGTGTATAAAAGAAACGTGCCATGGGTGGAATTCACGATTACCCTTTCACTGCAACTCCTTATTCAACAAACACCCATAGACAGTAGAATAGAACACATACAACAATCACTTGGAAGCAATATATCTCTTCTGCAACTCAAAAGCCGTCGTCATGATGGCAAACATAGGAGCCTGAACGCAAATACGCATCGTAGCTCCCTTGAACAAAGCACGAACACCTTCAGCCTTGAGAGTTCTCTTGAACATCTCGTAGAAGGAGGCATTCATCTTCGTTCCCTTGGCTGCCTGCACACGTGTCTTAATCACATCCATGGGCGTCACTATCACATTACCCACTGTCACCACTCCTACTTAAGAAAGCCGATGTCATTCCGGCACCACAGCCAGCAAGTAAAAGACCCGAAAGAGAGCAACTGCCATTGAACGGCGTCATCAAATCAACCAGAGCATGGTTGAGAGGGAAGAAAATCATGAAATAGGGAATATCACGCATCAGGGTAATTGAACTGCCTTTGTACAGACCCTTGATACCCAACTCACGAATAACTACGCATCACATACCTTGAAAGCAACGAACCGCCTCCGAAATTCTTTCTCTCGGCCACAGGAAGCGTCGGCTGGATCTGAAGTCGAATCTTGGTTATCTCCATAGGGTTGGAAGCGATCACCTGGACACAACCAGCTCCGGCTCCTGCCAGCATTCCTCTAAACAAAGAAACATGACCGTTTTCGTCCGCCAGCCAATCGCGGAAAAGGTCATTACTAGCCAACTTCAGAGCCTGCACCGGGAACACACCCACAAGGTTCGCACCGATTCCCCTGACCATCAGAGTCACTAGAAACTACTTACCGGTAAAGACCTCTGACTCCATCATTCATCACAATACCCTTGAAAGCTTGAACTGGGTTCTTGTATAGCATGCTCTTACCCGCTACTTGACGCTAGACCATAATGCACCATCCGTACAAAAGTACTTGCATGGTCGTCTTGACCATATCCAGAGGATATACCAATGAGGTTGCCAACACGCCCGACATTCCTCCAACAATAAGCTTCTCAGGGAAGGTCACCTATGTGGATGAAAACACGGATCTACCATTATACCTCTCTCACCGTTTCCTTCTGAGCAATGCCCAGTTCAATGTAAGATCCGCTGTTAGGTTGATTCTGCATTTTTCATTCCAGATTAAAGAAAATACTGATTTCCAATTGAGGAGAGCAACGGCGGTATGGCGGCACCGCGGGAATCGTTGAATTCTCTCCCAGAAAAGTGAGATTCGGTTTTCTTCTAATAGACTTCTTTAGTAATGAGAGAATAGTGATTCAAAACGGGTAAAGGAGTCACGTGCATCGTAACACCGACAACAGATAGTAGTAAACGGGATAGTTTGCCAGAATCAGAATAGGGGTGCTAATCTGAAGCGTATCTTAGTAGTTTCTGCTTTGAATCGATTAATTATCAAAAATCGACAATAGAAGAAAAGAAGAAAAGATCATTTAGATAGTAGTGATTCTGTTGATATATCGAATACCAATAGGGGAATACAAAAGAGGGTTGACTGTATCGCAATTGAGCCAATAACACAATTCTCATGATGAAGAATGAATGATGAAAGAGAAGTAGGAAAACAATAAGAATGCAAATGCAGTATTGTAGAATGGCACAATAATATAAGATACAGAGAATCGATGATGATTGTGTTCCACCTTTCTTTTCATCCTTATTGTATCAGCAGTGATGACATCATTCTTCCCAACAAACAACTCACTCTTCCCGACTCCTTCGATAGATCGGCAAGATCAGAGGTGTTCCTTTCATCGTTCTACACTTCATCACTCCTCATTACTCTCTACGCTTCCACATAATAGTACACATATCTCCCCATCGACACGATTTGGATGAATTGAGATAACAGAATCGACCGTCCTGACAACACCGAACCCACAACGTTCGTATTCACATTCAACTCACGCCAGCAACTGCACCAGAACAGAAGCGCCAGCAGACGAGACACACCCATCGCAAACACAAAGTGAGACGTGAACGCTTCGATCTCTCCCTTCTATACATCAGCTCCCTCCATCAAATCCACTCGTGAACGACCAAACAGAATTAGCTGCGGAATAATTGCGATCGATTCCACGTAATGTGAATAACTCCACATCACATCGATCCACCAACGACCACCCAAACCGGGATGAACGCACTTCATTCTATCCAACCACCATTCCTACCATTGCGTACACAAACAAACCCATCAAACTCACAACCACACGATGCCAACCACTCCTCCCTCGTCCTCCAAATGCATCCTTCCTATCATCCAACACATTCTCTTACTGTGTATTCATAGTATGTGAACCGGAATGAACGATAGGCAAACACAAGGAGAAGGAGAAACACGAAACCCAAACACTCCGTGCTCCGATAGATCCAGTCACCTGAACGATCGTAGGGGAGATAGGCGTCTGAAAACAGAATACTCGACAGACGTGATAACGAGAGAATCAAGTACAGAAGAAGCGACTTCAGAGACAACCCTTCGTCTCACATCTTCATCACACATACCTTCCACAGATCGACTCATCAACACCTTGTACAACACCAAGAAGAACCCAAACGAACTCACTCCCGAACTCAACGTCTACTGATGAGAAAACACCCAGTCATACCAGAAGAAACGAGAAGTCGCCATCGGACAGGAAGTGAAACGTAAAGACACAGAACAATCCAAATCCACTCCACAACAGAATACTCCGTCTGTCACGAAGAAAGGTAGTCTTCAGATAGTTGAGTCGATGAGATGATAAGGGAAGATAGTTCTTCACAGAATCCAATAAAACAGGCTTCACCGAGTACATAGAACCGATTATGAACTCCTCCAAACAACTCTATCCCCAAGGATACGCTTCCTCAACAAACAGGATTTACACATATGGTACATTACCAATCCTCACTCTCTTCCGACGACTCCACTTGTTCAATATGAGGAGGTATCTTCACAATTCGCTCATTCTCACTCTCCCAACTACTGCTACTCGAATCCTCCGATGAATAATAGGATTCCGAATAACTGTACGAATCGGAATACTCATACACACTACACATCAACACCAACTCTACAAGAAACCACCCTTTATCCTCTTCTCCAACAATGTTAAAATGAGCAAATCGCTCACGCATCCGATTCATATATGCTTCGTTCTCCTCTGCGATCGTGTCCAAACGATTCAATTTCTCCACTACACATCAAATTCAATACTCATCCATTACTTCGCTTCACTGTCTTCTCTTCTTCGTTTAACAACTCACCATACACACTCGCAAAACAAGGGTTCCGTAAAAGTATTTCATTGTCGTCTCGTTCACTCCCGCGTAACAATTTCAAATTCTTCGTCACTCCTCTACACTTCACACTGACAATCCACTCGTTACATCCCCTCCTCGTCACAATACACTGTGAAGGATTGCGTATTCACAACGGCATTCGTTTGACTTGACAAGAAACCAAAAGAGTCGGAGAGTTGAGAAGAACATGTGGATGGGTCGATAGGTAGATCCATAGTTCAGAGGTGTGTGAATGTGAATGATGAGTGTGTGTGAGTGAGAACGAGTGGAATAAGAGTGTGGAGTGTGTGAGTGAAAGAAGTGAAATAGGTGCCTCAATAGCTCAGTCGGTAGAGCACTCGCTTAGTAAGCGAAAGGTCGGGAGTTCGATCCTCCCTTGAGGCTTTTTCTTTTCTTCCTCCTTTCTATCCACACTCCTTCTTTCCTTCCTTTTCTTCTCTTTCACTCAGTCCTCTCACTATTCACTTGATTGCGACATTGACGCATGGCGCCATTCTCGGCGCCATTCCTCTTTCTCTCATTATTATCGTTTCTTTACCATGGTCGACACCAAGACTTTCCCCAAGTGGGTACGTACTCCGTCACACCCTTTATCCACAGTCCAACTACGTTCTGGGAGGTTGTGCTGGAATTCTCGCTACTACTTGCGTCCAGCCGCTGGATCTTGTCAAGACGCGTATGCAGCTGAGGTATAATGTGTCGAATCCATTTCATTGTGTAGCGGAGAGGGAACAGAGAAGAAGCTGTACACGAGCAGCTGGGATGCCATCAAGAAGATCACCAAGAATGAGGGATTCTTCAAGCTGTACAGAGGGTGGATTTGGGTGGGTGTTGTGAGTGTAGTTACACTGCCGCTGTCCTCCGCCAAATCACCTACACCACCACGCGTATGGGAGTGTACACGAGCTGTCTGAACTACGTGAAGGAGAAGAACGACGGCAAGATCAACTTCGTGGAGAAGATGCTTTGTGGAATGGTCGGAGGAGCCTGCGGAGCTGTCGTTGGAAACCCTGCTGAGATTACGCTGATCCGTACTTCTGCCGATAACCGTCTTCCTCCCGAACAGCGTCGTGGATACACCAACTGTATTCAGGCTATCTACCGCATCTGCAAGGAGGAGGGAGTCAAGACGCTGTGGAAGGGAACCACCGCTACGGTCATTCGTGCCATGGTCCTCAACGCCGCTCAGCTCGGAGGTTACTCGCAAGCCAAGGAACTCTACAAGGATCGGTGGCATCTCTTCAAGAAGGACGGTCTGGGTCTCCACATCGCCTCTTCCCTCACTTCCGGTCTCTTCTGCACCATCGTCTCTCTGCCCGTCGATATCATCAAGACTCGTCTCCAGATGATGAAGTGAGTGTGATTCTCCTCTCTTATGTGTAGGGGTGGCGAATACAGTGGCTGCATGGATTGCGTCAAGAAGCTCGTCAGTCAGGAGGGATTCTTTGCTCTCTGGAAGGGATTCACGCCTTACTTCTTCCGTCTCGGACCTCACACCATTCTCACCTTCGTCTTCTTGGAACAGCTTAACAAGCTCTTCGGAAAGTACTACATGAAACAGCAATAATCTCCTTCTCTTTGTCACAAACAACCAAACCCTATTCACTCTTCACCTCTACTTCCTTCGCTTTCCGAGCTTCTTGAACCTTCTACCATTCATTTTCACCACACTCACTCACTTTCTGATGATACAATCGTTGACGTTCCTTCTTCGTCAGCGGCTTCGCTTCTTCCTCCTTCACTTCCTCTTCATTCTCCTCATCACTACTCTCCCATCCATCCTCTTCCTCCACATTCAACATCTGACTATTAATTCCATCTCACTCCATACATCCATCAAACCCTTCTCCTTGTCCAGCTCCAAATCCTTCTTGTTGATCTCCACCTTCGGCTTCTCGCTCTCCGGTCGCACTCGCATGCTCACCGGAACTGTGAAGTCCAGACCCACATACGCCGGACACAGGAAATGCAGGTGGAACGTCATCATACCCTCCTTGTCGGGAATCATTGGGAATGCACGCAACTCCTCCACCATCTCATGAGGAGTCAACACCACCGCGTCCAACGCGTTCTTATCCTCGCGATCCGACAACACGATCACCCAGTGCTCGTGAATACGGAACGGATAGCTACATCCCATTTCCATCCTTTCCCTACTGCTTCGACAACACAATCTCGCGCTCCGAAGGAACCATGCTCTCGTGCATTCCATTCAATTCCTCCATACTCATCGCTTGCTTCTCTTCTTCACTCTCTTCTTCACTCTCTTCTTCACTCTCCTCCTTACCATTCAACGCCTCTTCCACCGTCATTCCCTCTGGAAGCCAGTTCTTGTGAACCACCTTCAGCACACATGTCACACGGTCACCCACAAAGATGTCTTCTTCCTCCTCCACTTCCATGTGCGCCTACCACTCACACACTCTCCCAACACACACTCCCACTTCCAACTGAGGCAGATGATGAACTGCCTCTTTCACCTCCTCCACCTGCTCCTTCAACAGATGCTGGAGACCCTTCCACTTCGACGGATCCTTCAACATAAACTCCTTCAGCTCCGCCGCGCGATTCCGATACTTGTTCGAGTTCGCCTCCTATCTTTCAACATCCTCTTCTTCCCCTACGCGATCTTCAAAGTACGGAAGCTGCTTCAGAGGAGAATCCTCCACCCACAGTCCCTGATACATGCACTGCTGGAAGTGAATCACCGTCGTCACCAGCGTCAGACTCGGAAGCTTCCCTCGAATGCGAGGAACCATCGCCAGACCCATCATCTCGCGCAACAGCTCGGGAGCCTTCGACAGAATCACCAGCTGGTCCTCCTTGTGTGGCGGAGCCACTTCCAAATTGTTCAGATACGCGTGCACCAGAATGTTCGTCTTCAACCATGCCGCGATCTTCGCGTCCTCCTTCGCCTTCTCCAACGGAACCTACCCTTCACTCCTCCTCACTCCACTACGCGAGGACGACGCATCTTCGACGACGCGAAGTTGTTCTTCGGACACATCACGTTCAGGTAGTTCAGCAACAGGTCGTCGTACGCCTTCGGACGCATCACCTCCAACAACTCCTCCGCCATCGAAAAGATCTCGGGAACGTTCCTATCGTCCTCACCAACCATCAACACTACTGGAGTGGCGTGCTCTCGTTCATCGCGTGGTAATACGCACCGATCGTCTCCTGCTTGATCTTCGGCTTCTCCTGCTTTGAACTCCGCGACTTCCTACTCCTCAATCTCTCCCCTCACTCCCACAGACAATACACCAACAGAGGAATCCCAACAACCATCAGCAATAAATACCCAATCACCACCAGACGACTTCCACTCTTCTCCGACATCCATTCCGGCAACGCGATTCCAACCTACGCTCAACACACTCCCTCTCACCCACTTTCACCGCACTCGGACCATCAGGATTGCCGTAACGCTCGTAGTTCGATTTCGCTATCTCGTCTGTCAAGATACGATACGCCTTCTCAATATCGCGGAACTTTTCAACGCTTCCCGTTGGCTTATCGGGATGGTAACTACCATGCTAACTATGCAACACACTTACATCTTCGCCATACGTCGATATGCCGACTTGATGGCACGGTCACTCGCACCCACCGAAATACCAAGAGTCGCATAAGGATCAAACACTTCTGGCTCTTCCGACGACGTCAGAAGTGTCAAGCGGATGATCACCACCAGCGATATCGCAACCAACACCACATTGATCCAAAACGCAGTCGTCAGAGGATTCTCCACCACTTCCTCCTCCACTTCCACCAATTGTCTCTTCTTCTCTTTCTTCTATCCCTCATTTCATGCACAACATTCTCCCACAATCGGTTCCTTCTTAATCACACGTCGAATCCGTTTGATCAGAAAGATGGATGCGAACAGTACGTACATACTCAAAATCGCAACCACAAAAACCATAAACGCATTTGTGTCATACTCTTCTGTCATGACTCTTCGTCTGTGTCGAGATATGACGAATCAAGATGGAGGAATTCGGGAGGAATTGTGGAATCGAAGCAATCGGTTGTTAACCGATGAAACACAGAAAGCATTCAATTGGATGGAAATGGAATGGAAAGAGAGTGGGTGATCATTTGGCAAAGTTTCATAAAGAAGATCCAAATCACACTCAACCAACAAACATACGAAAACAACTCCGATAGTGAAAACAGGGAATCTCCCGATGGGTAGAAGGAGTATTCCATGTCCTCCTCCAACACATATACCTCTCCTTCCACCTTCTCCATGCTCTCTTCCTCCTCAAACGAATGCAACTTCTTCACTCGCCAACACTCCATCAATCCTTCCTTCATCAACTCCTCACACAGTTTCATTGTCTCCATTGCAAACATCCCATTCACCATCGTCGTCAATCGATCCTATCTATCACCCATCCCCTTCACTCACAATTGTTATTCCCGGATTACTCACCACACTGTAGCTCAGTCGTCGTAGAATGTTCTCCTTCACATCCTTCCGTGCCTCCACACCTCCTTCCATTTCCCCATAACTCACCGTCACCGATGGTCTCACAATCACACCATTGATTTCATTTGACCAAGCACTCACACTCACACGATGGACGAAAAAACACTCCGACGGACTGATTCTCAATCCAACACACAACGTACCTCATCAACAGAAAGATCTGATCCGTCTTCATCAGTTGATACAAACAACGCTTCAACACTTCCTCGGGATGGTACAACGAACGCAGCCAACGGTACGATCGTGCTTTCATTACACACCCACTCCATTCCTACCTTCCATTCGCACCGCTCCTTCGATGTTCTCCATCATCGTCTCATCCACTGAACGAGAGGTAATGTCCTGTTTCGTTTCCTTCACCGTCACCCATTCTGATTCGTCACCACTCGCTTCTATCAACACGTCCCATTGATTGGTCTTCTTCTCACACATCCATCATCCCTACTTCCTTCTGATACGGCTCACTCTCGTAATCGATCACAAACCGTCTCTCTCCCAATGCCATTCGAGTTGCAATTGTCAACACACTGTTCAATCCACAACGTGTCGACTCCGATGACTCATTTGATTCTGACGCGTGTGATAACAAGTGGAGATAGGTCTCGCTCAGAATCTCCTTCCGATACGAGTAACGTCGCAACCCCTGAATCACACTCTCTCCTCACTCCCACTTTCGCTGTCATCTTCTCCGCACTAGAAACATCCTTCAACTCACTCACACTCGACGTGTTCAGCCAACGATACACTGTGTAATCGGGAGGCTTTCCATTACATCCCTCTCACGCACTCACATCACTCAGGTAGTACGTGCTCATTGTCTTCCCTCCACTTCCCACAAGTGGATAGTTCATCCACACGTAGAAGAACGCCAACTTCATTTCGTCTGCAGAGGCACACTATTCAACATCCCAACTCCTCATTCTCACGTCCAGAATCGAACGCAACACTGCGATCGACCCCACATTCCCACTCTTGTTGTTGTACAGTCGCAACAGACACAGCAGTGTTTGGAGGACGAACGCCACACGAAGCGGACTCGTCTCTCCCTTCAATGCGTCGTTCCATGCTTGCTGTTGGGAATTCACAGGGAAGGAATCAACCGATTCTTCACACGAAAAGCGAAGTGGAGGATACAAACAAGAATACAACGTGTCCTGAATCACTTCTACGACTCAACCACTTCTTCTTCAACCACCGAAGGAATGACCCTTCATTCGCTGAAACACGAAGGAAGAGAGCAAGCGATGGGGAAACACGCGTTGGAAGAGTCCTCGGACCACCTCCACCGACAGTCGTTTCCATTCGCTCGGCTGAGTTGAATTCATGATCTGGGTCAGAATGCGGTAGTTCAGATTGTTCTGCATTCCATCCATCTCTCTCTCCTACGGTACTACAATACAAACGATAGTGGAACTCGGGGATACGAAGTGTGTCGGGAACCTCGCCATGTCGCAAACTCAACAACTACACGTCATACGTTCCACACACACCCACAAATAATACCGTTGCCTTCATGAACAGAGACACCACCTCGCTCTTCCCCAACAGTCTATCTCACACTTCTCCTCAAAACCCACTCTGTCAACTGGTCTTCCACCTCCAACGACGGACCATCCTCCACCTCCTCCACATTCGTCTGTTCCCAAGCCGAAGGGATCTTCGCGCTTCGTCGTGTTGGTTCACTTCGAGGTCGTTTCGCCGGCGATTCCTTCTCTGTTCTCTTGCGACGAAGCGAACAGTGCGAACCAAGCAATCGACCAATGTCACACGTCCCATTCCCGTCTGTTTCCTCCTTCAGCTTCTCCACACGTCGATTCCATTGGCGAAGACGATTACAGAATCCACTCACACTCTACATGTTCAACCACGGAAAGGAAAGGACGGAATGCACTGCATCTAATCGAGCTGTCCGAACACTCGCTTCCCATCATGGATCATCCCATTACCTACCTGATCGATCTTCAAACAGTGAATGAAGTAACGGCTGAATCGATGGACTTGTTACGATCACCAGACTCGCACCTTCTCCCTTCCTTCCTCTCATTCCCTCTTCCTTCTCCTACGTCAATTGATGGTTGTAGAATGAACCGAGCAGGGCTCTCAAATACGATTCCACACTCCCCGCCTCGTGAAGATCCAATCTGATTCCAATCAACTCCATTCACCTACTTGTATTCATTCTCGTCACAGTCCTGAATCTCCAACTCACTTGGAATCATCCACAAATCCTCTCCAATCGTCTTCAGACAATTCAATTCCTATCCTTCATCTCCATTCTCTCTCCTACAGTCAAATCATTCAAATCGCTGTGGAGACTCGATCGCCAATCTGCCTTCCCATACAATGCTTGCAACACTGTTTCACTCAACTCGCTCAACAGCCAATTCAAATCCAATGTATCCCGACCCATTCCAACACAACACTCAAACACTCCAAACAGACGAACCACCTTCGGAGTCAACGGACCGTCACACTCGTTCAGAACCATTTCCACCAACTTCCTCTTTATCGCCTCCTTCTTCTCTTCCTTTAACTCGAAGAACCGACTCACTTGCTTTGGAATCTACTTCACACAAGTCATCCACACTCACCTCTGGGTCGTCATCGGGAACGTCATTTCCCATCACCATCGCGATCTTCTTCATCTCGTTTCTATTTCCCTCTGGATTCGTCGTTGTGATTATACGCTGCTTCAACAGACCCTCTTTCTCCAACTGGGACACCAACGAGTTCACCGACTTTTTGTCCATCTCTCCCTCATGTGCCACTTCCCTACGTTTGTCACCACTCCATTCTCCCACTCCACTTCTCGTCTTACGTCGCTCAGAAGCATCACTCGTTTCTTCTCCAACTACCTCTCATCTCATCTCTTCACTCTCACCTTTTCCAACAGTACACGACGTCGTGACAATGTCACATCCGATAAGCGTTTCGTGCTTGAAGTGGAAGGGTTGGTCTGTTGATTCGACGAAGAATCCACGTTCGGAGTTATTGGAACACTTGTATTGGAAGCAATCAGATTCTCTTTCACGTCTTGGAGAAGTGAATACTCTGCTACAAACTGACGACCTCGATTGCGCAGTTGCGAAATCAACAGTTTGCGTGCCTCCAAACTCTTCAGTCGCACACTCAATCGCTTCGGAGACCATCCCGTTCGATCTGCCAGCGACGACAACGACAACGAACCCTCGGGAGAATTCCGAAGCAAGTGGAACAGGAGAGATGAGAGGGAAATCGGACGACTCGGACACTCCACCACGCGAGAAGTCGATGAGAGATCCAGTGAAAGCGACTCAGGCGTTTCACATCTACATCACAATCCGCTTCCACTTCAACTCCATGCGCTCCAAACGCACCTCCCAGTCGCCTTCTTTTGATGTCAACGACAAACCACATTCAGGACGAAGGGTCTGTAGTATTCTCAGTGCCAACACTTCCTGACCCTTGGGAAGTTGGAGAGATTCCATGAGAGTAGAGAAGGAACAAGAAGTGATTTGTGTTTCATGGAGGTGATGAATCATGCGATCCAACAAATCGCGTTGGAAGGGATCCAAGGAATCGGGAGACAGAGGACGATAACACGATAAATACAACACGCGACCTGCTGTGCCCAATCCACCTCCCTTTCTATTCCTTACTCAAATCCCTCATCCTCACTTCACGATGATTTGACGATCCTTCACTACGATACCCAACAGAATACACTTCTTTATCTACGTCTTCACTCCCCACCAAGGCGACATAGAAATGAACAGTTTTCAGATCCATTGAATACATTTTGGAGAGAGCGGTCACGCTGATTCCTGACCTTCCTGCTGACGCGATCGCCTTCCCATCAACAAATCACATCACATTCACTTCAATTAGGTTCAGACAAGCACTTGGAAGATGTGAAACGTCCGAAACATGTAGACCCAAAGCGGCATAATGGGAACGATACGAACAGAATACACGAGTCTTCTCCGTATCCACTTTATCTAACGATTCCAACGACTGTTCATCACTTCATTCACTCATCACTACTCTCATTTCAATTGGACAGATTTGGATATCAGGATGGTTTCGAATTGATCTCCACACAACACTGCGAATGAATCCACCTCCACTTCTAACCATTCACAAATCCAAACAGTCATACGCATCGAATTCGTTCGCCCATGAAAGGACTTCCGAAAGACACTTTCCTTCCTTACAGTGGAGGGCGATCTCACGAAGAATGCTGCTCACAGGATCCTATCGCTATTAGTTCTCTCACACACCAAATCCCACTTCCATGATCGATACTCGATGTGTATTCGCTTTCTCAATTGCCCCAGTGATCGCGATGCTTTCCAATCAAGAACCACTGGTCATTTCGGTTTGAAAACAGAATCGAATGAGTTCCAGAGTTCCAGAATCGGTCCGTTTGAAGGAGAAGCGAGACACGGCTCTTCGGGAACAGGAGAGGACGAAAGCGTTGGAACGTGAGAGTGTGGGTGGAGGTGAAAGGAATTGAAGTGTGTAGAAATTGCAACATGTGCGAGACGAGTACATTCGACGAGCAGAACAGTACACGAAGGAATACAAGGAAGTGATCGATACTGTGTTGGATGTGATTGGTATAGATGGAGCGAGAAGAAATTCGTAAGAAACGGCAAGCGCGACGTGATAGTGTGTTTTTGACAGAGAAGGGAGAGCGTTTGGTGTTTGTGATTCGGATTCGTGGTGTGAATGAAGTGCCTCCGAAGCCTCGGAAGATTCTGGAGTTGTTTCGTTTGATTCAGGTGGAGAGTGTGTTGGATGTGTGAGGAGTAGATCAACACGGGTGTGTTTCTTCGTGTGAATGCATCAACACTGCGAATGTTGGAGTTGATTGGTCCGTATGTGACGTATGGATATCCGACAGTGTCAACGATTCGGAACTTGGTGTACAAGCGAGGCTATGGTCGTGTGAATAAGCAGCGTGTAGCTCTGTCTTCCAACGAGGTAGTGAATGACGTGTTGGGGAAGTACAATGTGATTTGTATTGAGGACGTGATTCACGAGTTGTATGTGGTTGGAGATCACTTCAAGGAGGTGAATTCGTTTCTGTGGCCGTTCAAGTTGAATCCTCCGACAGGTGGTTTTCGTAACGTGAAAACGCACTTCAATGAAGGTGGAGACTGTGGGAATCGCGAGTGTTGTATCAACAATTTGATAGCGAGAATGTTGTAACATAGGGGGTGTTTGTTGGTTGATAACATAATATCATGAATGATCATGAACAAATAGAAGATAAATACAGATGAGTAACAGTACATTACAAAAAGTAGTCAGGTAGAGGATTCTTGGAAGGTTCTTTTCGTTCGTCATGTGGTGCCGCGTCATACACCTTCAACGTTGTTTGCAGATACTCGTCCACTTCCATGATCGATGCCAAGTTTCCACACCGATAACAATAGTTCGGCGCAGACCACACATCCACCAACTGGTTGTTGAACATCCACTTGTATCCCTCCATCACCATCTGATGCGACCGACACACCAAACTCAGATTGTTCTCGCTGTTGAACTATCTCATATCCTCTCCTCTCTCCTACCTTCGTCACCACATCGCCGCCGAATATGTATCCGCAACCACGAGAACTCACGTGCCAACCAGTCACGTCTTCTTCAGGGTCCGACCACAACAAGTCGCACATTCCTCCCTCCAGAGGAATCTCCTGCACTCGGTTGATCGAACGCACCTCACTCTCATATCCCAATCACACACTTACATTGTCCAGAGACGTCACCGAGGGAGACATGCCGCCATGAACACAGAAGAAACGACCATCCACCAACGCCGCCAAACTCATCGTGTCAAACACTTCCACGCATTCTTTCCAAATACGCACTGTTCCGAATTTACGCATACACTCGTCGTAGAAACTGTACACTTGGGTGATCTGACGACTCTCGTGGTTTCCACGTAGAAGAGTTATACGGTCTGGATAACGCACCTTCAGTGCAAGCAACAACAGAAATGTCTCAACACTGTAGTAACCCCGATCAACATAATCACCCATAAACAAATAGTTTGTATCCGGACTATCACCTCCAATCAGAAACAATTCTCGCAAATCATAGAACTGACCGTGAATGTCTCCACAAATCTACCTATCAAACAACTCCTTTCATTGTTACCGTCACAGGAGTGTGAACTTCAATAATGTTCTCTTCCTTCAGAAACAAGTCCTTCGCTCTACTACACAGTGATACTACTTCACTTTCTGATATCAGTTCACATCCACGCAACTAGTACATTACCATCTCCATCCTCCCATCCTCTACCTTTCGAATGTACTCATCAAGTTCACTGTCGCATGCCATTTCGATTCAATTCTTGCTGTCAACACAAGGTAACACTAGTTGTATCACTCCTGTTGACGTATCCGAACAGAAATGAGAGTTTTCAATTCGATGAATGAAGCGGAGAAACGGGAATTGCTGTGTTTTGGCGGGATAGTGGATAGAGTGAGAAATGAATTGAATGTGAATGGAATGGTTTGATGGTAGAGTATGAATGAAAGAGGACTGATGTGATTGTGTTGTCTTGATTTGTTCCTAAATGGAATCTCATATCTATGCTTATCCATTCTGTCATAATGAAATGATCCAAATCCTACTCTTCCTTCCCATTTCGATCATCTTCCCTCCACTGTCTTGTCAATCCTATTTGCATTCATTCTAATTCATTTCTCCTCTTCCATTCTCTTCCTTGTAAAGAATGATATGAGTGGTCAGATTGATGATATAACCGCGACCTGTCGTCTTCGTCGTCATTCTTTGTAAAGAGAGATGTATGAATGATGATTTGGATGATGTAATGAATAGGAGTGTTGGTCATATTCATGAAATGAAAGGAAGGGAGTTTGATCCCTACGAACTGAATGGAGGGTTTGTGTGATAGATGAGAATGATCGTATAGAACGGTAGTAGCAATTGCAGGTAAAGACTATGTAGTGATAGGAGCTGATACTCGTTTGACTCAGGGTTATGAGATTTTAAGTCGAAATGTGTGTCGTCTTCATGAATTGACGAGTAAATGTATATTGGGAATGGGTGGTTGTTGGACTGACATGGAAACAGTTCGTCGTATAATGGAAATGGATATCAAAGAGTAGTATTGTGTGATGGGATTGAATGTGTAGATACAAGTATGTTCACCGTGAAGAGTTGAGTAGTTCAGGAGTGGCGAGTTTGTTGGGAACAACGTTGTTCAATCGTCGTTTCTTCCCTTACTACGCGTTCAACATTCTGGGTTGTCTGGATGAAGAAGGACGTGGAGTGGTGTACAGTTACGATGCGGTTGGTTCATACGAGTGTTTGAAGTACGGTGTTCAGGGATCTGCGCAGAGTCACATAATTCCGATTCTGGACAGTTGTGTAGCGAAGCGGAATCGCACCGTTCCTTATGTGGATTTGGAGAAGGAGGAGGCGTTGAATTTGTTAAAGGAAGTGTTCACAGCGGCGACGGAGGTAAGGGATGATTGTGTGTGTTGAGTATGAGAGAGAGAAGGACACGGGAGATGCTGTGGACATTCGGATTCTGACGAAGGATGGAGTGGAGAAACAGACGCTGCTGCTTCGTAGTGATTGAAATGTTTGTAAAAGAAACAATTCACTAGGCGTTCTATCATCACACGTCCCATGACTCGTCGCTTACTTCGCCTTGTCCAGAATGATACCGTCGTACTGCTTCTTGAACCACTCCATAGCCTCCTCGCGAGTCACCTTGTGCGAGTAACCGATTCTGCTACGCTGAGCCTTTCTCTTCGACACACGACCACCGGGACGAGACAGCTGGACGTAGAAATCCATACCGAAGATACCGGTGTTGGGGTCGTACTTGATACCCAGATCAATGTGCTCCTGAATACCGAAACCGAAGTTGCCAGAGTCAGAGAAGTTCTTCTTCACCAGCTCGTACTCCTTCACCTTCAGACCGCGCTCCAGAATCTCAAGAGCCTTCTCGCCACGGATGGTCGCGTGGACAGAGATCTTCTCATTACGACGAATAGAGAAGGAACGAATGGTGAAACGGGCTAGAAGAAATAATCGATAACGAATAACCACCCACCCTTTCCATACACAGGCTCCTGACCCGAAATCTGCTGCAGCACACGAGCAGCCTTGGAGATGGCATCTCCAGACTCTCCGACGCAAATGTTGATCACCAGCTTCTCAACACGGATGTTACGCATGACATTAGCCTTCTCGCTCTACAAACCGATGAGAATGTGTTCATTTGTTGAGAAAGAAGCTTACCATTCTGATGAGTAGAAATAACGCCTTCCTAAATGGAATATGAGGAGTTGAAAAAGAATGGCTGAGGAGCACGGCGGAATCGGGTTGGAAATGGGTGGGTGCGACTTGGCTGAGTGAATTGAGCAATCGATTCTATCGTGATTGTATGTGAAAGAAAGAGAGAAAAGGGAATAGGAATAATCACACGATTCGCCTGTCTACTGTTGCGGGTTGTCAGTGAGAGCGATAGTGACTTCCTCCTTTGATCCCCTCTCCAAACGTCTATAGAGAAGGAGCATCACCGTAAGCGCAATCAGAGAGAGCGCTGAGAAGACGAGCAAGAGACGGAACGCCCACTGCTGACCAAACCGACTGTTAATCGCACCCAGAATGATGCTATCAGGAAGATTCATCAGACTCTGCATGACAATGATGTGAGAAGACGCCAGAGGAGCATTGTTCTTGAAGACCTTCATGAAGACGCAGATGTTGGTAGGCCAGAACCACGCATAGAAGAAGCTCATCACTACAAACGCATAAGGACCCTTCTTTCCAAGCAGGAAACCAGTAATCAGAAGAAGCGTGTTCATGATGTTGGAGAAGTACAGCGCAGGGAAGTAACCAATATAATCGATGATGGGACCCGAAATGAATCGGGAGATGGTGAAGAGAACCTGGAGCCAGGTTCCGTAGCGAACGAGGTCTGTGAGAGGATCCAAGTGAAGGACATCCTGCAAGTACAGCGGCGCCCAGGTGTTATTGCCTGTTTCAACCGCCTCCATCATTCCGATAGAGAATGCGCAAATCCACGCAGAACCACTCGAGAGGGTGCTCCACCATGTGTAATCTGCGGAAGGAGAAGATGACTCTACATCGGGTTTCGGATCGTCCTCATTAGAGAACTTGATGGGAATAGGAACGAAGATGACAAACACGAACACAGTAGCCACAATAATGCCAATCGCCACGAAACACGAGAAGAAATCATGGTGGAAGTACTTCACTCCGAGTTTACAAACAATAGGAGAGAGCGTCGCACCAAGCCCAAAACATGTTTGCATAAGCATCATCCAAGTTGCGGAGTTCTTCTTGAATGTGGCCGTTGAGGCTGCATTGGTGCTAATTTCAAAGAGACCATTACTGATTCCCGTTAGCATCACACAAATAGCAGCAGGCCAAAACGACTTGGTGAATTGAAGCAAGATGCAGCCAGTTAGATTCACAATGAATGAGGAGAGGAACATCGCCTTGAACCCCAGTCCTTTCAGGATAAACGATGCTAAAACACAGCCGACTAGGTAACAACCACCCATCATACTGCTGAAGATTCCCCATATGTAGTCAGGAACATCAAAGTACGTCTTCATCATGGGGAGCGCAACCAATGACGACATCTCGTTCGTTCCCATCATCGTCATTGTTAGATAAATCGTAGCCACCAGAAGCGCAAACTGTGACTTGGTAAGGTCAGGAGAAGGGTTTTCCATCCTTGCGATGGGTGATTCTGATTGTGTTCCATGGCATTTTTATACTGCAACAAACATGGTCATTCACTTTTAACCACAACTGTGGCTTCTGCAGAGGGGACCACAGAAACCGCATCCCCACTAGGTGTCGCATTCTCCTCCAATTTCTTTTCAGTGTTGGGCGTCTCCACCTTCACTTCACTTGAAGCGACCATTTCCGTCTCCTTTTTCTCCTCGGGTTTGACAACCGGC
The DNA here is from genome assembly GCA_039096215.1 of Blastocystis sp. NMH. Classification (NCBI taxonomy): domain Eukaryota; class Bigyra; order Opalinata; family Blastocystidae; genus Blastocystis; species Blastocystis sp. NMH. The sequence continues at coordinate 76,165 of JBBPEA010000036.1, read as the reverse complement.
AGTTCCTTCTTCTCCCGCGCCTCCTTTCGCTTTTGCGAGTAATAGACACAGGTGAGCAGAATAGCTCCGATGATGCAGAAGAGGAGGGTGAGACGATACGCCCAGTAATCTCCGAACTGCTTGTTGAGCCACCCGAGAATGGTGTTCATGGGGAGGAGCATCACTCCCTGCAGCACGATGACCACGGACGTGACAGTAGCTGCACTTTCCTTATAATATCCCATGATAACGCAGATGAAGACGGGCCATGTGGCCGAGTAGAAGAAACCTGTGAGAGCGAATAACCAAATTCCCTTGCGACCCAGGAGGAATCCGATGGCGAGGAGGACGAAGCAGGCTGCGAGACAGAGATAGAGGTAGCTGTAATATCCCATGCGGTCGATGAGGGGTCCTGAGATCAAACGTGAGACGGTGAAGATGATGTAGAGCACGGTGGTGAAATTGGCTACGTCGGTGTCTGCGTTGAAGCCTAGCACGTCTACTAAGTAGAGAGGCGCCCAGCTGGCGCCGCTGCTCTCGATCGTCTGCATCATGCCCATGGTGATTGAACACAGCCACACCGATGGCTGACGAAGCGCCTGCATTACCGTCAATGTTGGCTTCGAGGCGGCGTCGGAATTGGGGTTGCGGGGAAGGCGGAAGGGGAGAGAGATCACGATTATGAAGAAGACTAGGACCACCACGCCGAGACTGAGGTAGATGGAATAGAAGGAGTTCTTTAGAACGTTCATAGCCCAGCGAGCGACGTTGGGACCGATGACAGCGCCGATTCCAAAGAAGAAATGCATGAGACTCATCATCGTTCCCTGATTCTCAACAAAGACAATAGTTGATGCGGCGTTGGAACCGATTTCAAAACAACCGAATCCCATCCATACAATAAACATACAGACACCGAAGATGAAGAAGGATGACGCAAAGTGCGTTCCAAAGCATCCAATCATAATAAAAACAAAACCACCACAGATGACCCATTTGTAGCTGATTTTCTCTGCCGCCAAAGAAGCGAGGAAACAAAACACAATGTACGAAAAGCTCAAACACGAATTCAGAAAACCATATGTCAAATAGGAGACGTTAAAATACTCCTTCGCAATAACGAAACCAACACTACGAGCATTCTCCACAACTCCCATAGCGACAAGGGTCGTGTAAATGGTAATAACAAGCGACCAGTATTGCCATCTCGTGTCGTACACACGTTTCGTTTCCATAGTTGGGGATAAAAGAATGACACAATTACAGAAACCGCGGGAATTGGAGAAATCTGTATTACTTGACCAAATGGAAGAATGCAAAAAGATACATGCAGGATCAGTGGAAAGTAATAACGAATAGAAATACAATGAAAAAGGAAGGTATTTATTACATTTTGGCTTTGTAAGGAGTCTTGCAACTTCACCACCCTTTTCCATTCCAACAAACACATCTCTATTCTACAGACTGACTAACTGGATTCACTGTCATCACAGGAATCACTTCCATATTTATTGCGTTACTCTTTTCATCCATCGCCTTCTCCACTATTCCATTCTCCTCCACCATCTTCTCTTCCACTCCACTCACAACCACTTCAGGAATCTTCTTCACAGGCATTTCATTCATAGAAATCTCCTTCACAGACAACTCCTTCCTCTCCTTCTTCTTCTGACTCCTCTCCACACACCACAACAACAACGCACCCACCACACAGAAGAACAGCGACGACTCCAACGCCCACCGCTTTCCCAAATGCTCGTTCATCCACCCTTGAATCGATCCCAACGGCATGATGATCACGCCCTCGATCAGAATCACCACCGACGACGCAATCGCTGCGTTCTCCTTGTAGTACCCCATCAACACACACATAAACACCGGCCACGTCGCAGAGTAGAAGAACCCCGCCAGCTCGAACAGGTAGATGCCGCTGCGACCCACCAAGAACCCCACACCCAACAGCGCGAAACAGGCGCCCAGACAGATGTAGATGTAGCGGTAGTATCCGGCTCGGTCGATCAGAGGACCCGAAATCAGACGCGACGTCGTGAACACAGCGTACACAATCGTCTGATAGTTCGGAACGTCCACATCCACGCTGTACCCCAGCACGTCCACGATGTACAGCGATGCCCAGTTCGCACAGCTGTTCTCCACTGTCTGAATCATCGCCATCGCCACAGCACACAGCCACACCGATGGCATCTTCAGCGCCTCCCACACCGTCATCAAGGACTTCGAGGGAACTGCCGTTCCAGACGACTGAACTGACTGGAGCTGGAGCGGGATGAAGAGGAAGACAACGAAGAGAACGAAGAGGACGACGGAGTTGCTAAGGAAAATGGAGTAGAATCCGTTATGGAGGTGCTGAAGCGCCCATCGCGAGATGTTGGGCTCGAGAATGGCGCCGATACCGTAACAGAAATGCATCATACTCATCATCGTTCCTCGATGCTCCTGGAACACGATGGTGGCTGTGGCGTTGGCGACAATGGTGAAGAGACCGAGAGCCATCCATCCGAGGAAAATGACCGATCCAGCAGATACGAAGGACTTGGTGAAGGTGGTCAGAAAGTAGAACACCGTCGGAGCCACGTATCCAGCACCATAAATCCACTTGAAGTGCACTCGATTCAACAGGAAGGACGCGATGAAACAAGCCAAGATGTAGGCGAAACTCAAACAGGTGGTAAAAATGCCGTATTGATCATAGGAAGCGTTGAAGTAGGATTTCATAACAGCGAAGCCGACACTTCGCACATTCTCCACGATCCCCATGGCAAACATGGCCATGTAGATAGTTGTAACTGCGAACCAATACTGTCTGTGATGAGGCAGCTTCATTGGAAAGGACAAAACAAGAATATGAGGTGAAGGAAGAAGTCAATTGCCTGTGAATCCGGAGACCGCGGGGATGAGAGAGAATGGGCGAGACACAATTGAATGGAATGATTGTGTTTATGGATTGTTTGGAGGAGGTAATTGGTATTAAAATGATAGTGAGTGAATTATGAGGTGAAGATGAATCGATAGAAAAAAGAAGAGGTTTGTTGCGTTTAGAAGAGAGAAGAAGTAGTGGATAGGAAGGCAATGAATTGTATAGAATGAAGTGAACATGATAGAAAACACAATGAAGGATGAGAACAATTACCCTCCCTGAACCAATTTCTTTCCTTTCTAAACATGATGATTGGAATCCTTCTTCCTTTCTCTTTCCAGTCATTCTCATTCTTCTTGTCCCTCTCTTTCCAAGCTCACTCTCCTTCCTCCTTCCCTCGCCTCTCCTTCCACTGCTCTTTCCATTTCCCTCCATCTCCGTTCCCTCCATTCATATCTGGGATTGGTCGCGGGGATTCGGGGAAAGTGTGGGGCGGGTGTTATGCTTATTTGAAGACTGAGATATGAGAGAAATCATCCATTTGCAGGTTGGTCAGTGTGGAAACCAGGTATGAGTTTGGAATGGATAAATAAAGTGTGTAGATCGGAACGAAGTTTTGGGAGGCGATAAACAAGGAGCATCACATTGATAGCAACGGAGTGGCACATGTGGAGGCGAATGACGATCTGAACGTGTTCTACAGCCAAGCTGTGAATGGTCGTTGCGTTCCTCGAGCGGTGTTGGTGGATTTGTAGTGTTAGAATCACGTAGTGATGGATAGAGAGCCCGGAACGATGGACGCGATTCGAGCGACGGAGGTGGGTAAAATGTTCAAGCCAGACAACTTTGTGTTTGGTGCGAACGGTGCTGGGAACAACTGGGCGAAGGGACACTACACGGAGGGAGCGGAGCTGGTGGAGCAGTGTCTGGACGTGATTCGTCACGAGGCGGAGGCGTGTGAGTGCCTGCAGGGATTCCAGATGACGCACTCGCTTGGAGGAGGTACGGGTTCTGGAATGGGAACGCTGTTGTTGTCGAAGCTGAAGGAGGATTATCCTGATCGCATGGTGATGACGTACTCGGTGTTCCCGTCTGCGAACGTATCGGACACGATAACGGAGCCGTACAACACGACGCTGGCAGTGAACCAGCTGTTGGAGAACGTGGACGAGACGGTGGTGTTGGACAACGAGGCTTTGTACAGCGTGTGCATGCAGTCGCTGAACATCAAGACGCCGTCGTTCTCGGAGATGAACGAGTTGGTGTCGAAGGCGATGTCGGGCATCACGGCGTGTCTGCGGTACCCCGGTCAGCTGAACAGCGACCTGCGGAAGCTGGCGGTGAATCTGATTCCGTTCCCCCGCCTGCACTTCTTCCTGACGAGCTACGCGCCGCTGACGAACGCGGCGACGAGCGCGTTCCGCCAGTACTCGGTGGCGGAGCTGGCGTCGCAGCAGTTCGACGCGAAGAACATGATGTGTGCGTGCGATCCGCGTCGCGGTCGCTATCTGACGGCGGCGGCGATCTTCCGAGGGAAGGTGGCGACGCGCGACGTGGACGAGTGCATGTGCGAGATGCACCAGCGCTACCAGCCGTTCTTCGTGGAGTGGATTCCGAACAACATCACGACGTCGGTGGCGAGCGTGGCGCCCGAGGGCACGCCGATGGCGACGACGTTCCTGGGAAACAACACGGCGATCCAGGAGGTGTTCTCGCGCGTGTCGGAGCAGTTCAACACGATGTACCGTCGACGCGCGTATCTGCACTGGTACACGAGCGAGGGAATGGACGAGATGGAGTTCACGGAGGCGTCGAGCAACCTGAACGACCTGATCACGGAGTACCAGCAGTACCAGGAGGCAACGATCGAGGAGGAGGTGGGCATGGAAGAGCAGATGGAGAATGCCCCGATGGAGGAGCCTGTACAGGAGCTGAGTTAGGTTTGTGTCAGAGTATTGTTGGAATGGTGTGTTTGTTGGATGAAAGGGTTGGTGTGAAGTGGGGATAACAGAATGGTTGGAACACGAAACGGCAACACGAAGATGGAGGGCGTGTTTGGGAAGAGTGAGTCATTATTGTTTCTATAGTTGGAATGAAAGGTAGAATTGAATCGATTTGGTTTGGTATTGTGTTATTGAGTGTATTAGTGAAAAGTGCTTCGGACAATCGGGACCAATGCACGAAATCATTTTCGGGTATCGTTTGTTATCCTGTGGATTGTTGTGGATGGTTTGTTCAGTGTGTGAATGGAGTGTTGTATCCTCCTCAGGTAATGGAAGAAATGGATTGACAGTGTAGGAAAGTGCAAACGGTACGAATTGTAAGAGAAATGGAGTGGTGTTGGCTTCGGAGTGTGGTTCAGTGGATTGTCCTTCCGAGTATCCTGACTGGGGAAGTGGTGTTCCCGGAGATTCGGGAAGTGACTCAGGAGGTGATTCGGGGAGTAATCCTGGAAATGCTGGAGAAGACGAGGCAACGGGTCAGTTCCGTTTGAAGACGACAGATCATGGAAACTATGCGTTGAATCTGAATCCGTCGAATCTGTTGTCAGAAGTGGAAGAGGTGATGCGGATTCCTTCATATGATGACGCGTCAGCTCACCAGCCTCTGAACAAGATGGGTTGCAGTTACCATCCCCAGTGGAGAGATCAGAACACACAGATGCTGATCGGTCGTCCGAGTGGAACGACGACGGTGAGTGTGACGACGGTGAAGATTCGCCTTCCCGACAAATACTTCGGTATGTTTTTAGCGTACGGACAGGACCAGTACGGAATCAGTCCTCACGTGATGATGGGATTGGCGGCGAAGGAGACGTTTGCGACGGCGTTGTATCCCGAGAAGGACAACAGTTACTTTATTGTGGACAAGGAGGACGACCATTTCAACACTCTGTCGAACGACTCGTTGTTTATCGACGGGAATAAGGATGGTCCGTTCCAAGTGGAGACGCCTGCGATGTCGACAGACGTGTCAGTGCTTCCTCAGCGGTTCTATTTCGGAGACAGCAGCACGCCGGTGCGTGATCGGAAACCGAAGTATGTTTCGGACAATGAGTTGCTGACGGACTACAATGCGTTCCGAGCGTATCACGACTCGATGACGGGCGATTTCTACAAGGCGATCGTGTTGTCGTGTTTGGATCTCCACTTCCGCCACAACATCGTGATGCAGATGACGAAGCAGGGAATGCGACCAGGGTGGGATCTTCGTAACGGGAACGAGGAGGCGGAGGACGCGTTGGAGTTTGCAGGCGTGATGTACACGTACAATCGTGGTTTGTGGAGTATGATGGACACGTCGAAGTGTACGGTGGACAAGAATCCGATAACGGACTGTAAGTTGGACGGATATGGCGGTCACAGCACGGACATCAACAACGTGTGTCAGTTGTTGAATGGTGCTCGCGAGGTGTACGATTTCTGGATTTCGCTGGAGGATGTGTTATGGTTCGTGGACAAGTTGCACGAGACGTATCCGTACGACTCGGTGGTTGGAATTCACGATTCGATTGATTGGTCGGGAATGAGATCGAAGGTCCGTGAAGTGTATCCGGTGATACTGAGTCATCGTAAGGCGAAGGATTCATCGGCTCGAGGCATATCGTTCCGTTACGACTGGCGTTTGTTGTTGGCTGTGATTCGCGCGTATTTGCCGAAGAAGGAGGAGTTTTATGGTCCGACGTTGGAGAACATGGTGAAGTGGTCGTTCATGAGTGCGATTGCTCCCGAGGCGCATGCGTGGAGCGAGTTGCCGTCGTCGCGTCTTCGTGACTATCTGAAGCGTTATGGGAGTGTGTATGATGGGAGGGATGTGGTGCCGACGAGTGTTCCTACGGTGAAGCCAACAGTGAAACCAACCACACCATCCTCTTGTGGAAATGGAGTGTGCGAAGAAGGCGAGACGGTGGCGAATTGTCCCGCTGACTGTAAGACGTATCCGGAACGACCTCTGGATCCTCCGTCATGTACCGACAAGGAGAACGGTCCACAATGCTACCCGTCGAATTGTTGCGACCAGTACTATGTTTGTCTGAATGGTAGAGTATTTGGTCCGAGCAATCTTCCATCGGGCACAGTGTGTTACGAGGGCAGTCAGATCAGCGCGAGTGACAGTCGGTGTATGGGAGTGACGTGTGAGAAGTCGATTCCCGCTTCGTGTGGCGATGGTGTGTGTGCCATCTACGAGAGCTGTAGCAGTTGTCCTAAGGATTGTGGTGAGTGTTCGGAAGTGAAGCCGACTCCTCTTCCCGAGCCGACTTGTGGTGTTGGCGACATCGGTTTCCAGTGTTATCCTCACAACTGTTGTGGGTATGTGTATCAGTGTGTGTATGGTTCGATGTCTCCAGTGTACAGCATACTGGATGGCGGAGTGTGTTACAATGGGAACATTGTGGACAAGAATGTGGATGTGTGTCGTGATGTGGATTGTGGAGGTGTTCCGTCGGAGTATTGTGGAAATGGTGTGTGTGACGGCAATGAGAACTGTGAGAGTTGTCCTGAGGATTGTGGAGCATGTCCGACAGTGAAGCCGACGAGTGCTCCGACAGTGAAGCCGACGAGTGCTCCCACTGTGAAGCCGACGAGTGCTCCCACTGTGAAGCCGACGAGTGCTCCCACTGTCAAACCCACCACTGCTCCCACTGTCAAACCCACCATCAAACCCACCACTGCTCCCACCACATCACCCAGCACTCCCAAACTCCTCGTCGGCTACTACACAAACTGGTCTCAGTACAGAGGAGGAACGAGCCAGTACTTCCCCGAGAACATCGATCCCACAAAGTTCACTCACTTGGTGTACGCCTTCGCCTATATCGCACGAGACACGTGGCAGGTGGAGCAGGTGGAGTGGAACGACGTGAATGAATGGAACCCAACACAGGGTTTGTACCACCGATTCAACAAACACATTCGAGCGAAGAATCCAAAGTGTAAGACGCTGTTGGCGTTTGGAGGCTGGAACTTCAACTTCAAGGAGGAGTTCAAGGACATCTTCACGACGATGGCGGAGAGCGCGTCGAATCGAGCGACGTGTATCAACTCGATGATCTCGTGGGTTCGCAAACACGACTTCGATGGAATCGACGTGGACTGGGAGTATCCCGGCTGGGAGGAGTTGGGCGGTCGTCCTCAGGACAAGGAGAACTTCGTGTCGTTCGTGCAGGAGTTGCGTGCTGCGATCGATGCGGAGGCGTCTCGAACGGGAAAGACGCGACTGTTGCTGACGCTGGCGGTGGCAGCTGGATACGACAAGATTGACACTGGGTACGACATTCCTCGCATCCGCGATTACGTGGACTACGTGTCTGTGATGACATACGACCTGCATGGTCAGTGGGAGACGAAGACGGGAGCGGCGAGCGGACTGTATCCTCCGAGCGAATACGAGCCTGGTTCGATCGACGAGTATTACACGGGCGACTATGCGATTCAGTACTGGATATCGAAGGGAATGCCTCGGGAGAAGATTGTGATGGGATTGGCGGCATACGGTCGCGGCTGGACTCTGGAGAGTAGTGCGCCTGGTCAGACGCTGGGTGCTCCAGCGATTCGTGGTTGCGATCCGATGAAGGACACACAGCAGGAGGGCGTGTTGAACTACATCGAGGCGCTGACGGTGATCAACTCGGGAGGCGTGACTACGTTCGACGCGACGACGACGACGATGTACGTTCAGAAGGGCGACCAGTGGTACTCGTACGAGGATCCGAACTCGATCGTGTACAAGGTGGAGTACATAAAGAGCGAGAATCTGCTTGGCGGAATGCTGTGGGCGGTGGACAATGACGATTTCCGCAACGGGAATCCGATGATCAGTTCGATCTACAATTCGCTGTATTCGGGAGGGAAGAGTGGTCGAGGCGTTGGGGGAAAGATGGTGGTTCCCTCGCTGATTGTAGGTGTGGTGGTGATTGTGGTGGTGGCGACGATCGCGGTGGTGGTGGTGAATCGTCGTCGTCATCCGAGGATGCGTGTGGTGAGATCGGGACCGAAGGCGTTGAAGAAGGAGTCTCGCGTGTAGTTGTGTAGTTGGTTTGATGTTTGTTCGGAGAATGAGGTAATAAGAGAATCAGACAGAATTGGAGTGTGGAGGAAGGTTGATGTTTTCTCATTTCATTCATCATCCTTTGTCGATAGAGACTGTTTGGAAACGTAGTTTCGTAGAAGGGAGCTTGGGTTGGTTGATGATAAGAAATCGATGGTTTGTGAGGCGTATGGAAGTCCGCTGGTGTTGAGAGAGAATGCGAGGAAGGAATTGGGGAAAGGTGAGGTTCGAATCAAGACAGAGTATGCGGGAATCAATTATGCTGGTAGAATTGTGGAGTATTGGCGAAGTAGATTTGTTGGCTTGTGAAGGGAAGTACCAAGAGAAGTCGCGCCCTCCGTTCATTCCGGGTTTGGAGGTGTGTGGTTGTGTGATTGAGAAGAACGGTGCGTGTGCGGTGGATGTGGGTGATCGTGTGTACTGTTTGTTTTCGGGGAGTGGTGGTTATTCGGAGGAGTGTGTGATCGATGGGAATCGTTGTTTCCGCATTCCAGAGGTACGGAATGAGAGTGTGTGAGAAGTAGACGGTTCCACTGGATGCGATGGCTTCGTTGGGGATCAACTTTTGTACGGCGGCGTTGGGTTTGAAAGTGCGTGGTGGGATGAAGAAGGGTGATTTGGTGACGGTGAGTGGAGCGGCGGGCGGGACGGGGTTGGCGGCGTTGGAGTTGAGTGTGGCGAGTGGGAATGAAGTGGTGGATTGGAGTGAAGTGAAACGTAGACAGTGTGTATTGTTCGTGGAGAGGAGCAGAAGAAGTATGTGGAGGAGTTGGTGAGGACGAAGTATCCTCGTGGGAAGGTGCATGTGATTGATTCGTTGGCGACTCCGTCGTTCCGGCAGGAGATCAAGGCGTTGGTAGGAGGAAGAAGGGAATGTGAGTCAGGGTGGGAGTGACGTGGTGTTTGACACGGTTGGGACGGACGCGCTGTTTTGCGAGGAGTTGTTGCGGAGTGTTCATTTCGACAGTCATATCCTGTTGGTTGCATGGGTGTGTTCTTGACAACAGGGTTGGTGGTGGTTGGTTTTTCGGGAGGATCGATCGAGCGGATTCCAGCGAACCACCTATTGGTGAAGAATGTGAGTGCGATTGGAGTGTATTTGGGAGGGTACTTGAAGAACAAGCCGCGTGTGGTGGATGAGGTAGGGATGGGAGTGTGGATGGAAGGTAGTGTGTGAGAGAGTTGTGTGAGTTGTACGCGAAGGGGGATTTGCACAGTCATGTGTACAAGCGGTTTGGATTGAAGGATACGAATCGGGCGATGAAAGTGATGAAGGAGGAGAAAGTGTATGGGAAGGTGTTGTTGTGTATGAATGAGTGGTATTGTTTGTTGGATGTCAAAGGAGGGGAATCGAAAGGAGGCGAAAGTGTTTGTGTTTGAAGATCCGGATGAGAAGCATCGACGAGAGAGTGGTGGGAGAGTGTGGAAGGAGAGAGTGTGTTGGATGGAGGAGATGATGAATATAGAAGAATGGAAATGGAGAGAAGAAGAGTGTGGATGGGTTTAATGTGAAGGATCACTATGATGAGATTGTGGAGTTTTGTATGATCGATTGGATAGTTTGAGTGTGTAGCGAAGTCAGCGTTGGAAGGGAAAGCGAAGAGAGAATACGAATTGGAGAAGCTGGGAGCGATCGTAGTGGTGTTGAGTGGAATGAAGGAATAGCGTCACAAGAAGGGTCATATTCCAACAAAGATTCGACGTCATTTAGAGGAGGTGAAGGCGAAGAAGATTCGTCAAGAGCGACGTTTCGTATGAGTGTGGCGAAGCGTGATAGGTAGGAAAAGCAGAACCACATCGTGACGGCGGTGAAGAAGAAGGTGAAGAAGGCTCCGAAGGAGCGTGAGCGGAGTTTGTACCAGCAGCCGGGCAAGTACCGTGACGGCGTATTGTACGTGGATCCCAAGTTGATCGGTCGTAACTAGTCTTTTGCGTTGTTTGAACGAAACAGGAAACAGTAATCAGAATTACTCGGCACTTCCCGTCGTGGAATACTTGGAAATCGACTTGCTTCCCTCCGACATGGCGTGTTTCGCCAGCTCTCCGGGAAGGAGCAGACGAACAGCGGTCTGAATCTCAGCGCCCGTCAGTGTCGCCTTGTTGTTGTAACGAGCCAGGTTGATGGCTTCGTCTGACAGTCTCTCAAAGATATCGTTCACGAACGAGTTCATGATCGCCATAGCACGCTTGCTAATACCCACATCGGGATGCACCTGCTTCAGCACACGGTAGATGTACGACGAGTACGTCTCCAGTCTTCTTCTCTTACGATGATTAAAGTCTCCCTTCGACTTCGTTCCCTTTGCACTCTTGCTAGGAGCTTTCGCCATTCACAATATCACACAGATACTTATTATGAATTCTACCCGCTTTCCCGAGATTTCCATCCTCGCCTCGTTCATTCGCGCTTCGATTCGTTCATGCCAATGGAATTCCATCCTTCTCGTGCGTCCAATCAATCATTATTCGCGCGGGTTGAATCAAAATCCGATGAATTCAAAGGGGAGGAGATGATTGGCGAATCACGAATCGCTAGTTTCTCCTCGTTGATGGAGAGTGGAAAGAGTGAAATGGTCATATTTGTATTATTGAATCGAAATGGCTGGAAAAGGAAAGGGTGGACGTGGCAAGACCGATGGAAAGTCGCAGAGCCGTAGTTCGCGTGCTGGCATCACCTTCCCCGTGGGTCGTATTGCTCGTTACATGCGTGACATGCGTGTTGCGGACCGTATTGGAGCGGGTGCTCCTGTGTATTTGGCTGCAGTGTTGGAGTATCTGACGGCTGAGATTTTGGAGTTGGCTGGAAACGTGGCTCAGGAGGGCAAGAAGAACCGTGTGATTCCCCGTCACATTCAGTTGGCTGTTCGTAACGATGAGGAGCTGAACTCGCTGTTGGGCAACGTGACGATTGCTTCGGGAGGTGTGATGCCGTTTGTGCATTCGGAGCTGCTTCCTGAGAAGAAGGAAGGTGAGGAAGAGGAAGAGGAGAAGGAGGACGAGGAGAAGGAAGAGAAGGAGGAGGCGGAGCCTTCGCAGGCGTACTAAGTTGTATCATATGTGTGTTGGTGTTTGTTGAAGGAAGGCATGATAAAGGAGAATCCCGCCCTGAAGCCGCTGTACTATGCGTTTCTGCCTGATCGAGTGACGTTGTCTGTGTTGAAGTCGATTCCGCTGGGTTTCGCGTACAAGGTGATGGACGATATGGAAGACTTTGACATATCGAAGAAGTGAGATTGGCGGTGTTGGTTGAGTGGAAGAGAGACCCAAGAGGAGATTGTGGAGAATTGCAAGCGATTGATCATTCGGGACATGTGTGTGAGTACGATGGAGCGCGTAGTGGAGCATGCGATCGTGGCTCGGGGTGATCCTGCGTTCACTCACAAGATGTTCAAGAGTGTGTTGTGCTTGTGGAGAGTGACGGAGTAGACGTGAAGGAATCGTCGTTGCGGAAAGAAGAGCGACTGGGTCACTCGAAGGCGGCAGTGTCGATGTTTTTCACAGGGATCCGTGTGAGTTTCGTATACCACCTGTCTGTGTTTTTGGTGGAGGAGACATACTTGTTGTTTTCGTGGCTGCGTCAACGAAAGGAGAAGAAGGAGGTGAAGCTGTTGGGAATGAAACCGAGTAAGAAGAATGCGTCGACTTCGTTTGGGAAGAAGAGTTTGCGAAATCTGATCGTCTGCGTGTTGGCAATTCTGTCGGAAGGAATCGGAGCAAGTCTGGGAACGTATTTGTATCCGGGTTCGGGTGCGTTGGTGGGAAGTCGCATGTGTGGAGCAGTGGCATATCTTCTTTAGTGTGTTGTTTGTTGAAGGAAAGGAATTGGTTGATAGGTGGGAAAAAGTCCGGATGAGGTAGAAAATCGTCTGCAAATCCCTCATCCGTTGCTTTCGTCATTAAAAGAAATGGAAAAACGCATCTTATTGACGGGTGAGAGAATTGGATAGAAACTGATGAATAGGAGGAAACGGTTACATTGCTTCTCACACGAGTATTGAGTTATTGAAATGTGGTTACAAGTTGACGTTGTTGGATAACTTCTGCAACTCGAGGTAGAATAGGAGTGTGTTAAGGAAAGTAGTCGCAAGGCACATGAGGCGACGAAGAAGTTGGCTGGAGTGGATGAGGATCGTCTGTATTTGATGGAGGTGGGTTTGGATGGGTGTAATCAGAGTGTAGGCGGATCTGAACGATAAGTCGTCGGTGGAGCGTGTGTTTGAAGAGCGTGGACCCTTTGACGCAGTGATTCACTTCGGAGCACTGAAGTCGGTGGGTGAGTCATGTCAGAAGCCGTTGCTGTACTACCAGAACAACTTGACGGGAACTTTCAATCTGTTGGAGGTGATGAACAAATACAACTGCAAGCGGATCAGTGAGTGTGGTGAGAGTGTGTGACGTAGTTTTCTCTTCATCGGCGACGGTGTATGGAGCGGATCCGGTTCCGATCACGGAGGAGTCTCCGGTGGGTCAGGGCATTTCCAACCCTTACGGTCGCACGAAGTACATGATGGAGCAGGTGTTGACGGACTTGGCGAAGGCGGACAAGGAGTGGTCGGTGATTCTGCTGCGTTACTTCAATCCGGTGGGTGCTCACGAGAGGTAGGTTTGGATGGGTGTGTTGAGGAAAGTGGTGAGATCGGCGAGAGTCCGAACGGCATTCCGAACAATCTGATGCCGTACATTCAGCAGGTGGCGATTGGTCGTCGTCCGTTCTTGAGTGTGTTTGGAAACGACTACGACACTCCGGACGGAACGGGTGTGCGTGACTACATCCACATTTACGACTTGGCGACGGGTCACGTGAAGGCGTTGCAGTTCATGTTTGACAAGATGGGAAAAGGAGTGGAGGTGTTCAATTTGGGAACGGGTCACGGATATTCGGTGCTGGACATGGTTCACGCGATGGAGGAGGCGTGTGGACATGCGATTCCGTACAAGATTGTGGCTCGTCGTCCTGGAGACATTGCGACGTGTTTTGCGGATCCGAGCAAGGCGAAGCGTGTGTTGGGTTGGGAGGCGGTGAAGACATTGAAGGACATGTGTCGTGACGCGATGAATTGGCAGACGAAGCATCCGTACGGATTTGATGATGCACCTAGTCAGTGTGGTGTTTGTTAGGAAACAGAGTAGTAGAGAGATCCTTTGCCTTTGGAGTTGAAGTGTTTGGCTTTGAGGGCGTTTTCGTCGAAGGAGAAGTCAGAGAGGTCGAGAGTGGTTGGAGTCATGGGAGAGGCGGAGGAGTTGCGATAGGGAAGATTGGTTTGAACAGAGGTTACCGAGTTTACCGAGTTTACCGAGTTTACCGAATCGAAGAGGGAATTGGAGAGAATGGCGCTTGTGGATTGGGATTGGGAAGGATTCCTTGACTGGGAGAGGAAGGGAAGATTGGAGTTGGTTTGAGCTGAACTCATCGAGTTGAACAAGAACGAATTCATCGAACCATTTCCAAGCGACCTGCGCTGACTCCTCACACTGTTCCTTCCAACGGAAAAGGGATTCACTTCCACCATTCCTTCTTCCTCTCCAACCTGTCCCATTGATGACGCCATTCTTACTCCATTCCATGGACGCTGCCTCACTTGGACCTCTTCAATCCATCTTCGATTCCGCATGTACTGATCCCATCTCCTGTAATCCTCCGTGTACTCGGGAAACACCTTCTCCATCTTGTCTCCATCCAGACGATTCCCAACTATCAAATGACCACACAGTTCCTTGATAACCAAGCCGCTGAAATACTCACCAAACGACGCTCCATCCGACACACGATAACCAAACAGAAACGAATCCTCGTATCTTCCAGAATCCATCACTCCTCTCCCAAAGGGAACGGCGTAGCGGAATTCTCCCTTGTAGAAGACTCTTCCGTGAATCCAATACTCTCCTCGTCCATGCGGAACTCCACTCACCACATCTCCTCGATATCGATTCCCATTCTTCTCGTAGATCTCACCGAATCCCGTTATGGGACTGCCAAGATATTCCCGATTGAAACTTCCATTGTACACACACATGTCTCCTTTCATCACTTTTACTTGGTTTCCGTCATACCATCGTAGCGTTTCCACAAAGGTGTTGTGACTGTACATGTCCAGTCTCTTCAACTGGTTCGATTCGTACACAAACGTATTCCCTTCACGATGGAAGGAATGGGTTGCGAGCGATCTGGTTTCGATTTGATTCAACGATTCGTTCGTTTCTAGCACATGCAACCACTTACCATAAATCCATCGACCTGTGTAGACGCCGTCTCGATACTGGTAGAGGATGGGAGAATGGGAACTCATGTCTTTCACACATATAGGCAACTCGTTCTCATATGTCACTTCAAATTGGTTCTTCTCATAGGAAATCGTTTTACACTCACACTCTCCATTCTTCCACTCTCCCTCCACGGTTCCACCTTCCGACCAGAACGCGCAGTGACCATGGAGTTTGCCATGAAAGAAGTGTAAACACATACGAGCGGATTGATTCTCGGTTACAATCACTTCTTCGATTCCTTGTCTCCACTGCCTTTCCATCACATTCCAAGTAGTGGAATATGGAGTTTGAATGGTTCGTTGGAGATGGGGAGTGACTCCAATCTGAGGGTAGCGAGAGAGAATAGAAAGATAGTCATAGGAGAAATCATGGTCGAATGGAGAGTTTCGTCTCCACAGTGGTGGATCCTCGAATTGCTTAACTGGTTCCACATCCGATGATACGGTATCCGTTTCCTCATCGGATTCTACAATGATAATGTTGAAATCGTAGGGATCATCGAATTCCTCCGTTTCGCTGGTAGATTCACAGGGAGATGGAATAGGAGTAGAAGCAGGAGCGATTGAGGAGGAAACAACCTCGATGTTGATTTCGGAGTGAGTAAGTTGGGTATTATCGACTGGCGCAATGTTGATAGAATGGTTCAAGTCGTGAAGAGGGTCCATGGGGTGGGGAATAGGAGAGAGTGTGAGTTGAAGAGTCAGTTAAAGTGAGAGAATGAAAGGGGAGGCGAAAAGTGTTGTGGAATTGGAGTTGCATTGGGAGGTGGTGTGGAGTGGGTGGATCGGAGTGTCAAGGAATCGGAGTAATCCTTCAGTTATCATCCATTGAAATTTGATTCGGTAGTAACTGTACCGCTATGGCAATATGATTCAAGAACACTTATTCTCTCCAATCCTCAAGTGAACCAGTTTTGTTTCCCCACCACTCTCCCATTTCACTCTTCTCCCTCACGCCATCTTTCTACTCAACTTTCCCTCTCTTTTCCACACCCCCTTCCAGATCCTTCCAGAACTCTCCTTCCCTCCCCCTCCTTCTCTCTCATTATTTCTTTATTATTCAATTCCTTTCAAATGAGCATGTTTTTCTGTGACCCGTTCTTTGACGATTACGATTCGTTCCTCACTCTTACTCCCTATACTAAGAAGGAGTCGGACCTGATCAATCCCGCTAGTGGATTCGGTCGTCTGGATGTGGAGGAGACAGACAAGGAGTACAAGGTGCTTCTCGACTTGCCTGGAATGAAGAAGGAGGAAGTCAAGACCAGTATCGAGAACCATTGTCTGGTTGTGGAAGGTGAACGGAAGAGTGAGAAGAAGGACAAGAAGTATCACGTGAGCGAGCGTTCGTTCGGAAGTTTCCACCGTGAAGTGTCGCTTCCTGAGAATGCTGATCTGGACAATGTGACTGCTGTGTATGAGAATGGAGAGCTGAAGGTGACCATTCCGAAGAAGCAGTTGAACAATGGAAAGAAGGCGATTACTGTAAACTAAGTGTATTCTAGTGTTGTGTGTTTGTTGTAATAATAGTTTCTACACACTTTACGTGAATGAAGGCACTAGGTGAATTGTATGGAGTCGGCTATCACTCCGTATACGAATGGTATGCAGTAAGCGATGTCGATGTGAGAACCCTTGTTGAAGATGACGTTGATGAAGCCTTCCTGATTGTTTCCAGATGACTTAGCATCGTATCATTTGCTCAGAGTCTCTCCTTGTTAACTGCAGGTTTTGTGGTATCAACAAAAGCGATAGTGTGATTCTGATAGATTCAAATCCCGATTCCACAGGGATAGTCAGCTTTTCAGGACACATTGCGATTTCATATTTGCTTGCCAATTCGTGTCTAGCATCATCCATTCCATTTCATTCTTTATTCATTGCAATCACCATATAGAAAGAGACAATGAGCTCTAATATCGAGTTCGTGAATAATGGATTTAAAGGCGGCTTCCTCGATGGGTTTGCGGAGTCGAGTGTGGAAATACCGACAGATGGGCGAAACGAAAATAAAACCACGATGGAAACTATGAAAAGAGTGAATGAGCGTAATGAGAAGGAAGGAGCGATGAATGAATGGGATGGAATGAGGATGCGAGAGAGATTTGATACAGTGATGAAAGAGAAGAATGATGATTCAATTATGGAGTACGATATCGAAACTGGAAGAGAGTATGGTGTATGGAAGAAAGAAGAGAAGTGTTATGTGATAAAGAGAGGTGATGAAGAGAATCGAGTCGTTGTGGTTGATTTGAAAACACATGAAATGAGAGTGTATGATGGAGATGATTGGAAAGAGAGTGAGCAGGATGGAGTGGGTTGTATTGATTTGAATGTGAATGGGAAGAGATGGGAGGGAGGAGTGAAGGATGGAAAGCCATTTGGATATGGAGTATTGTATGACGAAGAAGGGAGAAAGGAGTATGAGGGTTTCATGGTGGATGGAGTGAAGATGGGTTATGGAATTGAATACTCCAATAACATTGAACGAGTAATATATGAAGGCTATTTCTATGATGGTAAACGATTTGGCAAGGGAGTGTTGTATGATCGAAATGGAATGATAGAATACAATGGACTGTGGAAGAATGATGAACCTTGTTTATATCATTTTGATGGAAAGGTAATTGATAGCTATTCTGAATCAATAGTTATTCCAGATAATTCCTTCACGAATGTGGAATCATTCATTTTTCATTCATTCTTTCATTTTCTTGCCCACATTGTGATAGAAGATGAGTGTTTTGGAATGGTGAGAGTGTTTGAGTTGGATGGATTGGGTGAGTTGGAGAGTGTGGAGATTGGAAAGGAGAGTTTCAGAATCCGTGATGGAAAACGAAAGGATGGTTCCTGTCGAATTGTGAATTGTCCAAAACTCAAATCCATACAGATTGGTACTCGGTCATTCAACGATTATCATTCATTTAAACTGAACAATCTCCATTCTCTTCAGTCTATTGATATAGGTGACAATTGTTTCCATTATGCTCTATCCTTCTCATTGACTGGTTTGATTGTCTAATCGGTTTGAACTCACAGATCTTCCTCAACTACAATCAGTTAAACTCGGTAGTATGGCATTCTATTATGTTCAATCTATTGTGTTTGAGAGTGATTGAATGGATGGAGTGATGATT
Source organism: Blastocystis sp. NMH (assembly GCA_039096215.1). NCBI lineage: Eukaryota > Bigyra > Opalinata > Blastocystidae > Blastocystis > Blastocystis sp. NMH. The sequence goes on along the minus strand of JBBPEA010000036.1, from coordinate 57,860 downwards.
CAGATTTGCCTAAATTACAATCCATTCAACTTGGTAGAAGTGCTCTTCAAGGTGATGGTCGTGATGATCGAAAGACGATTAGTGATGAACCCTACAACTACAAAAACATATTGACAATGCGAAGTGAGATTGATTGAATTGATGAATGAATAGATCTTCCTTCATTAACGGAATTCAAAGGAGATAACTACATCTTCTATCGTATCGGTTCAGTGATTCTTGTGAGTATCGATTGGGTGTTTGATTGATGTAGATATCCCTCAGTTATCATCCAATGGAATCAAATTCGGTGATGACTGCTTCTACATGACTTATTCCCTTCAATCCTCAAGTACGCATTCTCCCATTTCCTCATCATTCGATGCGGCTGCTCTCGAATCAGCTATCAGAGACAAAAGCGATTACGTCTAATCCCCATCCCCTGTTTCCTCTCTCCCTAACGAATCGCCTTGATGCTCATGAACCATTGAACACTCGATCAATTGCCATTGCATTCCTTCCATCTCCCTCACCATTTCTAACATATTCTCACTCATTTCCAGTGACACCACAAGTTACAGGAGGAGTGTTTGGAATCCAGTAACCTGTGAGTCTCGTTACCATTCTCCAAACCCAACAACCCACAACACGCTCATCATCCCCATCCACTCTCTCCAACAAACAACTCAACGCACAGACGCACTACATTGCGTACTTCTTTGTCCACTCAGCAGCCGTTTTACGATACAGCTCGGGATTCTCCTTGCACACTCTGGCAATTTCGGGAACCAGAGGATCGTCGGGATTGGGGTCATCCAGAAGGGAGCATATAGACAGTAACACTTTGGAAATGGTCAGAGCAGGGCTCCACTCGTTCTTTAGAATATCAAGGCAAATGCCTCCGCTGGAGTTAATATTTGGATGATAGATCTTCGTGACAAAGGTACATCTTGGCGGCTGGAAGGGATATTCTGAAATGAAAGCAAAACCGCACACGTACCAGCGGGGAATGTAATATTTAGGAAGAAGACGCCACCCTGGAAGGTAGTATATGTCAGTTAAGGTGAGGTGGTGGGTGTTGTGGAATTGGAGTCGGGTTGGGAGGTGGTGTGGAGTGGATGGATACGAGGATCAAGGAATCGGAGTAATCCCTCTGTGTGAAGGAGAGCTATGTTTCTGATTCAGAAATAGTGAGTAGCCACATATGATTAAGCGTCTGATTTGGATGGAGCATTTCTCATAACAACGCAATTCATAAAACAAAGACACAATCGGATAAGAATAACTAGACGTACTTGCTTTTTCTTCGAATGATTGATTCAAGAGCAGTTGCATCAAGTGATGACAAGATGAGATTGGTCTTACCTGTTGATTGAAGAGAGTAGGTATATTGGAAGCAATTATCATATCCATCTGCTACGATCTGGATTCCGCTGGATGATAACTTAGGGATATCTACATTTATTCACAGTCGAATCAATACTATCGAGGGTTATGGAGCCAATGTATCTGAAGACGTTTTCTTTCTCGTTGAAGCTTGTCAGTGAAGGAAGATCTATTCATTCATTAATCCATTCATTTTCACTTCGCATTGTCAATGTGTTCTTGTAGTTGTAGGGTTCAGTGCTAATTGCTTTTCGATCATCACAGTCATCACCAGCAAGAGCCCATTTATCAAGTCCAATTGACTGTAGTTTCGGCAAATCTGAAGATGAACCAATATTGTCCTCATACTCTCAAGGAGAATCGATTGACAATTCTTGAATGCAGATTTTCCTATCGTAATGGACTCCAACATAGGTAAATCAATCAATTCGAACGACGAATAATCATAAAACGAATAATCACCAATCACGATACTCGAGAGACTGGGACAGTTGATAATGCGATAAGAAGAATCCTTCTTCCTATTATCCAATTGACTATCACACTTCTCCTTCGCACTGTAATCACGACTCTCTGAAAAGCATACATTTCCAATCTCCACAGTCTTCAATTCTGGAAGACCATCTAGCGAGAACAGTGCAACCTCTTGGAACGACATATCCTTGATGACAAGTTTTTCCAGATTCCTTATCCACTTATCCAACTCGAAACTGTAAACATCGGGAGAACAGCAGAGTGATACCTCCTTCTGCTGAGTACTGATTTCCAATGCCCTCTCCTTTATCTCCTTCGGATACTTCTTGTCATTCATCCAATACCCACTGTAGGAAACGTCACCTGCTTCGGATAGTTCTACACCATATCCCCATTTCTTGTCGTCATAGAAGCAACCACGATACTCGACAAGCTCCACATCATCACGATACAAACACCCCCAACCATTCTTCTTTTCATTCCACAAGAAACCCTCATACTTCTTCCGCCCTTCTTCATTATACAATACTCCAAATCCAAATGCCTTTCCATCCTTCACTCCACCTTCCCATCTCCCCCCATTCATATCCCAATTCAATCGTCCCATCTTACATGGAGGGAGCTCTTTCATCTCATTGCTTGAGGAATTATCATCATTACTCCATTCCTGCTCGTACTCTTGCATTGTTCCATTTGCGATGTTAAAGAATACAACGAACTTCTTGCCCAATTCCCTCTTGACGAGAGTTACACAAATCTCATTATCAATGATCCCACTCACTTGCTTGGACTTGATGTTGTAGGTGACCAAACACTTTGACTTCTCCAGATTACCGTCTCGGTAGATGTAATCATCAAACGATAGCTTTTCTCCCTTTGTCTCATCTCTGTCATACTCCTTCAGTAGATTCTGGAACAACTGAATCAATTCTTCCAACGGCGCACCTTCCGTGTACTTCTGACTCACGATATGAATTCGGTTCGTCATGATAGAATAGATGGCTCCCTTTTTCGTTCTGCGAAGATTGACCACTTCTCGATACAGACTCTTATACTCCTTCATTAACTCCTCCGATTCGATCGGGGACTCTGAATAGCGGCGTGAAAAACTCAGCGTTTCCGTTATCGTTATTCCGCTCTTCGGGTCCATGATGGTGCAGCTTAGGATTCCTCTCTTATCAACACTCACAGTCACCTCGTAATCAGGATCTCCGTGCTTATAGTCCTTGCAGGCGTCAAATACGATCGTTCCGATCGGAGTGTTATCCGAGAATCGCTCGCTTTGGCCTTGACAGAAGTAGAGTTGCATAACACTCTGCTTCTCGTCCACTGGATGAATGAAGAAGGTGGCCTCCGAATCCAGCGGCTGGTTTCGATGTAGCAATTCCATGCATCTCCCGTCTTCGCGTCGGACTGAAATAGGCTCGGTAAAAACGTTGTCAGGAAAAAGATCTTCCTCTCCCGACGGTTTTATCTCCTTCGCTCCACGCAGCGGTCGCTTGCTCATTCTGATGGACGCGCTGTACCACCGTGTGATCAATGCTCCCTTGGCGATAGCGTCGTGTTCGAGAAGGATACAGTCAACATGCTGGAAATGCTCTTGGAATGTCCTGGTCGCTCGAGGCAGCGAGAAACTCCCACCCATCAGAAGAACGGAGGAGAGAGTCTCCTTCTTCACGTGATAGAGCTGGAGAAGATGATCCGCAGTGTTCAACATATCCAGAAAACAACCTTTCGTCAGGGTCTCCAGATCGGAACGTGTGACCGTTACGTGGATTTTCTCGAAATCGAAGTCGTACGAGTTCACTTGGGAGAGCGATTCCTTCATCTTGACGATTTGACGCAGCAGGTGATTCCACTTCCCACAGTCCTTCTTCAACGAGCGAAACCAGTCGATGGTCTCGGTGCATTTCGATCTCTCCACTTGCTCTCGAATGAAGGAGAGGAGGAGTCCGTCGATCTTATTCGCACCGAGATAGTCCTGATTGCCTTTTCCCAGTATGAAGAAGGTGCTTCCTGCTTTCTGCACCAGCGAGAGCCGAAACATGGTAGATCCAATATCACAGATGAGAAAGAGCTTCGAGGAAGAATCCGTCAGCGACGAGTGAGAGAGCACTGCTGCGATCGGCTCCTCCACGAATAGAACGTCGCTTACTCCACAACTCTTCCCGACTACTTCCCACTCTCTTCGTTGACTCATCGTGAAAGACGACGGCACGCTTAGAACCACCGAAATTGGCGTGGATATATCAAAATACACTTGGCACAAAGACTTCTCCATTTGAAGCAGCTTGGTTAGATAGTCCTTTGCCACATCCGATACCGTCTTCTTAAAGTCGCTTCCAATTCTCGGAACGCTGTAATAGAGAGTTTCATCTTTCAGCACAATATCATTTCCCGAGTGCAGCGCATCAATCACCTTGTTAGAGTCATACGACAAACAGAAGTACTCCCTCCAATTGAAAATGAGTCCTGTACTCACATCCGCTCCCATTTCCTCAGATTTCTTTCCGATGGTGATGGAATCTCCTGTATTGTAAAATATAGTTGATGGTAGCGATCGACTATAGCTGTTTATCACATGCGGCTTATTACTATCGTAACAAGCCACACATGCAACACAATTGCTTGTTCCCAAATTAATCCCAACGATGGGCGTCTTTCTTGACATAGTTTACAAAGAATACACTTATCCACACCACCACTTTCAGAAAAGAAGATCAATGATGCTATCGGCTGTTAACGATAGCATCACCAATCAATGGAAATGTTGTTTACTCAACAAGGGATGGAACAGTGGTTTCAACAAACACATCAACAAACACTATCAAACTAAAAGTACTTTGTATTCGACACAAAGAAGCTCTGGTACTTTTCGTAGTACTTTTCCAAAAACAGGAAGCACATCTGAACAAACGATGTTGCTATGGACGCGTAAGTGGGCTACTGATAACCGACACATCAGTCATACAGTCAATTTCTTCAAATACTCATTGCACTGTTGGAGATTGTTCAGAACGTCCTGAAGACTCATGCCCTTATTCTGATACAATTGTCCCAGTTTATTAGAAATCAATTCGCACAGAAAGCGAACACGGAATTTCTAACCTCACAATTCACGCTAAAACGTACCGTTTCCTTGAACACGGACATGATAGAAGCGATTCGACGCGAAACGCTCTCGACGGAAACGGCATCACCAGGCTTCAACTGCCAATTCTTGCGTAATCAATAATTGTTGAATCTACCTTTCCGTTTTTGGCCACGGCTTCGCTGATGGAGAGAAATGAATCGACCAGTTCCGGTGAGAGATCCAAGGAATACGGTTCCGTCGAGGCTACAGATTAAGAGAATGATAGAGGAAAACTGGAGGAGAGAACATCGGAAACGATGACGGCTCCCGTACTAGCCTCCACACCAACCGTCCAACTCGACAGGATAAACCAGATGACGTCCTATAATCAAGAATCGCTGCTACCGGTACATTCATCAGAGACCATTCCATATACGGCCGCGAACGTACCGAATCGCCTTCCTTATTATCGAGGAGCAAAAAGAGAAGAGAGAGATAGCTGCGGGCCAATTTGCAGCTGATGTGAAATCGCCGCTGAAGCGCCATCACCAGTGGCTTCTTCCCGTTGCAGGATTGGATGTACTCCAACATCAGCTTCAAGCCGTCCATCAACTCGATGGAACGCTTGCTCTTTGATTTCGACGTTTTGATAATGGAACGCTTCTTCTCTCCGATTCCCGTGGCGATGATTTCCTTCACAATAGCATCATCCAGCTCAAAGTAACACTACACTGAGAAATCAGTAGTGCTCCCACATTGCACATGCACTGCTTTTCCTCGTTGTTGAAGTCAACGATGCTCCACGAGTTGATGAACAGTTGCTCCTTGAAGAAATCAAATATGCGATACTAAATGATGAGGAAGCGAGTTCCGAGTCGTACCGAGTCCTGAATGTCCTCGTAGATGAGTTCATCCAGATTCGGATAGGATTTCAGGTTGGCATCCGTTCCCTGCTTGATCTTAACCGCTGCTTCATCGACAGATAGTCCCGTGAGCCAGCATGCATAGATGTCCTTTCGGAAGTTGACAGGGTCTCCAATAAACACTTCGGATATAACGGAATACCCACTCATTCGATTGTCTTTCAACAAAGAAACAATATACTACAAGCCACTTCCCAGCGTATCTACCGTTCACACTCCTAGTTACCATCTACGTCCCGTTCCAGCAAAGTGAGACGTCTTCTTCTGAGCGTTTCGCGGATTCTCCTGCAACGGTGAAGCCTGACCAGCGACATCACTACACCTTACCACGTCTATCCATCGAAACCTTATCGTCTCAAATGTGCTGTGAACCTGTAGTTTCGTTTCCATCGTCCGGTGTATCTCCTGTTGTTCGTCTGCTCGCTTCAGTTTCTGAAAGACGGGGAAGGGGATGAAGAAGGCAGCCACACGTTTCGGCGGGTTGTAGAGTCCTGGAATGTAATAGACTACGATTGGAATTGAAAGGAACGCCGACACAACACGGCAACAATGGCGATGGGAATGGAAGAGACGGAAAAGAGAAGGGTGATGGCGAAGAGAATGGCAAGCACAAGCATCATCCGGTTCGATGCAAGCGTCTGGCGGAACCTGAATATGAATGAAGATGACGATGATGACATGGGATCCTGAAGCGTGTCCACCAAGAGGAAGGAGAGCCACAGATTGTTCATTCCCGACATTTTCAGAGAGAATCCAAGAAGATAGTTCCACGAAAGAATCGGCCAGGAGATGAGCGCGAAGAAGGCGTTTGTCAGAATGGAGAGGAGAATAATGCGATAAAAGAGAAGAATGGGGCCATCCCGTTTCTCCACGCGAGACGCCGCATAGGGGAAGAGGATGAGAGAGAAGAAAAAGGAGAAGGAGAATTTGTCAACGAAGAGAGAGGTGAAAATGCGATACACTAGGAAAACAGATTCCTTTCACCAATACCTTCATAATACTTGTATGTGATAAAATAGGGTATGTTGGCAAGTGAATAGTACAGAGGAGAGTATAACACGGATATCTACATGCAACCCAGAAATGAAAAATACAGACTCCGTTATAGCCAGGATATAGAAGATTTTCATGGATACAGGCATCAGCGATGCCTTGTACTTTTGATATCTGTGAATGAAATGAGAGAATCAAGGAAACAAATCGCGGAATCCAAAGGTTGATTGGTTTCGGGGTTGTTGAGACTCACTCATCGGGGAACGAAGAAATGGCTTCTACATGTGACGATGAACTGATCAGAAAGTACAATCAATTGCGAACGAACCCGTGGAATAATGAAGTGATTTGCAGAGAAATGCGGCAGTGGCGCAAGATGTCAAACATAAGCACGATCCTTCTAGGAGACAACAGGGAGGATGAAATGGACAGTTATTCTATTGTTCATGTAATAGTGAAGTGTTGGGTGTCAAATAGAGCAGTTTGGTGGATTCTGCTACTCATGTGGAAACAAAATGCATCCGTATCCTTTTCTCAGAACGTTTAGTCGATAGAAAGCGTTTTGGTCTGTTCCATCCATCCATAACGATTCTCGATTTCAGGTGCATTGGAGTAATGAAACTGATAGCACTGTAATGGTCGTTGCATTCAGTGAGTTCGTAGTTGGATCAAGCTGTTTCCATTCCCTATCCGGAAATGGTTGGCTGGGAAAAGAATGTCAGTCTCTACGACTATTCTAGGTGTGACAACCAAGGGTTGATCGATGTTCGTTCATGTTCCGGTTCGTTGGCGATGTGACCATAGGGAAACAGGTCCTACCGTCGTCGTTAGATGTGACTCTGGTGATTGCGGGTTCCATGAACCGATTGGTTCTGTTGCCACTCATCAGTCAACGATGGGAGGGGTATGCAATGGCTATTCCTTGCTATTCGTAGACCGCTCGTATTTGCACTGCACCTTCTGGAAGAGAACCGGACGGCACTGGAGTCGTTTCTGAAGTCAAACAAGAACGCTTCGCTCTGCTCGAATCGAGTGACGATTCTCGCGCTGGTGGCGACACCGACATCCTTTTTCCACTCCCATTTTCCAATCAACATTTTGCGCAACATTGGCATTCGCAACGCTCAAACTTCCCACTTTCTTTACCTCGACACGGACATCATGATTCTCCCCCAAACATATCCCGAACTCAAGCAACTTCTCTCCTCCTTCCGAAACGATTCTCGCACGGTCGTCGTATTTCCCGTGTTTTTCTCCACCACGGGAACGGTTCCCAAGGGATCATTAGAGACGCAGCTTTTTGCAGGCGTCCGTTCGATGCCGCAGAATCCGAAGCAGCTGGGTTACTGCATCCTCAACGGAAACTGCAGCAGCCGGAAACCATTTCTTTTCACTCACGTACCCTTCTCGATCGTGATTTCACACAGAACTACGTGCCGCGGTCCTATGTTCACGGCATTCTGTTCGGGATGGAAAAACCCTTCTACGAGTACACGTGCTGGCGACACCCGTTCCAGGAGCCATATCTGGTCGTTCGACGCGACCAATCGATGCCGCTCTTTGACGAGGCGTTCGTCGATTACGGGATGAACAAGATTGTCTACGTCGAGTCGCTTCGCTTGATGGGTTAGTGCGTATGGTGTCGCTGATTCGCAGGGTATCACTTCGTTCTTGCAGGAAGAGTATTTGGATACGACCTCCCGCATTCCCCGTAGGATTGTGAATGTTGAATGACCGCTAGATCTGTGTTTGAACAGCAGCATCGAATGAACAAAACGAGGGCAACGCATGTTTACGCGAAGCAACAACTCATTGCGCTTATTAATCAAACTCGAGGGAAGGCCTCCGTACTGCCACTGTGTGAGCCGTTTTCTATGTATAGCTGGAGATGTTTGTTGATCACATCATTCTTCTTTTCAATCGAATTTGAAAGGGCATGTCTCAGTTCGTGGATATTATCGACGTGGGAAAGGAAAAGAGCATCTCCAAGGACAAGGCGGTGGAGATGTTGGAGTCCTTCATCTCGGCGAACAGTGGAAACGAGAACGACACATTCGACGACTCCAAGATCGTAGGCGATGGGAGAACGGTTCAGAATCGTAGTTGGATGATGTCGTGGTGGAGCAGTTGAACCAGGTGTTATCGGCCATTCCTAACCAGTAAAGCCATTGAGTTCAGTTTAGTGTTTGCGTTGTTTCGTTGAAATCAATAAGTTCAGTTCTGTAGTGGGGAAGGTTCATGAAACGCTTCCAAAAAGGAAAGGAACGGTGGGATGGGAAAAAGGGAGAAGCTGTGAAAAAGAAAAGAGTCTCCGAAGCGGGGAATCGAACCCCGGTCGTCCGCGTGACAGGCGGAAATACTAAACCACTATACTACTTCGGAACTGTGGAGAGTTCAAATCTCTTCTCTACAACTACCAGAGTAGTTGTGCCACTCAAAATGAATCCTAAGGATACCTTTCACAAACTATGTGCCGAGTCATTTGCGTCTCCAGTTCGTTTTCAATGCATGGTTTCAGTGATAGGATCCATTCTTATTGACACTGCTTATAAAGATTACGAATAGCTTCGGTAACGGTGGAATAATTGAAAACGCGTTGCTGTGAATGATGAAACTAATTGTCTAGTTCATCCGAAGAAGCTGCCGTATTGGAGACGATTGGATATAACCACCACCAGTCGGTCTATCAGTTGGACATATCAGAGTATTGGAAGGGAGATGGTCTGATGGATAGGATTCCAAAATACGTCGCTATCAGGAACGAGGAGCGTCGAGAATACCACAGGCGAAACGAGATTGCCATGAAGAAGCAACTCCAAGAGTGTCTGCAGAATGTCTTTAAGAACCATGAAGAGGTAAGCGTAGTCGTGCTGGACAAGTACAATCTTATGGACCAAGCGAACGCGTTGAGTTTGAATACACTATCGATCGTAGGGAAACCGACAAATCTGGAGAGCGGGTCCTGTCGATGAAGGTGAAGAAGGCTCTGTTCACCAAATTCACGTCCAAAGCGATGAAAACTGAAAACACGCGGATCTTGCTCGGTGAGTTGCTCCAGTATTTCGAGAAACAACTCTCCGCGCAAGTGGTGTGCGAGTGGGTCTAGCATTGTTTTGTGAGATAGGTTGACTCTGAATGACGCCGAGTTCGTTGCTAACGGACAGGACTATTTGAAGTGTGAGTGAATCGTGGCATTCATTATAGAGAATCCATCTTTATGCTGTCTTCCGTACTGTCGCTGCGTCCCCATGAGATTCTGAAGGATACGCCGGACTGTACGACCTTTTTCGACCGGAGTTGGAGCTTGGGCTCGGTCATTGAGGACGCATCTCTGAAGACGTGGATTCGTATTCTAAAGAACGCGGGTGTGAAGAAGGGATATGCGGAAATCACAGAATTGTCTTCACTTTGCATCCATCAGCGTACAAGGAAGTTGTTCTGCCTCTTTTAGTTGTTTCTCCTTTGAGTTCTTTGTACGAGCAAACAAGAGAATCCATCAGATCATTCCAAGGATTGTTCCACTCCCCCGACCGTTCCCATATTACAGTGGGTGTTTCATATATATCGGGAACTGCATAGTAGTCATCAAGACAACAGGGAGGTGGTGGTTCACTGGCGAGTTGATGCATTTTGTGGAACGAATACTCCAGGGATAAGGAGTGTGAAGAATACATTTGGGGAGAGAAGAGAATTGTTTTGTGTCGCACACAGAAAGAGAGAAAGAAAGAGAGTGACTCCTAGGATTGAAGCGAACGTGTAATCGGACCTGTTCTTCGTCAACCAGTTCTCGTGCGCAAAAGGGAATCCGCGAAGTGGACTTCTCCAATACACGAACAAGCCAGTAGAGTGCTCTTCTTTGCTGAAGCGTCGTCAACGCGATGACACAACCGACTTCTCGTGTCACTTCCACGACACTCTGCACGGGGTCAATGTGTCGTATCAGTTCGATAAGAGAAGCGTCGATGAAACAACCGCTGTCTTCCGAGCAGAGATGGAGTGCAACTCGTAGTATATCCACTTGAGACAGTGAAAGAGTAGCCAATGTTGCGAGCGTGTCTTTGCGTGTGTGACAGAGACGAAGGGAAGATTCGAGGGGTGTATTATTATATTCTCCGTTCCCATCAGTATGCTCTCCATTTCCACCCCTCTTCTCTCCATTCCCACCCCTCTTCTCTCCATTCCCATCCCTCTTCTCTTCATCACGACACACTATCTGCTGCAGAAGCAACGCCGTCAACCAAATCCTACATGACAAACACTCAACAAACCGACTGACGCACGTCGTGGAGAAGAAACACAGAGTTGCGCACGAGAGCGGAGGCAAGCAGCGGATCGGGAATGGCAAGAAGACGCGACACCCATTCGACGGAAGGAAACTAGATGCGAGAAACGTCTGAGAACAAACAATATGGTGGCGAGAAAACACGGCAGCCGCGAAACGAATCAGAAGGGACAAGTCGGGAAGACTGTGAATGGAATCCTCGAGAAGGAGACGGATGGCACCGAGGGAGGGACGAAAGAATGGATCCTGTTCCTGCCCCTGATAGAAGTCGGCAATCTGCTCCGATGATCTTGGTGTCAGCGAAGAGAGGAAGAACTACATGAGCGGAGTGGGAAGGAGAGAAGCGATCGCTCGCAGGAAGAGATGGTCTGCAATGAAGAGATGCTCCAGATCGAATGGGCACAGAAGACGAGAGAGGGAAAGCGAGGGATTGAACCGATTGAGAACCTGAAGGGAAATGCAGTGGTTGCGGATGACGGACCGACGACACTTGCGACAACCACTCCGATTCTGCGGGAGATAGAGGGAATAGTTGGGAAGCAGAAACAGAATACACTGGGAGATTGAGATATAGGTCGCCTTGGTGACAGCAAAGTATAGAACCCACAGTGGGAACAAAGGGTGTGATGGGAATGGACAACACGAAGGTGAGGTAAAAACAATCCCGGTGGCGAAGAAGAAAGAGAATGTCCTTCACCGTCTCACATCGGCAGCCTACTTTTGAGGGAATGGAATCCAATACGTGACAGATCGTAGCCCTCGATCAACTCAATTCGATACTTCGCCGGAACCATCACTTCGTTGATGTCAAGACTCGATGGAAGGACGAATTGGGTATCCACCTTCTCTACATGAAAGGGCGTGCTGACCATGCATACGCATCACAGAGAGAAGCGTGGAGACTTGGGATCCTCGGATGGCCAGGGTGACGGCAGTTGCATCCGGGATACCCATTTCCCTGGCAGGATTTGGCGAGTCGGCATGCTGCGTTGCTCGATTCCACACTCCCGAGAGACTGCTGACAATCGAGCGCATCAACTCAAAAGGATAGTGAAGTGGATTCAAATGATGGTATAAACACGGAACAAGTATTACTTCAGCAACGCGTCCTGATCACAAACAATCAAGAAAGCATATAGCAACCACTGAATTCTTTACATCTTCGCGGCATCTCCCTTCATTCGGATCATCACCTGCTTCATTCTGCTCATATCGTGCTCCTTCTCCTCGTTGATATCAACGAGCTTGTTCACACGCTCCCAAGGGTTGGCGCACTGCATATCCTCCTTGTTTCCCTCGATCAGCTTCTCCTCCTCCTGACGGTTCATCTCAGCCTTGGCAGCCAGCTTCTTGGCTCTCTCCTCTCTCCATTTCTCCAGCTCCTCCTGCGCCTCCTTCATGATTTCCTTCTTCTTCTCCAGAGCCTCCTTATCCTTCTCCTCGCATCTCTCACGGAACTTTTGGTTGAACTCGCGCGTGAATTTGAAATCATCAACGACCGGAGCCGCAGGAGCCGCAGGAGCAGCAGGGGCGGCAGCAAACGGGTCCTCCTCAGCAACGGGAGCGGCAGCGGGGACATCAGCAAAAGGATCCTAGTCCCTCACACAAATAACAACAGCGATTACCTCATTCACAGCCTCTTCCGTGTTGGTGGCAGGAACGTCTATAGAATGGTTAGCAACAATCTTCTAATAACGGAATCCTCGAGATCATCGACTAGATCCACCCTAGCTTCCCATGCGGGAATAGGAAGGGCAAACAAGACCACGCGCCTTACCATCAGCAAAAAAGTCGTCGGACATTTGAATAAACAATTACTCGCTTGTAGATACGCAAAACACTGTTGAACGCATTGAGCGAGAATGGCACGGCCGAATCGGATGATCCAATTTGATTAAGGGAATTTGTATGGAGATCCAGATTGAAAAGCGGTCGTGGAATCGGAATCCATTCCAATCCACGCAAGCAAACTCGATTTGGTTTCACAGGATGCATTGTAATGCAATGGGATAGGTGAAGAGAAAAGGGTCCTCCTGGAGGAAAGAAACCCAATGCTCACGACAGGGAGAGGAGGAGGAGACATTTCAGGATCCACTTGGTTCACATCACACTTAGTGAATGCACATAGTACTCGATATTGCGACATCGGGCTTTCGGGGAGGCATATGGTCGCCCACAAAGCTGTTTGTGATCGATCGTCCTCCCAATCGGAGTGGGAGCGGCTTCCAGGCGTCGTTTATTGAGAAGGGGTGGTTTTTCGACAATAGGATCAACGAAGAAGATCGGAAGAGTCGGGAGAATCGAGTGTATGACATTGCCAATATCTGTCGCATCCTATCGAATGAATCGAATGAGACGTTGGAGAAACGCCGTAAAACCTGGTCGTTCGGGTGTTCGCGGATCGAGAATGACGATGTGGAGTTGGTCGTGCACTATGGGGATGTAGAATCCCGCAGCACCCTTTCCCAGTTACTTGGGGAGATTCTGACCTATATGTGCCGACTGGTACAGAATGGTGTGAACATATCGATTCGGAACTACTGCATTCTGGTTCCGGGCGACTTTGGTACACCGCAGAACCGACTACTGCATCGCGCGGCGGATGACGCGAACTGCGGTCGCTGCCGTCTTGTGGACGAGCGACTGGCGTCCGTGGTTCCATACATTTACTACGGAGGCATCAGCAGCGAGGACGCGCGCATCCTCCTTCTGGATTTCGGCGCCTCGTCGTGCCGTTATTCGTTTGTGAGTATGTGGAAGGGCCACATTCGTTTCCACACGAGCGATTCGCTGTCGTGTCTCTCGGGCGATGCGATCGATTCGCTGCTCTTGCGCTACCTGAGCTGCAAATACGTGCGGCAGGTGGGGACTTCCCTTTCCGCCCACATTTCCGACACGACGCTGCTGCTGCGCGAGTGCGAGCGGGTGAAGCAGCAGTTGTCCTCGCAGCCAATCAGCGACGTCCGTTTGGCGCCACTTGGCGGGAAACGAAACCTGTCCGTTTCTCGCGGGGAATTCGACGCCCTGTTGCGTCTGCCGCTGACGCAACTGCGTCGCCGCCTCCTCCCCGCGGTTCGTCGTCTGAAGTGGCGGCGAGAAGGAATCGACTCGATTTTGGCCATCGGCGGAAATGCGCAAATTCCCGCGATTCGGGACATGTTGCAGAAATTGTTCCCTTTTTCGGAACACGACTACGCGGCGACGGTGAAACGCCCGGCGGTATTGGGTGGCGCGCTGATTTCCGAGTTTTCCCGCGGTATTTCTCCCGCGGGGAAATATTGCTACCGATTTCGCGTGAACGAGAAGACGCTCTTTTTCGTGGGGAAAAGTGTCCACTGTCTTTCGCGGGAAATCGCGTTGATTTCTGTCACCCAGCCGGGCGTTTCATTGCGTGTAACGGTCGAACAGTGCGATGAAACCGCGGTTCTTCGTCTGATGGCGGAAGATGCGTCTCCCGCGGGGAAGGACGACTGGCGTTTCATCTTCGGCTACCACTACGCTACGACACACCATTCGGTTCCCCGCGGGGAGACGCGTCGATTGGTCGATGAAACGGACGTCGTCCGTGGGGAGAGTGTGGAGATTTCCGCGGGGATTCTGGAGGACGGTCGACTGGCGTTTCAGTTGGCGCAAATTTCCCGCGGGCGTTACGTCGCCGAGAGTACGCGGCGTTTCATCGTCCGAGACGGCGTCGTGGTCGAGGACGGTTTCCCGCGGTTCGGCGTCGTTTCCGAGCCCGCGCTGTTTTCCCGCCAAATTCAAAAAGAGTCCCGCGGGGAGCCGGTGATGACCGTTGCAACGCCCAGCGTCACCGCGGGGATTCTCGCCGACCGAACCACCAGCGACCGTTTCGTCGTGATTCCCGCGGAAAGCGAGGTTTCCTTGGCGGGAGATTCCGCCGCGTTCGCGATTTCGTGCGCCAATCGCCACATGCGCACGAATTCGATGCCCGCGCTGTTAAACCGCCAGCCCGCGTTGGCGGCAAAACTCCCGCGCGATTTGAAACTGCTCATGGAATCGCGGGAAACGAATCTTCTGCAGGCGCGAGATCTCCCGCCCTTCCAGAAATCCCCGCTTCTCCCGCGGGGCAATAAACGGCAGGTTTTTATCGGTCCGAATCCGGGCGTTTCATCGCTGACGGTGTGTTGTTACCATGGGAGTTTCACCCAGGGGGTGCCCCAGGGGGTGGGGGAGGAGTTCGGCGTGGGGCAACAGCGGGTCTACAAGGGTACCTGGGGGGGTGGGCGTTACCGCGGGAATGGCTCGCTGTGGCTGGCAAATGGTCAGCATGTGGAGGGGAGTTTCATCGACGGAGTGTTGACGGGAAAAGGCACGATTTTCGACGAGTCGAATGGGGTGGTCTACGAAGGGAGTTTCGTCGACGGTTTCAAAGAAGGCGAAGGAATGGAGCAAATCGACGACATGCGTTACAGCGGGGGGTTTCACCGCGGGAAACGCGAGGGGAGTGGTGTGTTGTCCCGCGGGACGGAGGTGGTGTACGAGGGGAGTTGGCGGGAAGGTTGGCGGGAAGGCCATGGGCGGGAGATTGTTGGCGGGATGACGTACGTGGGGGAGTTTCACCGGGACATGCGTCACGGGGAAGGTCGTTTGTGTCGAGTGGACGGACAGCTGGTGTACGAGGGCCAATGGGCCAATGGGAAGCGGGAGGGAAATGGGCGGGAGATTCTGAAGGGCGACATTGTGTACGAGGGGAGTTTCCGCGACGATAAATGTGAGGGGTTTGGGAGACAGCTGCAGGATGGCGTGGTGTTGTACGAAGGGGAGTTTGCGAATGGTCTGCGGGAGGGTCGCGGTCGCGTGTTCAACAAGGACGGGAGTGTGGCGAGAGAAGGCACCTTTCGCGGCGGACAGCTGAACGGCGAGTGCACCATCTACTACGGGTCGCCGCAGGCGTACTTTGTAGGCAGCGTGGTGAACGACCAGCCGAGCGGCCGGGGAATGGAGGTGACGGCGGACGGAGCCATGTTCGAGGGCGAGTTCCTCAACGGGCTGCGACACGGACAGGGTCGGCTGCACAACGCGCAGAAGGCGCTTGTGTACTCGGGAGAGTGGGTCTGCGGACAGAAGCATGGACAGGGCGTCTTCCAGGACGACGGAGGGCTCTACGAAGGCGAGTTCTTCCGAGATGCCAAGTGCGGCTTCGGGAAACTCACGCTCTTCTCGGGCGAGCAGTATGTGGGGGAGTTCGTGGAGGACCGCTTCAACGGCAACGGACGCTTCCTCAACGCGGCGGGGAAGGTGACCTACGACGGCGAGTGGAGGAACGGAAAGCGCTGCGGACGCGGCAAGAAGTTCTTCGGCGACGGACAGTACTTCCTGGGAACCTTCCACAACGATGCCATGTGGGGAGAAGGTGTGCTCTTCTACGAGAACGGAGCGCCCGCCTTCGTTGGCGAGTATCGCAACGACAAGCGGAACGGAGAGGGCGTCGCCTACGACATCGGCGGAGAGGTCGTCGAGAAGGGCTTCTACGTGAACGATGTGTGTGTGATTAGCGCCATGGAGCGGTATCGTGTTTGTTACAAACAACTCATCCTACACTATGTAACTGGCCTCGCAGTTGCCCGATGAGCTGGTTCTTCTCCTGAAGGAACTGCGTCAGCACCGCGATCTGCTTGTCGCGAGACGCCAGGTCGCTCCGCAGGAACGACACCGTCGACTCCATCGACATCGTCGTCTTCAGCGCGTTTTCCCGCTCCACGATCAGCTGCAGCACGCGCGCGTTCAGCTGCTGATTCTCCGCGCGCAGCGTCTGGATGGCACCCTGCTGCACCTCCTGCAGCTGCGTCACCGCCTTGCTCACCGGCTGCGACGCTCGGAACAGCGCGCTCTCCTGCAGCAACGACTCGCTCTGGCTCTCCAGCGTCTGCTGCAATGATACATTGTCCGCGAGGAGATGCTCCTTCTCCGCCTGGTGCGTTTCGCGCTCCGACTGCAGCTGACTGTGGAGGTCGTTCAGCTGGTTCTGGAGATCGTCGAGCTGGCTTCGCTGCTCCTCCAGCTCCGTCTGGTGCTGACGCGCGCGCTCGGTCTCTGCACTGAGCTGTTGCTGGAGGGATGCTGACTGGGACTTCTCAGTCTCGAGTTGCTGCTGAATCGCGGTCTTTTCGCTGGTCAGCGATTCCGTTTGGGCGTTCAGGGACTGCATTTCCGTGTTCATGCGATCCACTTCGCTCTTCATTTGTGTATTCTCAGCATCCAGCTGCTCCTTCTCCTGCTTTAGATGCTCGTTCTGCGATCGCTCCGCGTCGAGTTGCTGTTGGAGATGGCTCTTTTCCGCGTCGAGTTGCGATGACGTCTTCCTCTCCGCTTCCAGTTGCGATGACGTCTTCCTCTCCGCTTCCAGTTGCGACGACAAGGACTGCTTTTCTGACTCCAGCTGCGATGACGTCTTCTTCTCCGCTTCCCACTGACTGGACAACATCTCCTTCTCCTTCTCCAGCTGACTCAATAACTCTCTCTCTTTCTCCAACTGATTCAACAGACTACTCTTCTCCTTCTCCAACTGACTCAACAACGCCGCCTTTTCCTCAACCTGCTGCTGAAGAGAACCTCTCTCCTTCTGACTCCGCTCCAACTCCCCACGCAACGATTCCTCTACCGCGCTCTTCTCCTCCTCTCTGCATTTCAACTGCTCCCGCAGTGACGCCTCCGCCTCCTCTCCCTGCTTTCTCGTCGTATCCAACTCACTCGTCAGCGAATCCACCTGCTGTTGCAACGAAACCAGATCCCGCTTCTTCTCCTCCAGCAACGACTGGCTCCATCTCCTTTCCTCCTCCAGCGCACGTTCCGTCTTCTCCAGCATCGCTCGCGTCGCTCGCTCACTCTCCGCCGTCTCTTCCACCTCCTTTGCCTTCTCCGCAAGTTGGTCGCTCAACGAGGACATCTGCTGACTCAACTCCTCTTCACACTGCTTCATCGACGCCAGCTGCTGTGCCAGCTCCTCCTTCTCCTTCAACAGCCGTTCCTCTCTCGCCTTCCTATCACCGTTCTCCTCCCGCAACGCTCGCTCCGCCGCCTCCTTCTCCTGCAGCTGTCGCATCACCGTCTCCGTTTGACTGTCGCTCGTTGCGGCCTGTCTCAGCTCCACCAACGCCTTCTGCGCCGTCTCCAGCTGGCGCGTCGCCTCCTCCAGCTGTCTCCGCGAGACTTCTTCCGCCTGCTTGCGAGATGACGTCTCTTCGCCCAGTGACTGCTGCAGCGATTTTAGCTCTTCCTCCTGCTGCGTCAGTTGCTGCGACTGCGTCTGGATCGTCGCTTCTGCTTTCGCTACTTCTTCCTGAAGACTTGCATTCTCCTGCTGCAGCTTCTCCTGTGACTCTTCACTCTGTTGGTTCTCCAGCGATTTCATTTGCAACGCCTTCTCCAACTCTTCAATCCGTCGCTGTTTCTCCTCCAACTGACTCGTCGCATCGCTGGAAACCATGGGATCGGAACCAACAGGCTGAGTTTGCGTTGTCAGTGTTGATCGATCCTGTTGCTGCGACGTTGTCTGATCCTGTTGCTGCGACGTTGACTGGTCCTGTTGCTGCGACGTTGACTGGTCCTGTTGCAACACCGACTGCGACTCCGCAACACTCTGCAGCTTCCGCCGCAACTCCTCCAGCTCCTCCGCCTCCTTCGCATGCTCCTCCCCCACTCGCTTCAGCGCCGCCTGCAGCTCCTCCACCTGCGTCTCGCGCTGCTTCAGCTCCAGCTCCAACTGCACCGCGTCCTCCTCGTCGCTCGCCGCCGCCCACTCGCTCGCCTGCTGCAGCAACTCATCGCGACGACTCTCCAGCTGCTTCACCGTCGTCTGCAGCGCCGCGCACTCCTCCGCGTGCCGCTTCTCCGCCTCCTTCGCGCTCGTCTCCAACTGAACCACCTGCTGGCGCAGCGTGTCGCCGACATTCTTTGCCTCCTTCAGCTCCTCCGCCATCGACGCCACCTGCTGGCTCGCCAGCTCCTGCGCCGACCGCTGCGCCTCCGCCTGACGGTCGCGCTTCGCGATCTCCTCTCGCAGCGACGCCGTCTCCGCCTCCAGCTTCTCGATCTTCTGCGAGCTCTCCGCGATCACCGCGTTGGCGACACTGATGTCCTCGAGGTACTTGGACTTCTCCTTCTGCTGCGCCTTCGCCTCCTCCAGCTGCTGGCGCAGATCCGCCGTCTCCTGCTGCAGCGACGTCTTCGCCTCCGTCTCCGACTTCAATTGCGTCTGCAGCTGCTGGAGAGTCTCCTTCGTTGACTGCAGCTCCGTTCCCGCAGATTGCAGCTCCGCTATTTCTACATGTGACTCCACCGCCACTTCACCCACTCTTGTTCAGCGAATCGCACTCCTTCGTCTTCTCGTTCAGGAAGAAGTCCTTCTTCTGACTGGTGAGCGTCAACGCCTGCAACTCCTCCTCCAAACGCGTCGCCTCCTCAAAGTACTATTCGTGAAACAACTTCTCCATACCTACACGATCGCGCTCCAAACAATAATACGCTTCCGGATCATACATTCCCTCCTCCATCGTATTCACCTGACCCGTCAGCTCCTCCACCTTGTGCTCGAAGAAGTCGCAGCGACTCTGCAGATCCATCGTCTCCAACGACAACTGCTGGTTCAGACGCAGAATCTGCTCCTCGTAGGACGTGCACGTCAGGTACGCCTTCTGGAGCTCCTCCTTTATCATGGACTCCGACTCGCCCGCATTCTTCAATTCCTCCTTCAAATGCACAACCGACTCTTCCAGATTCTTGCACTTCATTTCCTTCTCCTCATCCTGCTTCACCCACCGAGCATTCTCCTCCTTCTGCTTTTCAATTGTTTCCTTCAATGCTCGCGTGTCCGCTTCGTGACTTTCCTGCTCTTCCTTTAATGCCGCCTCCACGGAACGCAACTTGGCCAATGTTGCCGTTCCCTCGCTGGATATTTCATCTACGAGTTTCTTCGCAAACGCAAAGGACCCCCGAATGGAATTCGCTTGCTTTGCAAGACTATTGAGATCGCCAATGCGAATCTCGTGCTTCTTGCAAAGGGAGACGACGTCATCAAGAAAGGAGTCGAGATCCCTTTCAAATGGTTCCATTGTCACGAAGAGAGGGATTAATGTGTGACCACGGAGTGGTCGTGAGGTAGTGGCTACGAGGAAAGGGTGTTGTAACGACGGCGATGCAGGTGATAACGGATAAAAAATGGAATCCGTTTCATGTTTGAATAGGGAGAGTGCAATTACATGATATATTCCCAGTGTGGAAACAGGTAACCCGGATTGCTAGTCATGCGATTGCTTCCGTTCATCGCCATGCTGAAACAAACATCTTCATAGGTTTACATCTCTACGCTTCTCCAATATCTCCACTCCTTCTTCCGGTTGACGCACTCGAGAAAAGGGAACGGGCTCCGGATTACCACTCAAAGCAATTAGTTGATTGATACGATTCTGGATCTCCATAATCTCATTATCCATAGAATTCTTCACATCATCTGATTGCAAATAGATTATACTATACCAGACGATTAATAATACAACAATTATTGATAGAATAACCACGGCTAAGGGAATCCGCTCCTGTGAAGCAATTAACTCTGCACTTACAATCATAGCCGAATACGTAGCAGGAATGATGGCGACCACACTTCTCTTCTTGATGCATACAATGAAGAAAGGAATCAGTCCAAGTATCAAACCCCAGAATAGGATCAAAGAATAACCCGTGATTAGGAATAGAAACAGACTACAGATGACCGGGGTAGGAAACATTTCATAAATACGGGGATACAGATCGTTCTCCCTAAAGTAAATATAGACAAAGCACAAGACAAGAAAGAACGCCAGAAGACAAGAACAATATTGAATGGCAGTCTTCAGAGGCATTTCGATTTGAAACACTCGGAAGGCCATCACCACTATCATGGTCCACTCCCATATATCAAGAAACTTGGAGATGAAGACAGGATCAACAATATCCACACGCATACAACTCGCACACAGACAACACGCTAAACAAATGACCAATTCGATTCCTGCAATCATCATCGCTCCTTCGTTGGAATAGAAACACAAGGAAAAGAAGTACGTCAAACTCATCGACATGAAAATACATAGAATCAACAGAATCCAATTCAGTATATTGCCATTATTCTTCTTCCCCAGAATCTGGTTCATCGACCGCTTTGCTTCTTCGATTTCCTCGTTCCAATTCACTTTTCCTCCCCGCTGTTTCCACAGAGGCAACTCGCATGGCTTTTCCGCTTGGATCACTTCTCGACTCGCATAATCCAGCCATCCCTCCGTCGTATACAAGTATCCCCATCGCCACTCTCCCTCGCACATCACATCGCCAAACTCATTCAGCAGCGAACCTTCTCCGTTCGGCACCCCGTTATGCCACTGCCCCACATAGCTCGGCACTCCGTCTCTGTATTCGGTTCCCTCGCCCTCACGCCAGTTGTTGCGCACGTGACCCACATAAACTACGGTGATGCCATCACTCGCATACTCCGTCGCTTCATTGCCTGAAAACACCAGACGCGTGAACTTCTCCACACCATTCTCCCACCACGTCACGTGAGTCAGCTTTCCATTCTCGTAGCAGTTGCAGTCGCCGTCGCGCCTTCCCTCACTGTTCACATGAGCACGGAAGAGAAGATCACAATCTTTAATGTTGTAAATGAGTAGGATAGAGGGATCTGTAGAGTCGTGGCGGGTTTTCCAGCAACGCTTGTTGTTGTGGAAGAGACCATCGTAGACTTTCGTACCGGAAGCATCAAACTCGCAACCCATTCCCTCCTTACAGAACAAACTCGTAACGTCATTCTTGTAGGAGCCTTCGTAGACCTTGTTGCCCCCTTCATCGAAACAAGTCATTGTATCGGCAGTGTACGTGGCGTAAGTGAACTGCCGCTTGCCTTGATTCATCATGTCGCAACGAACCACGTTGTTATTCTCGAAGATGAAACAATGACCATTCTTCCAATAATTCAATGGATCGTACTCAGAAATGGTCAGGAGTACACCAGAACGCGAAAACTCTTTCAGCAAGTGGGGGAACGAGGAAGAAACCGGTACCAAGAGTGGGCGCTTCTCGCCTCCTTCGTAGTATCCATAGAAGGTACGCACACGATTCTTATCGAACTCTTCACAGAGCCCATCCTTTTCTCCATTCACCATGTTTCCATGGAAGCGAGTAATTCCCTTGTCATCTCGAATCACACAATCACCATTGATCTCGTCATCAACATAGTTCAGCTGTGCACACACTTGGTTGTGGGAATTGTACAGAATGGCTTTCCCCTCCTTCTTTCCCTTGATCCAGTTCGCCTGGAGACGGTACGTCTCGTCTCCCTTCTGATAGTAGGCATTTCCCGGTCCAGAGAGTGGAAGGAGTCCATTCGTCGTGATGACCGAGGTAAGGGTGTAATCTTTCATAAATCCACCTTCCTTGCAAATTTCAACAACCACAAGATCGTTCATTCTTTATTTCTGTGATTACGGTTTCACTTCGCAACGTATTCCATCACCATCAACCCCAAAATGAATGCCAACAAACACAAGGAACCTCAATTCTCGTTGACTCCCTTACATCATCATGTTCTTGTAGTAAGCAGCCTTCTGCTCAGCGAACTTGGCCTTCAGGGCACGCTTCTTCTCCATGTTGGCAGCCTTGTTCTTGATGTTCTCGGCAATGGCCTTCTGCTCAGCAGCACGGGCGATGGCGGCGTAGGGGTTCAGCTCGTCCATCACAGCCTTGTTGCGCAGAGGGTTCGCCTTCTTGGGGTAGTTCACGTTCTTCAGAGCGGGACGCACCACAGCCTGGATCTCCGCAGAGTTGATCATGCGGTTGATGTCGGCGCTGGCGACGATGTTCTGAGGCAGCGTGTACAGACCGTCCACCTGCTCGAAGGCAGCCTTCGTCCAGATCAGGAAGCGACCCACATGACCGCCGGGAGCCAGACGCAGCAGGTTCAGACGGTTCACGTTGCACAGCTCCACTCCGGGCAGGTTGCGGAAAGGCAGGGTGATCGCCTCCTCGTTGTCGGCGTACACCACCATCGGACCTACACGCGTCGTGTAGCGACGGTTGCGCAGCTTTCCCTTACCGCAGCGGATCTTCTTGTTCTCAGCCACCTTCTCCACATCCTCGTAGCAGCCAGCCTTCTTCAGGAACGCAACAGCCTCCTTCGTCTTCTTCATATTGCACACCTCATCGGCAACCACGAAGGGAATCTCGCGCACCTCGTCGATGTGGTGACCACGGGCCATCACCAGAGCGGGAACCGCAGAAGCAGCCAGAGCAGACATCACGGCGTATCTCTTCTGGTTGGTATTGATTCTGCGGTGCCACTTTCTCCAGATCTTGGTGGGGGCGAACATGCGACCCTTGCGACACATGTTAGCGAACGCTCCCTGACCCGATCTCGCGGTACCTCCTCCAGACACACGAGGGACACGAGCCACGGCTCTTCCGGTTCCCCAGGAAATGGCAGAGTGCTGGTGACCAGCGCGCTTGAACACAGCGTAAGGCTGACGAGCGTTCTTAGCCATGCTACCCTCATACTCTCCTTCTCACTCTTACTTCGTGTGGACGAACTGGACGATATCCGTACGGATAGGAGCAGTGAACACAGCAGGAAGAGGAACGGTGGCGTTCACGGTATCAGCGTTCTCAACAGAGTAGACAGAAACAACAGGGCGAGCAGCCTACGGTCATTAGAAACGCGTTTCAATAGCTTCCTACCATTTTGTTCAGTACTTGAGGTTTTATGGTGAAATGGTGAAGAGTCATACGAGTCTTGATTACCAAGAACCACTGCTCATACACACCTTTCTTGATTGAACGCAACAAACAGACGTTATTCATCCATTGGCAATTCCTTTTCATGTTCTTAAGGCTCGATACGTCCACGCACACGACCCGTGCGACGAGCAGCAATCAGACCCACCTTCTGTCCAGCAGGCGTGCCTCTGCCACGAGTCGAAGGCTTACCAATGTGCTGGTGGTTACCTCCTCCATGAGGATGGTCCACAGGGTTCATGCACACGCCTCTCACCTTCGGCCACTCGTTGCGCGTCACTCTGTACTTGTGGTAGCTGCGACCAGCCTTCAGCATCGGCTTGTCCATACGACCTCCTCCAGCCACGATACCCACCATCGCACGGCAGCTTCGATTAACAATAGATATCATCACTCACCTAGAAGGAACCGTCTTCTTGATTCCAGAAGGCAGACGCACGAACGTGCTCGTCTTGTCGTCCGAGTGACCAATCACCGTAGCATAGTCACCGCTGCAACGAGCCAGACAACCGCGATCGCCCATCTTGTACTCCACGTTGCACACAACCGTTCCCTCAGGAAGCTCACGCAGAGGAAGCACGTTGCCCACACCCACCTCCGCCTTCTTTCCGCAATACACAGCCTGACCCGTGTACATGCCTTCCGCAGCAATGAACAGCTCCTTGTCCACCTGGTAGTGGTAACTAACCAAATCACACACAACCACACACTCCCTACGGATTGCGGAACGTCACGCGAGCCAGAGGAGCGCCACGGCCCGAATCGTGGACGATTTCTCTAACAACTCCCTTGATGTATCCGTTACGCTCCGAATAGTCCAGAGCACGGAACTGAGGAACTCCCTTGCGCAGGTGAGTGTGAGCCATGAAAACGGATCCCTTGGCTCCCTTACGTTGACCTAGAAGGGGAATGAGCAACTGCTTCGCCACAAATCACAAAGAGAGGGAATGGGGAAGGAAAGGGAGGAGAACAAACGCATTGTTCCGTTCCCACTTTTAACCATACCGTTCGATTTGTCTCCATTCACACATACCTCTAATAACACGACCCATGGATGAAAGTGTGTATTATTTGTGATCGAATCAGATGAGTCGAAATCGAGGACAAAAATACGGGGCAATTTGTGGGGAGGGAGTGCGCCATGGCGCAATTCTGTGAAAACGAGTCAAATCAATCGAAATACCATCAAATCCAACAAACACACCACGCAATTACGTTAGACACCTCTATCGAAGTACACATTGGCATCAGTGTAGTTCTTGGCCTTCAGCTCCTCCTGCAGCTCAGGCTCCAGCTTGCTCACAGCCAGAGGCTGCACAGCAGTGAACGCGGCAATGGCGAGCGGCATGGCTCCCCACAGACACGCCGTGCACACAACTACACGTCAAAGCAACCGCGCAGTCCTACCCAGCTGGGTGATGATGTTGCCCCACTTGCCCGCAGGCACGCACTTGATGGCCTTCAGTCCGTCGATGATGAACGGCGGCAGCAGCAGCACTACGACTCACTCTCCCTTTCCTCTCCTACCAGGCGTCGGCAGAATGACGCGCGTCAGCGCCGTCAGGTTCACAGCCTTCGTTCCGGCCTTCTTGCTCACGCCCAGAGGATTGCCCTCCTTGTCCGTCACCGTGATTCCCGCGCGCGTCTCCTTGAAACGCATCAGGTACACGTTGGCGGCACCAGCGCACGCCACGGCGAACCAAGGAATGCACTACCGTAAGAGCGGAGAAACGAACCCACCTTGCCCAGCAGACCGCCTCCGCCGCACTTGGCGACCAGTTTGTTGCCAGCCAGCGCCACACCCACCGACACGATCGTCGCCGAACAGTACGCCTTCAGAATATCGGCGTTGTTCGACTCCGTCGACGTGTTGCGGTTGCAGTAGTTGAACACGGCGTTGTACGACTGGTTGATCCACTGCCACAGAATCACGTTGAACGTCTACGCATCACGCACAGATACAGCACCAACGGTGGGAGCGGCCAGAAGCATTCCGATCTGGATGGGAATGTTCGCGGGAACGAAGCACGACATTCTTCCGATCGGGTTGATGATCTCGTGGGTCTGAGGGTGCTCCATGGACTCAATGATGTTGCGAGCGTTCCACAGCTCCTTGTCCGAATACTTGTTCTCTCCTCTCTTCCAGGACTCAATCTTGGCGACGGCCTCGTCGTGGGCCTTCTTGCCAAGAATGACCTTTCTAGCCGTCATTTCCAGGATTCCACCAATCTACCTGAAGTCGCAACGGATCATGTTGTACTTCACACGGCCCCAGTAGGTCGACTCATCATACAGACCCTTATCTAGGGATCAATCTTTTAGCAAAGGGAAACCTAAGGTGAAAGCAGGGTATTCCTTCATTCCTCGGTATTAGCGCGATGGACTATGACGAGCTCATGAATTGGGGAAACGGGGAAGAGTGGGAACCGCGGTTCATTTGAATTGGGGATTCTGAAAAGGGTTGCGAAATCCAACAAACATTTGCTAAATGAACTCCTGGATTGACTCCTTCACCTTGCGTCTCTCGCGATTCTTCTCGATGTTGCGGTTGGTCAGCTTTACGCGTTCCGTTCGCTGGTCCAGTCCCTTTCGGATCTACATAACACATTTCCTCCGGTCCTACGCGTGCGCGAATCTCCAACTCGGTGACATTCTTCTTGGGTTTCATGCGCGGCGCCTTCTGCAACTCGGGGTGGAGTTCGGGGCATTTGCGCTCCTTGTGGCCATACTTGTGGCAGTAGCGACACACATTCTTGTCGAGCTTCTCGGTCTCTTCCTCCTCGTCCATCGCGTGCTTGAGTTCCTCCACCTCTTCCTCGTCCACCTGATACTCTTCAGCGGGGGCGTTGGTAATGGTGTTAATGGTGTTAATGGTGTTAATGGTGTTGTCAATGGTGTTGTCAATGGTGTTGTCAATGGTGTTGTCATGAGTGTTGTCAATGGTGTTGTCAATGGTGTTGTCAACCTCATCATCATCACCCTCCTCCTCCTCCTCATCACCCTCCTCCTCATCACCCTCCTCCTCCTCATCATCATCACCATCACCCTCCTCATCATCACCCTCCTCATCATCATCATCACCCTCCTCCTCCCCATGCACCATGTCCGCCATCTACGCCTCGCCCCACACTCCCGCGCCCACCTCCAGCAGCATCCGCTCGTCCTCCGCGCTGAACCCGCTCGCCTCCACGCTGCGGTCCAGCTTGAACTCGTTCTCCACGTCGCTCAGCTGCGGCACCTGCTGCCGTCATCCCGCCGCCCCACGCCCACCTCCCGCGCGTAGTTGAACCGCCGCCGGAAGAAGCGCGCCACGCACTCCACGTCGCGGTCAAAGTAGGCGGCCGCGTTCTCGTGCGACGTGCTCACCATCTGCGGGAAGTCGATCAGCGTGAACTCGAAGGTCTCGGGGTCCAGAATCAGGTTGTACTCGTTGAAGTCGCCGTGGATCAGCCCGTGACGCGCCAGCTGCACCACCATCCCCATCATCTTGTCGTACAGCTGCGTCGTAATTCGATTTCACGCCTACCTCCTCCACACGGTCGCACTCCGTCAGCTGGTACAGCGGAAATCCCTTCGCCAGCGTCATCAGCACGCAGTGACGGTTCTGGTCCACCGGACGCGGCACCGGAAACCCCGCGTCGTACAGCGCCTTCATGAACGCATGCTCCTTCACCGCCGCCAGACGCGACATGTACATCCAGCTTGCGCTCTGACGCTTCCCCATGTAATCACGCTTCTACCCATCACCTCTCCTCTCCACCGTCCACCTGCTTGATGGCGCGGAAGGACACTCTTCCCAAACGCTGCAACTTCAGAGCCAGCGTCTCCCCCGCCTCATTCTGAACCAAGTAGATATCGGACTCCTTTCCGACACCCATCTTGTTTCCAACCGAAATAACGTTGCCGCGCTTCATCATTGCACGCAACGCAAGGAAATCGTACCCCAAGTACGTCAGTTTGTATCCGTCGTAACTACGCCATCACCCGACACTCTCCTAGCCATACACAACACGTTCGTGCGCAACCAGCTTATCACGCAACAGATCGGACAGAATCTTGTGCACGCCTCCGTGGCGCAAATTCGAGAGCGAAACAATCAGCGGAACGGGAACGCAGTCGTGGTTCTTCATACCCATCTCGATGGACGTGAGAACACGGAACGCGTCCGCAGACATGTACCTATTCGTAAACTGTAACTCTTTCTCCACACCGGAGCACTTTCGGATCAAGCTTCATCGCAACCAAATCAATTGTGACAACAAACAGTCGAATTACGAACGAGAATGTCTTCTCGAGCTGCGGCTACGGCTGCGTCTCTCTCCCGAAGACGAGCGCTCACGACGCGAAGATCTTCTCGCATGACGGCTGTGGCTACGGCTGCGGCTGTACCGCGGGCTGCGGCTGCGACTGTAGCTGCGGCTATGATGATGACGGTGATAGCTGCGGCTGCGACTGCGGCTGCGGTAGCGGTCACTAGAGAGAGAAAAAACTCGGAACAACCCACCGTCTCGGAGGACGTCGACCCACATACTCCACCTGCAGTTTCGCGCCCTTCAGCTCCGTTCCGTCCTCCTTGGCCGCTTCCCTGCCCTCCTCCTCCGTGACGTAGCGCACAAAGCAGAAAGGCTGGTTTTCGCCACTGGATCGGTTGCGAGGGAAGAAGACGTCTTCCACCTTTCCATACTTGTCGAAGAGAGCGGTCAAGTCTTCCTTCCTAATCATCAGGGCCTCTCCCCGTCCGAGACGTGATCTGGTCCGTGATACCGTAGACGCGGACCGAGTAGAGGTCGTCAAAGTTGTACGAAGAAGCCATCCAAAATGGTTTTGAGAATACAACGGCATTTGTGAACAAACAGGGAAATAGTCTTGCAGCGAATCAATAATGGACTGTGCCTTCTGGATCCTGGAAATGACGTCGCTCATCTCCGCACCTCCACACGTATACAAAAAGTCCTGCAACCCCTCCACATCGTGCTCGATACTGTCCTTCACGCTGTCGGGAATCATGGTGTCCTCCAGCATGTCATGGATTTTCCTCACGTGGTTCTCCAGCTCGTTGATATACTCCAGCTTCCGCGCATTTTCCTCGTCATCCTTGCGGAACCGCTCGGCGGTCTCGATCATGGCCTGGATCTGCGACTGGCTAAGGTTGGTGTTGGCGTTGTCGATGAGGATCTTGCTCTGCTTCTGACTGCGCTTCTCGATGGCGGAGACGTTGAGGATGTTGTTCTCGTCGATGTAGAAGGTGATCTCGATGATGGGCTCGTCGGCCTTCATGAGCGGGATGTCGGAGATGGTGAACTTGCCGAGGAGACAGTTCTCCTTGGTGAGCAGCCGCTCGCCCTGGAACACCTTGATCTCCACCGTCGACTGGTAGTCGATCGGCGTCGTGTACACGTCCGTGAAGCTGGTGGGGATGGGCGTGTTGCGCGGGATGATCACGCTCATCACGCCGCCGATCGTCTCCACGCCCAGCGAGAGCGGCGTGCAGTCCAGAATATCGATGTCGTCGAACACGCTCGCGTCGTGCGCAGCCTCCTTGTCCTCCTTCTGCGCCATGATCAGCGCGCCCATCGCCACCGCCTCGTCGGGACTGATGCTCTTGCACACCTTGCTCTGCGGGAAACACGTCGCCAGCAGCTCCTGGATCTTCGGAATGCGCGTGCTCCCGCCCACCAGCACCACCTCGTGGATGCTGCTCTTCTCCAGCTGCGCATCCCGCACCGTCTTCTCCACGATCGCGATCGTCTTCTTGAACAGCGCCGCGTTCAGGTCCTCGAATAGGTACCGGCTGATCGAACACTCGAAACCCGACTCCTCAAACTCCACGCGCGACGCCGTCGTGAACGACAGCTCCATCTTGCAGCTCTCGCACGCGTCACGCACGCGCGCGCGCCAGCGACGGTTCCCGCTGATGTCCTCCCCCGTCTCGCGGCGATACTGCTCCATCACGTACTGCGCCAGGTTGTTGTCGAAATCGTTGCCGCCCAGGTGGCTGTCGCCGTTGCACGAGATCACCTCGAAGCGACTGCCCTGCACGTGCAGGATCGACACATCGAAGGTACCGCCTCCCAAGTCGTAGATCAAAATGTTCTTCTCCGAGTTCTGGTTCTCAAAACCGTAGGCAAAGGCAGCCGCCGAAGGCTCATTCAAGATGCGAAGCACCTGTAGACCCGCAATCGTCGCCGCGTCCTTCGTCGCTTGACGCTGACTGTCGTTGAAGTACGCAGGCACCGTAATCACCGCCTTCGTTACCTTCTCGCCCAAAAACGCCTCCGCCTGCTTCTTCATTTGTTCTAATATCATTCCACTGATCTGCTCCGGACTGTAAGTATGCTTCTCCTTTTTGTATGTCACATTGATCACCGGCTTGCCCTCCAAACTCTCCGACACCTTGAACGGCCACATCTTCATGTCGTTCTGGATCTCCGGATCCTTGAACGCGTGTCCGATCAGTCGCTTCGTATCATATACAGTATTCTCATAATTCGACTTCATCCGTTTTTTGGCCGCAACTCCGATGATTCGCTCCGTGTCCGTAAACGAAACGACCGACGGAGTCGTGCGCGTTCCCATATCGCTCGGGGCGATCTGAATTTGGCCGTTTTTCCAAACGGCAACGCAAGAATTGGTCGTTCCCAAATCAATTCCAATCGCTGTAGAAGGAGAACCCTCCATTTCGCAATAGTTACTGAGATATCACGGTCGCTGGGCGTTTCGGCGAATGGGAGGGAACGGGTGATTTTGAATTCGAATATACGGGAGAGTGAAGAGTGGGGAGGAGAGGAATTGAGGGGAGTTTGGGGAGAAGAGTGTGATGGATGTGGTGTTATCTGATTGTGTGGGAACGGGTAGATCATTCAGTGGAGATTCGAACAGCATTGTATCAGCGAGATTGGCGCATTGCAATCACTTGCGAGAATTCACCCCCTTTTTCACCATTCCAAAAATCAACAATCACCCATTATCTCGCTACTGCAGTAGGATCCATCGATTTGATACAATTCATTCGCTAGATCATGGATGCGACAGTAGAACAGGAAGAGAATTTCACGCTATCGTTGGATCCTGTTGTGGATGAAGCGTTAAAGAGCGTATAGCGTATTGGTTTTATCATTATTTATGCAGATCTACCAATCCACCGATCCCCTGGACGCTCCCGACTTTGATCCCGTGAGCTATATCAATGAACAAGTAGATACTTAAATCGTATTGCATGAACTCATAGTTTCCCGACGAAGAAGCCATCACTCGTTTGAACAGCTACTCACAGGAACTGGGCGAACAGATCGAATCGCTGCAGGACCAAATCTTACAAACTGTGGGACGAAGAATGGTGTTATGATCCAGGTGCGCGAACAATCCCAGATGGGTCGTTCAGCGGAGGCGGACGTGGACGAGGCGAAGCAGACGATCAGTGATCTCTACGGACGCATCGTTGAGATCAAGGAGAAGGCCGCGCATTCGGAGGAGTTGGTACAGGTGATCTGCAAGTGGCGTCGTTGACTCCTGCTTACTCCAAGAAGCATTTCCAAGCTGGACGCGGCGAAGCGGAATCTGACAGAGAGTCTGAACGCGCTCGCCCGTCTGCAGATGTAGAATCCTCTCCCTCTGCTCCCTTAGGTTCACGTCATCGCTGGAGGCGGCGGAGGCGCTGAAGGGCACGCGCCAATACATCCAGGCGGCGCGCAGCATGGGCGCGGTGATGCAGCTGAGCGAGTACTTCGACAAGTACAAAGCCATCGAGCCGGTCGGCTTTTCCCCTCCCTCTGACGCAGATCGCGGTGCTGCTGCAGCGCGTGCAGACGCTGCGTGACGCGTTCTGCACATCGATCTTCGGAGACTTCGAGCAGGTGGAGGACCTCGTGTACACGTTCGACGAGGGACCCTCGACGCCGATCACCGAGGACATGCTGGACAGTCTGGCGAGCGAGGAGGCGGGCTTTGACAGCCAGCTGGTGACGCGCGCGCGACTGCAGGCGGCGTGTTTCGTAGCGACGATCGGAGATGACGACGCAGGTGATCGACGCGATGGGCGAAGAAACGCGGGAGAGACTCATCACCGCCTTCTGCTGCAACCAGCTGCGCAACTACGACGCGCTGTTCCGACCGGGATCCGCGGGAGAGGGTCTGGACCAGATGGAGCGGCGGTTTCACTGGTTCTGGAAGGAACTGGCGGAGTGGGGATGAGGGGGTCGGTTGAGGGGCAGTTTCGAGGCCAAGTACCAGTGTCTGTTTCCCTACACCTGGCACGTGGAGGCGAAACTCCTCCTGCTCTTTTGCGAACACACGCGAGAGCAGGTGACGGCGGTACTGGGGCGTTTCGAGACGGAGAGCGTGAACGTGCCGCTGCTGGTGGCGGCGCTGCGCTGCACGATGCAGTTCGAGCGGGTATTTCTGTCACTGTTGCATACGATCACAGGAGCTGGTGCTGAAGATGGACCTGGGGAAGAACAACGTGCCGCCGGAGAACTTTCCGTACGAGCTGGACGAGGAGGGACAGATCGTGGACAGCGAGAGTCCCGCGGGCATCCGGCTGCGCTACGAGCGGCTGCACAAGCGCGTAGGCGATGCATGGTCAGTGTGAGAGTATAGGAAGAACGCGAGGCGCAGAAGGCGGCGGAGAAGGAGCGTGCGGAGGCGGCGGGGAAGCCGTACGTGAACACGCTGGTGGGCGTTGAATCCTCAATTGATTGAAGGACGCACTGCCGAGCTTCCTCGGGTTCATCAGCAACGTCTTCGACCCGTACCTGAGCGCGTTCGTGAACAGCGAGAAGCAGAACTTCGCGAAGCTGCTGGAGCGCGCGGTGAAGGGCGACGAGCTGGTGAAGGGCGGCGAGCTGCCGGTGCTGCAGGGCGCGGTGAAGCTCTTCCAGTATCTGAAGGAGACGTTGTCGCGCTGCGCGACGATGAGCACGGGACAGACGCTGGTGGCGATGAGTCGGTAGGCGAGGCGGGGGAGCGTGAGCCAGCGAGGTGAAGGCGACGCTGCTGCAGTTCCAGGAGGCGCTGGCGGAGCGGCTGCCGCGCATGAAGAACAAGGACAGTTTCGGCGAGGAGTGCGTGAAGTTCAAGAAGAGCGGCGAGCGCGACGCGGTGTGCTACTGGTAGGCGTGGAGACTCGCTGGGACGCAGCATCAACACGGCGGCGTATATCGCGGAGTTGGTGCCGCAGCTGGAGTCGATGACGCGCGAGCTGGCGGACGCGGCGGTGCGCGAGGAGATCGATCTGCAGAGCGAGCTGACGGACCGGTGCTTCGACACGGTGTCGCTGGGCATCAAGACGCTGGTGAGCGGCGAGTACGGGAAGGTGGAGGGACTGCTGTTCGGCATGACAGCGGTGAACTGGAGCAGCTTCGAGGACATCGGCGACCAGTCGAGTGGGTGTGGGGATGGGGATTCACGCAGAGTACGTGACGGAGATCTCGAAGGTGCTGTGCGAGGAGTTCCCTGCGATCCGCAACCTCCTCTCGCGCATCTACTTCCGCAACTTCTGCGACCGGCTGGCGATGGTCTTCCTGCCGCGCTTCCTGGACGCGGTGACGCGCTGCAAGCGTGTGAACGAGATGGCTGCGCAGCAGCTGCTGCTTGACCTGCACTCGCTGAAGAACCTGTTCCTAAAGCTGCCGACGGTGGGTCAGAACGAGACCGACGAGTTCAAGTACGTGAT
Organism: Blastocystis sp. NMH; assembly: GCA_039096215.1. Lineage (NCBI taxonomy): Eukaryota > Bigyra > Opalinata > Blastocystidae > Blastocystis > Blastocystis sp. NMH. Next base: position 24,300 of record JBBPEA010000036.1, on the reverse strand, counting down.
TCCGCCGACGTAGGGAAGCGGAGAGGCGTGAACGACAGGTATTTCAAGTTCGTGAATCGCGCGGTGGAGAAGGCGGACATGATGCTGAAGCTGCTGGGAACGCCGGTATCGTATCTGGCTGCGTCGTTCCACGACATGTGAGTGAGGCGAGGGAGTGTGAGCATAGTATGCCTGAGGGAACGGAGGACGATCTGACAACGATTCTGACGGTGAAGGGAGCGACGAAGCAGGAGAAAGCGGAGTGTCTGGAGGAGTACAGGGAGAAGAATGAGGCGTGGGGTGTTTGTTTGTGAGAATTGATGTGAGGGCTTGGAGTGGCATTGCTTGTGTAGTCAGAAAAAAGAAGTATATCCTATCACTCACCGACCACGTATGTTGTCACAAACAAGTCACACCGTTGACATCAGCAACACTACTTACTTCAGAGGAATAAACTTGGAGCTGTGGGTGGCACCAATACCAGGGCGGTTGTGCTTCACAGGAGTGTAGGCAAGGGAGAACTCGCCCAGGTAGTGACCGATCATCTCGGCCTTGATTTCCACGTTGTTGAAGTTGTGGCCGTTGTACACACCCACGACGCAACCGATCATCTCGGGAACCACGATCATGTTACGCAGATGAGTCTTCACGGGCTCGGGACGCTCGTTCTCAGCGGTAGCAGCCTTCTACAACATCAACAGCGAATACAGCAACACACAGCCTTCTGCAGACGCTTCAGAAGGGCCATAGGCTTTCTCTTCAGTCCACGGCGGAAACGACGGCGGGGTCCAGCCTACGCACTTCAATTATTCCCTTTGCGCTTACGTTCACCAGCTCCATCAGCTCCTTGGGAGACAGGTCAAGCAGCTTGTCCAAATCGATTCCACGATAGGTGAACTTCTTGAACGTTCTCTTCTTCTTCAGATCGGCAGAAACATCAACGGTTGAATCCTACAACACGCGTTATACTCTCTCCTTCCCATTTCTCCGCATTTCCCGCTCCTTCTCAATGCTACCTACCATTTCAGACATCTTGTTTCACTGGAAATAGAATCTCTGAATCGCGATAAACGACCAGTCCAAACCCCTTGATTCTCCCCTCTCTCTATTTTACCTCTGCATGAATTGCAATGGGGTGGGGCAACCAAGTCTGTTTGAATTGCATAGGAAAAGGAAAGGAACAGTGATATGGAAGAGGGTTTGCAACGAGATTGATGGGGACGGAGGGAAATGAGATTGCGGAGATTAGAACTTGTTTGAAGAGGGAGAGGATGTGAACTGAGGAATCAATGAAGGACCAATACACACGCACACTCCACCCACACACTCACATATCAATTGCCATCCACTTGGAATCCCCTATCTATGAAATAGAATGTATCTGGAAGAAATCATATTGGATGGCTTCAAGAGTTACGCGACGCGGACGGTGATTTCGGGTTTTGATAGAGGATTCAACGCAATCACGGGACTGAACGGCAGCGGGAAATCGAATATATTGGATGCGATTTGTTTTGTGCTGGGGATCACCAACTTGAGTCAGGTGCGTTCTGCGGAGTGGAGAAATGATTTGCTAGGTGCGTGTGAAGAATTTGCAAGAGTTGGTGTACAAACAGGGACAGGCGGGCATTACGAAGGCGAGCGTGACGCTGGTGTTTAACAACGAGGACACCAGTCGTAGTCCCATTGGATATGAGGAGTATGACAAGATCACGATCAGTCGACAAGTGGTGCTGGGAGGTCGCAACAAGTACCTGATCCAGGGCCACAGCGCACAGGTGAATCAGGTGCAGAATCTGTTTCACAGTGTCCAACTGAATGTCAACAACCCCCACTTCCTGATCATGCAGGTGGGTGTGAACCATCTCGGTAAAACATAGGGACACATCACAAAGGTGCTGAACATGAAGCCGAATGAGATCTTGGGCATGGTGGAGGAGGCATGTGGAACGCGTCTGTACGAGATGAAGAAGCTGCAAGCACAGAAGACGATGGAGAAGAAGGCGAGCAAGGTGCGCGAGATCACAAAGATCCTGGAGGAGGGTAGGGACGATGGATGGGAGCGACGTAGACATCACGCCGACGCTGGAGAAGCTCCGGAAGCAGCGCAGCGCATATCTGCAGTGGGCGTCGAACTCGACGGAGATCGAGCGTCTCCGACGCCAGGAGACGGCGTTCGAGTACTGGGAGGCGCGCGAGATGCTGCGTGACGGCGACACGGAGAATCGTCTGATCGCGGAGGAGTTGAATCTGTGCGACGAGACGAAGCGGCTGACGGTTGGAATACGATGGTTGGAATGATGCAAGAACGAACGCTCCGAGATGGAATCAAGTCTGGCAGACCTGAAATCAAAGCGCGAGGAGGCGAGCGGCGGGGCGTTGGAGGAGCTGAACCGCCAGGAGGCGACGACCTCGAAGGAGCTGGTGCGCGAGAACAGCAGCTACGTGAACGAGCTGGCCGCGTTGGATCGCGAGAAGCAGGAGATCCGCGTGGCGGAAGATCGCATTCACGCGAGCGAATCGAGTGCTGCGGAGCTGGAGAATCGCGTGCGTGTAGGGGATCGGAGAACGTAACATACAGCACGCGGAGAAGGAGGCGGAGCGACGACGACGCGAGGCGGAAGAAGAAAAACTGCGTGTGGAAGCGCTGGAGAAACGCATGGCGGCGCTGGAGCGCGGAGACACTGGTGGAGAGACGTACGGGTTCGAGGAGATGATCGCGAACGTGCGTTTCGCTCGCTGACTTGATCGTAGCAACGACGTGCAGTGTCGGAAGAGACGAGTCGCGTGAAGCAGCTGCGACAGCGTCTGACGGCGGCGCAGGAGGAGCGGTCGCGCATGGATTCGTTGCGAAAGCAGAAGGAGGGCGAGCGGAATCGCGTGGCAGGCGAACGGTCGTCGTGCGAGAGTCGCATCCAGAGTGCGCGGAACGCGATGAACGAAACGGGCTTCGAGGCGGCGACGATGGAACGCGTGGAGCGCGAGCTGCGAGTGGGAGCGGTTTGGCGTTGTCATTCTAGACGGTAGAAGGGAAGCTGAGCGAGAAGAAGAGTCGGCTGGAGGAGCTGGAGAGCGAGTTGGGGTGGAACGTGCGTTTCACATACGCGGACCCTTGCGAGGGATTCGACCGGTCGCGCGTGAAGGGAGTGGTGTGCGAGCTGATCGAGGTGCGCGACGCGCGGTACACGACGGCGGTGGAGGTGTGTGCGGGCGGGAAGCTGTTTCAGGTGGTCGTGGACAACGAGAAGACGGGTGAGCTGCTGCTGAAGAAGGGGAACCTGCAGCGACGCGTGACGATCATCCCGCTGAACAAGATCCGCTACCACACAGTGCCGCCGCAGAAGGTGCTGAGCGCGCAGAAGCTGTGTCCGAGTGGCGACGCGTGTCTGGCACTGACGCTGGTGGGGTACGACAAGAGCGTTCAGGAGGCCATCGAGTATGTGTTCGGAAGCACGATCGTGTGCGACACGCTGGAGGCGGCGCGCAAGGTGGCGTTCGATCCGAGCGTGCGCACGCGGTCGGTGACGGTGGACGGCGACGTGTGCGATCCCAGCGGCGTGCTGGAGGGCGGCTCGCGATCGCGCGGGAAGAGCGTGCTGTCGCTGCTGTCGAGCGTGAACAGTGTTCGCGGAGAAGTGAAGTCGCTGGAGAAGGAGGCGAGTGGTTTACATGAGGAGCTGAAGGTGTGGAGAGATCGCTCGCATGCGTATCGGGAGTGCGAGCGCCGTCTGGAGCTGGAGCTGCACAACCTGGAGGTGCTGGATGGGTCGGTGGAGTCGCTGTCGTGCGAGCGCGTGAAGGAGGAGTGGGACGCGTGCGTGGCGAGCGTGAGCCAGCTGGAGCGAGAGGTGAAGGAGGCGGAGGAGGCGGAACGTGCCGGTCAGAGCCACCTGAGTGAGCTGGAAGCGCGTCTGGCGTCGTTCGAGAAGAAGGGAAGCGACATCGATGGCGTGGAGGAGGAGTTGAAGAAGAGTCGTCTGGAGCTGAAGAAGGCGCTGCGGGCGTGTGACGAAGGAGAGAGCGCTCTGGAAGAGCTGCGACTGGAGCTGAAGGAGGTGCAGACGGAGAGCGAGGAGCTGCGCGAGCGCGTGAAGAAGGACAAGCAAAGTGCGGAGGAGCACGAGAAGGCGGTGGAGACGATTGAGAGTCGCGTGCGTTCGCTGAAGGAGTGCTACGAGGAGGTGAAGCGGGCGCTGGAGACAAAGCGGGAGGAGGTGAAGTCTGTGAGCGAAGAGATTCGAACGATGGAGAAGCGACTGGAGAGCGCGGTGGAGGCGCTGAAGCGAGGTGAGGAGGCGCTGAAGACGGTCCGCGCGAAGAAGACGAAGGTGGCGAAGGCGCGCAGCGACGCGGAGAAGCGCGTGAAGTTGCTGCTGAAGACGCATCCGTGGCTGTCGAGCGAGGAGAGCGCGTTTGGTCAGAGCGGCGGCGACTTCGACTTTGCGGCGATGGACGTGAAGAGTCTGCGGAGCCGCGTGGAGGCGCTGGAGAGGGAGCAGGAGGAGCTGGGTCGGCGGCTGAACAAGAAGGTGCTAGGGATGATGGAGAAGGCGGAGAGCGAGTACCAGGAGCTGCTGCGGAAGCGGGAGATCATCGAGAAGGACCGGAGCCAGATCGAGAAAGTGATGGAGGAGCTGGACGTGAAGAAGCGCGAGACGCTGGCGAGCACGTATGCGAAGGTGAACCGGGACTTCGGCTCCATCTTCTCGACGCTGCTTCCCGGCGCCTCGGCGCGACTGGAGCCTCCGAACGGCGGGAGCGTGCTGGACGGACTGGAGGTGCGCGTGTCGTTCGGAGGGAAGGAGAAGGAGTCGCTGTCGGAGCTGAGCGGCGGGCAGCGCAGTCTGCTGGCGCTGTCGCTGGTGCTGTCGCTGCTGGTGTTCAAGCCGGCGCCGATGTACATTCTGGACGAGGTGGACGCGGCGCTGGACGTGAGTCACACGCAGAACATCGGCCGGATGCTGCGCGAGCACTTCGGCGGCAGTCAGTTCATCGTGGTGAGTTTGAAGGAGGGCATGTTCAACAACGCGAACGTGATCTTCCGGACCAAGTTTGTGGACGGTGTGAGTACAGTGACGCGGACAGTTGGTGTGGCGGATGGTGCCTTGACAACGGGAGTGAGTGGTGCTTCAGCGATAGGAGTGAGTGGTGCTTCAGCGATAGGAGTGAGTGGTGCATCAGCGATAGGAGTAAATGATGCATCAACAACAGAAATCAATGATACAGTGACAACAAGAAAGAAGGACAACAACGGAAAGAGGATACGGAAAGAATAGCACCACTGTTTGTTTGATGAATTCAACAGTTGCGGTAGACAGCAGTGTCGTTCGCAGCATCGTTGAGAATGTGACAATTCACATGCAGGAGGAGGAAAAGGACTCGCTTCTGCTCACATACACACTCCTCGCAATTCTCATCTGCCTGGTATTATCGTGGGTCATTTCTATTCAATTTCAAATAGAATCGTAATAAGCAGGCGATTGAGTTGGTTTCCGAGTGTGGCAGTGTATTTGGTAGCGGGCTACGTTTTACAGAAGAGTCTGGTGCGGAAAATGTCGTCCTCGTTCAATACCGTATATGAGGAGGATCACTCGATGTACACGTCTCTTTTGAATCTGTGTTTTCTTCCACTACAGATGTTTCAGGCGGGGTGACGGTATAGGTTGGGGTTGATGTGTAGGTAGAGTTGGGATTTGGAGGTCATTTCTAGGTAGTATTGTCAATCCACATTCACTTCTAGGTAATTCTACCACTCCACACTCACTCGCAGGTACGCTCCTCACCTCACCCACATCTAGATTTACCCTCAACGCTCCCGCGTTCATGCGAAACGCAGTGCCAATCACCGTGTTCTCCGTGCTGACCTCGCTTGTATTCATATTCCTCTTCACGTTTCTCTTTTCCAACCTCCCCAGCGTGCTCGGTCTACGTCCCTTTTCCTTCTGGAACACGTTCGCCTTCGCCGCGTCGATGGCCTCCTCCGACTCGGCGTTCATGATTCCCTTCCTCAAGTCGTACGGGTGCAGTCCGCGCATCCTCGCGACTCTGGACGGTGAGACGATTCTCTCGGAGGTGGTTTCGATTCTGATGTTCCGCACGGTGGTGGAGTTGCAAATCACGGTGGTGGACGGCGTGCAGGTGCTGCAGGGCGTTTCCTACTTCCTCTCCTTCCTCGTGACCTCCTTCCTCATCGGCATCGGCGTCGGACTCCTCGCCACGCTACTCTTCCGCTGGCTCTACCGTGAGGAGGCGGAGGTGGGCGTTTTGGAGGTGGCGCTGTTTCTCTCGGCGCCGCTGATGGCGTTCATGTGGGCGGAGGGTCTCCACGTGTCCAGCAGCATCGCCATTCGCATGTGCGGACTCATCATGTCCTGCTACGCGCAGCACAACCTCTCCATCGCCACATATCCCTCGTTTCTCTCCCACTCCTCCTTCACCCATGCGTGCGTTCGTACAGAAGACGCTGCGCTTCGGCAGCTACCTCTGCGAGCTGTGTTCGTTCCTGGTGCTGGGCATGATCACCTACAACCTCCATCCCTTCGCCATCGACAAGCGCTGGCTCCTGCTCTTTGTCCTCGTCATCTACCTCGTGCGGTACGCCTCTGTCACCGGCGTCATGGCCACCGCCGTCCACTGGCTCGAGGGCGACAAACACCATCTGATCAACCACAATCACGTAGGCGCAGGAAGCCGCTCTCTCGCAGGTGGCGGTACTCTTCTTCGTGTATCGCGGGACGGTGTCCTTTACGCTGGCGGCGCGTGCGGAGGGCGAGTTGGTGGACAACAGCCAGGTAACGCTGATGATGAAGCTGGCGCTGTGCATGATTTGGATCTCCATCTTCCAGCACCTCCTTCTCTCGATCCCCTTCGCCGGACTGAGGGATGCGAAGCGAACGCTGATCGAGGGGTCCGAGTCGGGTGACGATGAGGTGGAGAAGGAAACGGCGGTTCAGTGGGTGAATGATTGGCTGTATTGCCGGTTGGTGATTCCGAAGAGGGAGGAGGAGGACGAGGGAATTGGGTTGGAGTTGAGTGAGAGTGAGAAGGAGTGTGTACTTTGAATCTCTGTTTGTTTGATAGTATGGGAGTGTGATGTTTGATGATGGTCAGTTCTATTTATAGTAGAAGTGGACTCCCTAATCGTCTACGCACACACCACTCCAATCCCACATTCATTCTCACCACACAATTGCTCCGATGGAATCCTCCGCCGTTCCCGAGAAGGAAAACTATCGCCCTCTGAAGCGTTACTTCCGCCAGCGAGCGCACTGCAATCCGCTGAGTCACAATGACACCTTCACCTAGTAGGTGGACAAAAGGAATTGCTAATGCAACAGTCCCGAGACCCCCGACGATATGGATTGGTCCACCTACTATCCGCGGTACTTTGATGAGAGTGGGTGGTGGATGGATGAAATGAGTCATAGAACTGACTCCACGAGAGCAGAACGCCATGGCGGAAAAGTAAGATTTGGTTTTCCGTTCCATGGTAGACAAGTGAGCGTCTTGGACGTTGGTTGTGGCTACGGTGGATTGAGCGGTGCGTGTTATTCCGTGGATTGACGCATAGTTGCGTTGAGCAGTCTTCTACCCGATGAGCTGATTCTGGGTTTGGAGATTCGTATGAAGGTGACCGAGTACGTGGACTTGCGTATCAAGAATCTGCGGGAGGAGAATCCGGGACAGGTGGTCATGTTCTTTCTCGTTCACGCGTAGTATGAGAATGTGTCGGTGATGCGGACGAACGCCATGAAGTACTTGGCGAACTTTATCCGCAAGGGTCAGCTGAACAAGATGTTCTTCTGCTTCCCCGACCCGCACTTCAAGGAGAAGAATCACCGTCGTCGCATCATTTCGTAGGAGTTGTTGTTTCTACTCACCGGCAGTCAAGTGCTGCTCTCGGAGTACATGTACTACTTGAAGGAGGGCGGCATCTTGTACACAATCACAGACGTGGAGGACTTGGCGAACTGGCACCGTAGCCAGTTGGAGGAGCATCCGGGTTTCGAGCTGCTGAGCGAGGAGGAGCTGAAGGACGATCCGGTGGTGGACGCAGTGTATCACTCGACGGAGGAGGGAAAGAAGGTGGAGCGGAATCACGGGAAGAAGTATCTGTATGCGGCGAGACGGAAGCGAGATGGGGAGTGTGTGGAGAGTGTGTTGTGGAGTGTTTGTGTGAGATACCAAGAAACAATGATAGACATCCGTAGTATTGGACAAGCGAATATAACGGATACGCTTCTTTCGCAGCACTATCACAAGGAGAAAGATGATCAAGCCAAGCACAAACGCGGTGGAATACACGAACGAAGGAATTGCATCATGCGATAACAGAACGGAAGAAACGGTTTTGTTGCTTGGGTTGAGTATCTCCGTAGGAGTGGGTTGATTACAAGGATTACAGGGAGGAGCAGGTTTGCATGTAGGAACAGCGTTGCAAGGAGGAGCAGGCTTGCACGTAGGAACATTGCAAGGAGGAGCAGGCTTGCACGTAGGAACATTGCAAGGAGGAGCAGGTTTACATGTGGGAACAGGCTTAGTGTCAGCAGCAGCCACCTGATTTGATTTGATCTCTCCCTCAAACTTGTGACTTAATGAAAACACAGTGTCTCCAAAGGAGACGAAACACTTCACCAAACCAGGACCTCCACGCGTTATAGAATACACCCCATCGATTCGATTCACAGAATACACCTGCTTGTCCTGCTTTAGGGAACAAGTGAACGGAGATTGGATATTGGTCTTGATCGAAAACGTTCCGTTCTCCTCATTCCAAGAATCAAAGGCATATTCCGCCTTTTTGGTAGTTGTTTTGAAACTGCACTCTGCCAGTTGCTCTTTCATTGTAACATGAGCAACACTTTCCGCATAACAGAACACACGGTACTCTTTATCTGGAAGTAGCAAATTCACTTCGGCAACGACACCAGAGATTGAGTAAAACTGCTTTCCATACATCACTTCGCGAACAGTAGGAATATAGACTAAATCTGAAAAGGCTTCACACCAAACAAAGCTGGGAATCACGGTTGTCACGGACACATGGATCGTATCAGCAACCGAACTGAACGATTGAATTTGGAGCGATGTGGGCTCACCGATCATGTTATACATGACAGGAATCGTAACAAGAGGATAATGCTGATGATTGGTATTGAAAACGATGCACGTGAGCGAATCCACAGCCACCATTTCTCGCGGATACAGAGTGTACGGTTTTGAGTCGCTCGACTTGAAAAACGGCTGTTCCTTCATTTCATGAACGAGTATATCAGCCGAAGGCAGTGCATTTCCCTTATAATTAACGTGACAATACGAAGAAAAGGCAAAGGATAATTGCTGAAACTTCACGAGGATGGTTTGCGATTCTGTGAGTGCTTCAATCGTTCCTGGAAACTTGACACTCATTTTTTTATTTCCTTCAACAAGGCCTATTGATGACTAACAACTACGATATCAACAAATTGAAACTAGAATAAGGAACGCAGTATACACTTTCAGTGTCATTCCATGTAAAACGAAGGGGTTTGTGGGTGAATCGTGTTTCAGTCGTCGAGTGATCAAGTGGATGATGAGGATGGATTCTTGAACGTTTCTGTTGGTGGGAGTGGATTGGATATTGTGTATATGTGTATACTGATAAGTTGCGGGACAGCACGTAGATATCAGTGTGGCACTGAAACTGTTTAATGATTCGATTGATCATGATGAATGGTAGCAAAAGAGTAAGCGAATCCGTTACTGGATGTACTCTTCATGATACCATTCTCACCGTCTTTATCTATGATAGTCCTTCCACAACAAATAAGCGATAAGAGTACACATATACTCATTGACGCCCTTGGGATGATGCTGCGAGTTGATAATAGTCGTTCGATATCGTATTCCACATCACCTTTACGAAGTAATGCTGCTGGTGACTTTTGAAGTTCAGTGAAACCATGGAACTACATGACAGTGAGGAGGAACGCCTACCGTTTGTGAGGGATATCCACCCCAAAGTCCTGAGGAAGAACAAAGTAATGATAACCTATTTCAGACTCGTCTAAATTCACTACGTTGTTCCAAATTCAACCTCGCAAAGAACTCAATCTTGTCACGACTGTACTCAATGTAGTATGGGTGGAAAATGGGATTCAAGGGAGTTCGTCGCATAATGTGATAGCTGGAAGTCATCTCAACAAACGGTAGCTACGGTTCCATGAGACGTGGGACCGATGCTGGATATGCCTTCTTTCTAGTTTTCCGAATCCACGTAGCGTAATTGGTGACTCTCTATGTGACAGAGTAGGAGGAACAAGACGTGGAATAGGGAGTTGATACTATCTTGTTACGGATAGATGGAGGAGCCGATTTCCCATTTCATCTGTAGTCGATTGAAACACTCCGTGCAAGGAGAGAAACAGATGGAATGAGTTGCCACGTGTAGAAGACGAATGAGCTTAGGAAATAGAGGAAATAGAATCGCACCCATTTCCTAATCCATTGTTCGTCCATTGGAATACAAATGCAGCGCGTTGCAATTTATAGATAATTACCGCGGTTATTGACCTGTTCGCGATCATGAAGGCTACTTTTGTTGATGGATTGTAATGAATATCCATGTTCACATTCCGGTCGAAAGAAAACCGATACTCATGCATCCTCGATTCCATGATTCAGTGGTTCATACACGGATAGCTAGCCATAGAATGATAGTTCCCACTCAACGGAATTACAAAAATGAGTAGATACTCCCCATTCACGTAACATCCCATCCACATCGATCACAAACAAACATATCACAAGCCCACAACGCCAAAACACCTTCTCTTCGTTATGTTAAACTGGGCAGCTGGTCTATGTGTAACGGGATACTCGACTTTCCTGTTTGAATAACTCAGCATGGATGCGACTCTTCCGAATCCACTTCCCTTGCACGTGATCAGTCCATCCGAATTTGCCAAGAGCCATATATCCATAAGCGCTCCCATGGTAGGTTCCGTTTTCGCGAAGCCTTTGGTGTGATTGCGACTGAACACGCGCTGTTCTACAATACGAAACTCTTTCCCCAGTTGTTCCTTCAGGTAATTGTCCGCGATTGTCGAATCTGTTGACAAAAACAACACCGTCTTTTCGGGTCGGTATCCCATGATACTGATTTCTCTTCGGATGAAGGCGGGAAGCTGCTTCAGTTCCTCCACGGACATCATCTCCTGCTTCTCTTGCGTGTTCGCCAAGCAGCCGCCCATTCGGATTTGAACACCGACCACCTTATGCTTTGCAAAATGGGTTTTCTGGAACTTGGTAATGATTTGGTCCAGCTTTTCGTTTGGCTTCATCAGCATTCGCATCATTCGCTTCTGGTAATCCTCGAACGAGTCATTGGCTCCCATCAGTCCCAGATGCTGTAACTGACTCAGGTATTGGGGAGAGTTCAGGATTTTGAGGTTGAATCTGCAGTCATAAAGAACAATATTCCGATCTCCGAAGATGGACTCCAGGGTTTCGTTTCCAGAATAGAGAGAACACTGAACGGTGTCCAGCTTGGTGTGGTTGCGATAGGTGAAACGCACACCGCGAAGGACTGATTGGAGATCATTAAAGCGATAGGGTGTTAAACAGTTATCAGTTACACTCCATACAGGAATGGGGAGATTCACTACGGATTGACAGCAACGAACACGCCATACCTCGAAAACGCCTCCCCGTAAGTAAGGCGTAGGTAAGGGAATAGAAAAGGGAGATAAACTTGTGTCCAAGACCACCATTGTAGCTATGGACAAGTAGTTCGCGAGAAGATGCGTTAAACAATCTCGAATCGATAATCTGGCATATATCATCTGGTGAACGCTGTGGTAAAGGAGGGGTTATGGTGCCCATCGTCCTGGATGGCGTTTCCCACTCAAATAGGATATACCTCAACATGGAAATGAGGAGGAAACTAGCAATCACGGGCCAGTATCGACACTTCATTCAAACTGAGGGAATTAATGATGGGAATGCTCCTTGTTGTCGTTGGAAGGGATGAGGGGGATGAGAGTGGGATGGGAACGTTTGTCTGCATGTTGGTTGGGTGTTTTCATCTGCGATGAGGTTTGGTTCGTTTGATATATGATGACTTGTGGACTTGTGGAGAATATTGTGGTTTAGAAGAATGGCTGATGTCTCGTGATGGTACAGTTGGAGTAATAATAACAGTGCACAAGTCTATAAAGGGAATGGTATATATAAAACCATCGTAATATGCGCGCAACCCTCATGGAACTGTCCTTTATTGTGACAATACTGTGATTGAAATCTATGATCCGTATCACAGCAAATTCAATCTTCCGATCATCACGAAACACATCATCTTTCCATTCTTCTTCCTATTATTCATCCTCCAAGTGCAACAAACCAAACAAGGAGCGTAGATCTCGTGGCTACATCCGATCCATCCAATCACATTCATGACTCCATCTCCTCTTTCCATTCACAGATGCAACGAACCATCTATACACGCCCTATTCTACTCATGGAAGCAATGGCAACACTCCAAAACACAGCGAATTTGAAGATGCAGAATGATTGGACAAATCCAGCCAGCCAATCAGCTGGCATTCACAAACACACATCTTGTCTTTCCATTCACTATTTCTTAATTCCTTGTAAGTAACGTTAAGCGAATGTATCTTCTCATTACCATGCTGTTGCGTTGGTATCTTGTTTTTCCCTGACATGTAGTGGCTACAAGCCTTTCGGATTTGACGTGTTCCTCGGGTGAAGTGTATGTGAAGTTCACCAAGAAGTCCATGACCTGGGCTAGCGAGGAGTCCTTCAAGATTTACGACGGCTCTACGCTCCTGCAAACTAGTCCGACGTTTGAAAACAGTTCGACACGCGAGATTGAGTCATGCCTCACTGCATCCACCAACAATCAATACACACTCACTCTTTTGGATTCGTATGGAGACTCCTGGACCTCTGGCTCTTGGCTGAAGATTGAAGGGAAGCACGGAAATGCAGTCTTCAAGAACTATCTCACCGCCAAGTCCTCCGAATCCTACACGCTTTCGCTCTATATGCCTGTGGACACTGCTTCCGAGTGGAAACTTACCTCTGGAAGTGTGAGTGGTTCATGGACGGATGTGAGTTTCGCCGACTCCACGTGGAATACGGTCACACTCGGATCGGTTACCACGGCCGTTTCCGGTGTACAGTACTTGCGCAAGAGCTTTGCGGGCATTACGAACATGGCTGCTTATGAGTTGGCTCTCAACTATCGCTACGGAATTGCAGCCTACATCAACGGAGTAGAAGTGTATCGCGACAATCTCCCCGAAGGAACGCTCTCCTCCTCGACGCTTGCCACGGGATCCTACTCCACTCTCGAGTATCACCGCATTTTGCGACCTGGAGCGAACGTGGCCTCCTCTTCTTCCCTTCTTGCCATTGAAATCCACTTTACCTCTGCAGAAGGACAGTCCACGGTGGACTTTGATGCGTGGCTGGCTACGTACGCTCCATCTGCCCTGGAAACGCAGTGCTTCATTTACGCAGATGATGTAACGCTGACGGCATCGGGAGGATCCAATCCCACACAGGCTTTCGATTTCACCAAGTCCAACTACTACTCGCAGACCTCGTCAGCGACCCCTTCCAACCTCGTTTACGCCTTTGGAGGTCCTACTCCCTTTGTGAACGGAATCCGACTGTGGCCTTCCACGTCGATGACCTACACGCCTACCGACTTTATCTGGCAAGGAAGCGACGATGGCTCTTCCTACACCAACGTCATCACTGTGGTCAATGCGGTTCATACGGCATCGGAGTACTCAGTCTACTACGGCTACTTCAGTTCGGGTTTATTCTCCCACTATCGCGCAACCATCTCGGGATCCTCCTCTTCCTCCATTTACACGTACGAGCTGCAGCCTCTTGTCTGCAACATCCAAATGCCCACAAACATTGAGTATCCACAGTCGAGCTACACGGCATATGCCACCTACGAGTCCGTATTGATTCGTCCCGTTTCGACGGAGTGGACAGGATGTACCATTTCCCCAACACCATCGGCGGGACTGACCTTTGACTCTTCGACCTGTACGCTGAGCGGTTCCTCCAATGATGTGTCGGCCGTCAGTTATACGGTTCAGTCTGCGATGGGATCTGCGACCTATTCCGGTTCCTTCACTCTCCAGTTTACAAGTTGTCAGGGAACGATGGTGACGATTCTCCGCACCTACAAAACCTCTGCAACCTATGAAGCGTTCACCATCACGGACGCTTCCGGTAATGCAATTCTCACGATTGCCTCGAATTCGGGACAGGTGGCAAGCCAGGACTGGTCCTCCACGCTCTGTCTTACGGGAAGCAGCTATTCGGTGACACTCTCTTCGAGTTCGCTCAACTACTGGCAGTCTCTCTCCTTCTTGTATGTGCGAGCCATGCTTTCCGCGGATGAGTACGACACGGTGTTGCGAGCCAAGTACGACGCCACTCTCGGACTGCCATCGACGTACACGTTCAACACTCTCTTCTCTGTGCCTCCCCATGACAGTTGGTCCTACACGATGGGGTCCATTCCTTCTTCCTGGACGGGTTCGGATGTTTCCGGTTGGTCCACTGGGTCGATGGGATCCTTCCCCGATTCCTCCAATCAGATTCAACTCTACAAGCACACATTCGCAGTGTCTTCCCTCAGTGAAGTTGCTGGTGCCGTTCTCTCGCTTCGTTACAAATACGGTTGTATTGTCTATCTGAATGGAGTGGAAGTGTTCCGAAACGGCGTTACGGGGGAGTTGTCTACCTCGAGTCTCTCCGACAATTCGTACACGGATGTGTTGTATCGCCTAGTATCTCTCCCGGCTCGTTCCATGGTGACAGGAACCAACTATCTCCAGCAGGGAACCAACACATTGGCCATTGCCCTGGTTTCCATTTCGTCCACTCAAGTCACCTCTGTGTTTGATGCCGCGTTCCGTCTGATGGGATCCAATTCGGAGTCTCGTGTGTTCGATTACACGGAGTACTGGTACAACTTCCCCGGTACAACATCGGTTCTGCCCACTTCATTCTTCTTACTACTACACCAACTCTACACCCATCCTACCTCGACCCCCACTTTTGCCGGAAACTCGTTATAGCTACTCACTTGCTCAGATACCGGTATGTACAACGTTGTGGTATGAACCGGTACATACAATACCACGTTTCAGTGCATACCTTTTCGTACCATACTGTGGTATGAACCGGTACATACAATACCACGTTTCAGTGCATACCTTTTCGTACCAACCAGTGGTACCAACTAGTGCATACCAAAATCGCAGTTTCAGTGCATACCTTTTCGTACCAACCTGTGGTACCAACTAGTGCATACTACCTCATGGTCAGCACTCTGTGCATGAACCCTCAACTTCTCCCTATCAGTCATGGTGTTACCTTGACATACCTCCCGTACTGCAGAGTCACCGAGTCATTCATACTTCTCTCAACAAACATTATACTCCTAATCATCATTCTCAGTGTCCTGAGAAGAAATTGCTTGATCAACACTTGATGTTTCGTGTGAAATCACTTCCTGATCAGGATTTACAACCTCCTGAGCAACCACGTCTGTGTCGTGTCTTCCAACCTCCTGAGCAACCACTTCTGTGTCGTGTCTTCCAACCTCCTGAGCAACCACGCGTACACGACGTATCTTGTTCAGATCGTTCGCCATTTCAGCCAGTGTGTCATTCCACAGTCTCTTCTTCCTTGGCTCCAGAGATGAAAACAAGTCCTTCATCTGAAATACTGAAACCAAGTTCTCTTCAATTCTCCCATCCAGTTCATTGTCTTTTGGCTTTGCTGGATCACCCTTGAACAGTATCTTCAATTCCTTCAGCCTTCTGTACACCGATTCTGACGCCTTACTCAGCTTATACACATCGCCCATCCATTCGTCAATGGGTGATGAACCCGAATCCGCGTCATCCACAGGCCATACAGTGAGTACTGATTCTGGCAGTGTGTCTGGGAAATATGACAATACACCAGAGAGTGGTGCTTTCTTACACAGTCTTTGCAAGTAATCCTTTAGCGTTTGAGCGTATTTGGACGCTTTGGTATTAGCGTAGTCAAGATTTGGAAACATCAACTTCAACCACGCCAAGTAACAATCAACATCTACGTCGTTACTTTCCTAAACTGACTACCTTTTGCAACGAGCGACTGTACGAGTTCCATGTTAAAGTCTTTAGAGTTATTGCGCTTGAATGCACTCCAGAACAATCTCTTCAGGTGTTCCCTTATTTCAGCTTTTCGCCCGTCATTGTTCGCCAGCGTCAAGACCGTCTTGTATATGTAATTTCCGTATTTGCTATCTACCATTTAGCATTCACTAATTGACATACTCTTGAAAGCTTTCGTTATGGCCTTTCGTTCCTCATGACGCTGACGTTGCTCAGTTTCTGACTCATCTACTCCTATTTGTTATATACTAACAATTCTCCCCTACCATCAGCCTCATTTCTTCTAAAGTAGTGGTGACTTCCTGTTGCAACGGGACAAAAGTTCTTTCCGGTCTTTACATATCAAGTGGACTACTGAACATATTACATGTTGAAACCACTATTTCCTCATTCAATAGTTTCCCCGATACGCGTTCAGTAGTCCACTTGATATGTAAAGACCGGAAAGAACTTTTGTCCCGTTGCAACAGGAAGTCACCACTACTTTATTCTGTTGACCTTCTGACATGATGTGCGTATTAAAAAAAAAGTGACTGTTGATTAGAAACGGATACAGGAATAGGGTCATCATTCATCCCTAACTCTCAATTGTATTCTCTTTTGTCTTATGACTTCATAATGGCGAAGAATCCTCTGAACAGTCTATTGTTGCATTGTTATCTTTATTAGTAGACAGAAATGTGACGGTCGAAGGCATTGAAGCCTATACCCTACTGGGTCAACCCAAAAGTATTAGCAGGATGTGCTGTTTCCATTCTATGGACAATGTGTTCGCACTAATCGAATCACTTGGGATTCCTTTACGAACTGTCTCAAAGAGAACAACGAAGATGAAGAATGGCTGGACTTGCTATACGTTTACTACTTCTGTTCCTATTGGCAGTTCCTTCCTTCTTATCTGTTCTGTTAGTAGCAAGGGACCTGGTATGAACTCGATATGGCTGTAATGACCAAGGCGTTGTTCGGAAGTTGTATCTTCCAAGTGCTGCTGATGAACATGTACTGTATGCTGCCTCCGAAAATGACATATCTGGATTGGTGAACCACAACCGTTTGAAACGTCTGGATGCTGCTTTCCAGCACATGAAGTCTGTTGTGTCTCGTCAAAATCACCATGATGGCAAGACACAGAAGTTTGGGAACTCAAAGCGTTTGAGATGTATGAAGGAGAATTATGAATTGGAAAGGAATGATCTTCAGAGCAACACCCTTTCTGGGGCGGAAGTATCTGCCAAGAAGATCACTACGCTTAGAATGAAGCGCTACCAAGACAACAGGGAGTTGCGAGTTCAGTTGTTCAAGCAGTTGAAGACAGTATATGATGAGAAGCGAGAGAATGAGAAGACGAAGAAGCCTCGTGTTGTGAAGGAATCTGCATCTCTTCTACTCTACGATCCACAATGCGGGATTTCTCTCTTTAGCGGTGATGTTTTTGCTGCAGGTGTCAACATGATTCAGAGAAAGGTGCTTCATTCAATGATGAGGGAGATGAGGAAGCAGCGGCGAGAATGGAAGTCGAGGATGCAGAGGATCCCGTTATCGAAGAGCGAAATCACAAAGCGATTGAAGTCTGTGGACGACAAGACGAAAGAGCTGGTAACCGTCGTCGTAAAGGAGAAAGAAGGAGAGAACGGTCTAATCGAAGTCTCATTGGTGGATCAGGTGGAAAAGAGTCGGAATCGACGAGAGGATGAATCAACCAAGCGAATGCGTGCTCGATGTTGTATTCGAAAGGATCCATGTCCCCATGTTCCCATGACGCAGTACCAGTACAGAATACTGAAGAAATTATACACAAACGATATGTGGGAAACGAAAGGAGTTCGTACGGTGTTGTGTACCAGTAGACGTGAGACTCTTCTAAAGGAGCTCCAGAATCTTCTCCCTCCAAAGACGGAAACAGTGGTTCATACCATGATGACAGATATGATGTGTGAGAAGACTGCAAAGAAGGTGGAGAACAAGGCGAAGGGTGCTGGAATGTCGGTTCGTGAAGTGTTACATGCGATTCTTGTAGTCAGTAAGAGTAATAGAGGAGTGATCAGGTAGATGAGAGAGTGGAGGAGGCGATTCCTGGTTCACTCTTTATGCAAGATATGTTGAACACAGAGCGAAACGGTATTTGTGGAAGTGATTTGTTTGGAGTGGGAGCGGTACTATCAAACGCGGTAGCGTTATTCAAGAAGAATGTTCACCTATTGTACATCGACGCAGGATTCACAGTGGATAAATGGGTGATCATGCTCGCCGTGTTCATGGATAGCAATCACCATGTTCAACCACTTGGGTTTCGCTTGTGTGCTTCCGAGTCATATTTGAATTGGTTTAGGTTTCTCTCCATGCTACGAGATGCTGGTGTATCCGTGAGCGATCTTGTTATCAACAGCGATCGTCACAAAGCGATCGCCTCGGCGGTGAAGGATGTGTTTCCAGAACAACAGCAACATAAGCGATGTGAACACGTCCCATGTTTTGTTCACATCGAGCGAAACCTTCAAGAGGTGTGGAACAACAATCACGACGTTCTATGTGAGACAGCAACTAAAGCGATTGACGTGTTCAATTCGATTATTAATCATTTCCGAGATGCTTGTATGTCTGTAAATGAGAAAGAGTGCTATGGGCATCTGATGTGCATAAAAGAATTGGAACTGAAATACAAGGACAAGGACAAGAAGACTGAGAAGAAGAGTAAGCATCCCGTTTATGATTACATTGTGGAATTGGATTCACTGTTCATGTACAATTGGAAGAATAACCACATGATGCAAATGACGTCAAATCCCGTGGAGAGTTGTATGAGTGTTTTGTGTCGCGATCTGTTTCAGAATGGTATCATTCGTTCCTCTTCATTCTTCAATCGATATCGCATGCTGTTGATGTGGATAGTGGTTCGAATCAAGCAACGCGATCAACTACTGAATAAGAGGGGAATCAAGGTTCCGTTGAATGGAGACAAGATGTCCGTGTACTGTCCATGGAGTGTGAACGTGATTGTTCGTCGAGGTCATTTTGTGGAGTGTTACAAGCATGTACTCATTGTTCATCCAGTGAAGAAAGGCACCTACCGGAAATGGAACAATGAAATGATGAAGGAGGAAGATGGTTGCATGATTCAAGGTTGCGAACAGTGGAAGGGAGATGAACTGTATGAGGTGGTGGATAAGGCTCACATGAGGGTGTATCATTTGGATGTGAATGAGAGGAGTCATCCATGTGATTGTCATTGTACGAAGTGGGAGAAGATCCCATGCATTCATGTGATGAGAGTGCTTCATTGGTTGAAAGAGTACTGGAGAGTATGGGATTACGTTGGCGATGAGTACCGACACGAGACGGTTCAGTCAACCTGTCGGAATCTGAATGAGAAAGAGAAGGAGCTGTTGCTGTGGCTTCCGAAGAAGGAGAGTGTAGAACTGGATGAGGAAGATATGGCTCCGATCATTCGGTCGCATAAGGGCAATAATGGAACCATCAGGAAGCGTTATCACAGTGTAGGAGAAGACCAAGTATGTGTGAAGAAGCAGCGAATTAAGAAGTGTGTTGTTTGTTTCAAATAGAATGACGGAGTGTTGAACAGGATGATCTGTGAAGAACAGTGTAGTTGAAAGAGTAGACCGTCTGGTGATAGTAGACAATGGAGTGAGAGAGTTGGAGGAGGGATTGGAATTGAAACAAACAAGAATAGACTCAGAGAATAATAACTGTAGATGGTTGGAGAGGAGTAGGGGCTAACAGGTGAGGTGAACAGTCACAAGGGTAGAGGGGAGAAGTGTGAGAGACTCACTCACTATGGAGAGACTGGATGGGAGGAAGGAGAAGTATGAATGACTCGGTGACTCTGCAGTACGGGAGGTATGTCAAGGTAACACCATGACTGATAGGGAGAAGTTGAGGGTTCATGCACAGAGTGCTGACCATGAGGTAGTATGCACTAGTTGGTACCACTGGTTGGTACGAAAAGGTATGCACTGAAACTGCGATTTTGGTGTGCACTAGTTGGTACCACAGGTTGGTACGAAAAGGTATGCACTGAAACTGCGATTTTGGTATGCACTAGTTGGTACCACTGGTTGGTACGAAAAGGTATGCACTGAAACGTGGTATTGTATGTACCGGTTCATACCACAGTATGGTACGAAAAGGTATGCACTGAAACGTGGTATTGTATGTACCGGTTCATACCACAACGTTGTACATACCGGTATCTGAGCAAGTGAGTAGCTATAACGAGTTTCCGGCAAAAGTGGGGGTCGAGGTAGGATGGGTGTAGAGTTGGTGTAGTAGTAAGAAGAATGAAGTGGGCAGAACCGATGTTGTACCGGGGAAGTTGTACCAGTACTCGGGAGTTCAGCCAGAGACGGAGGTGATTCCGATCATGAACAACACCAACTATCGCTATCTGATGCCTTCCATGGATCCGTGTGATGGAAATGGTGAGTTGAGAGAGTTGATCTCGAAGCCTCAGAACTGTTCGGTG
Source organism: Blastocystis sp. NMH (assembly GCA_039096215.1). Taxonomy (NCBI): domain Eukaryota; class Bigyra; order Opalinata; family Blastocystidae; genus Blastocystis; species Blastocystis sp. NMH. The sequence continues at coordinate 3,645 of JBBPEA010000036.1, read as the reverse complement.
TCGTGGGCTTTTGCTATCACAAACTCGATTGAGTATGCGATCAAGAAGATGTACTTTGAGGAGTATGATCAGATTGTGGATGTGTCTCTGTCTGCTCAGGAGTTGATTGATTGTGTTGGTGAGAATGGTGATGATTTCGATGGAGAGTATGATGAGAAGAAGGGAGGTTGTGCTGGCTTCTCTCTTGCTTCTGGATTCGATTATGTGAGTATGCATGGAATCGCTTACAGTGAATCCTATCCTCACAGGAATGAGAAGGGTGAATGTAGAAGAAAGGAGATTGGAGATGAACACCGATACCGTATCGCTGGATACGAGAAGCCCGTGACGTACAACAAGCTGGGTCTGTTCGATTTGATGAAGCGAGGACCTGTGGCAGTGACGATGGGTTTGGATCCTCAATACTTCCAATACTATCGCAGCGATCGTGATGGTGAATTCTACTTCGACAGTTCTTCCAACCAGCCATCGGTGTATGGAGTGGTGGTGGAGTATTCTCAGTTCGCTGTGGATGGAAAGGACGAGTTGGCAAAGTACCCGTACTTCGCCGTGGAGACGCGCCTGCGTGCTTGTAACTCGATGGTGTTCCGACTTCCGATTCTGGATACCGTAGAGAATGCGAATGTGGGTGGAATCGCTGGACTCGCCATTCGTCCGATTGTGTCGAATCTGGTAGAAGTGAAACCGACTGTGGTACCGACTGTAGTTCCTACTACCCAATCACCTACAGAACAACCTACTACTCAACCTACTACTCAACCTACTCAATCACCCACTATTCATCCCACCACTGTACTTCCTACAACACAACCCACTGAACAGCCAACCACTTCTCCCACAACTCAACCAACCAATCCTCCAACACTACCAACCACTGTACTTCCAACCACACAACCAACCAATCCACCCACTCAATCACCCACCATTCAACCTACCAATCCTCCAACATCACAACCCACTGAACAACCCACTACTCTCCCAACCACACAACCTACTCAGTCACCCACCATTCAACCCACCATTCCTCCCACCACTGTACTTCCTACAACACAACCCACCGATCAACCAACCACCTCTCCTCCCACTATTCAACCAACCAATCAACCCACTACATCTTTTCCGACCATTCAACCAACCAATCCTCTAACCACCGAAACTCCCACAACCATTGTTCCTACCACTTGTCCACCTGTTGAGATAGCGGTTGTTCCATCGGTACTTGCTCCAAACCCAGAGACAATAGAAGAAATAAGAATTAACACTGGATTGTGCAGCAGTTATCAAGGAACAGAGTTCATTCTGAGAGGACTACCCGCTCTGAAATCGATAATGATTGGAGACTATTGTTTTGTAAATGTGAGAGTGTTTGAGTTAGATGGATTGTGTGAGTTGGAGAGTGTGGTGATTGGAAAGAATAGTTTCAGGATTGGTAGTTTTGAACGAAATGATGGTTCGTATCGAATTGTGAATAGTCCGAAACTCAAATCCATTCAGATTGGATATGAGTCATTCGAGGATTATCATTCATTTGAATTGAACAATCTCCCTTCTCTTCAAACCATTGATATTAGTGGTTGGTGTTTCCGTAATGCTCCATCCTTCTCATTGACTGGTTAGATTAATGGATTGGTTTGAATTAATAGATCTTCCTCAACTACAATCAGTCGAGTTTGGTATGTATGCATTCTATTATGTTCATTCGATTGTATTTGAGAGTGGTTGAATGGATGGATTAATGATTCAGATTTGCCTAAACTACAATCCATTCAACTTGGTTATGGAGCTCTTCAAGGTGATGGTCGTGATGATCGAAAGATGATTAGCACTTCACCCTTCAACTACAATAACACATTGACAATGCGAAGTGAAATTGAATGAGCTGATGAATGAATAGATCTTTCTTCATTGATAGAATTCAAAGGAGATTTATACAACTTCCATAGTATCGGCTCAGTGATTCTGGAGAGTATGGATTTGGCGTTTGATTGATTAAGATATCCCTCAATTATCATCTGATGGAATCCAATTCGGTGATTACTGCTTCGGCTACACCTATTTCCTCCAATCCTCAAGTAATCATTCTCTCATTACCTCATCATTCGATGCGACTGCTCTCGAATCATACATAGAGAGCATAAACGATTACGTCTAATTGACTGAGAGTGTTTTCTATCAACAGAACAAATGATAATGCGATAAGGAGAATAAAAACAAACATGGTATAGATCTCAAAGTAGAGAAACGAAGATGAGAAGCGAAGAAACGATATGAACTGGATGCAGAGGATGGAAAGGAGGAATGAGGAAAGGTTTGGATGAGATGAATGAGGGCGGTGGATAATGAAGAGCAGGGTACCACAAAACGCATGAGAATGAAGAGTCAAAAGAGAAATAACATATGAAGGGGAACGATGAGATGGAATGGAATGAGAGGATTGGAATGGAAATGGATAGGAGTGATTGTGATAGAAGTGGTTGAGAGGAAGAATGAGATGGGAATGGATGGAAATGAATGGATAGAGAACATAGATGCGAATGAGAATGAAAAGTAGAGATGAGTGGTGATGAAGGTGATGGAGTTGAAATAGGATGGAAAGGAGGATGGAATAATGAATAGCAAGGTATGATAAATGAAATGGTTGAAAATGAGTTTTGAGGAAATCGCGAAGAGCACTTGGTGAAATGGATGGGTGGAAAAGTGAAAAATGCGAGAATGATGGAATGGAAGGAGGATGGAATGAGGATGATGTAGGATGAATGATAGATGAATATGCGAGGTGATGAGCGTGATGCAGATGAGATGATGAGAGAAGACATTGAATGTGATTAGAATGAATAGATGAATACAATGAGAGAGGAGACAGTGAGAATGATGATGTGAAGTGTGATGTGATGAAATGAGATGAGAGTGAAAATGAGAAGAGGAGAGAGTGATATGATGAATAGAATAGGAAAGAAGAGGAAATGAAGAAATGAGGGTAGCGAGGAATGACATAGGGTAGAGAGTGTGAGTGAGGAAGGATGAATATGGGAGTGTAAAGAAATGGAATGAAGGTTGAGAGAGAATTACAATGGTGATATTGAATGAATGAAAGGAAGTGATAGTTGATGCGATTAGTTAAGGTGATGTGATGAAAGTGATAGGAGTGAATGGAAATGAAAGGAGATGAAGGAGAAGAATCGGAATGAGCCATGAACGAAGGTAGAAGTGTGTTGATGGTGTGATGTCCATGGAGTGAGATGACCGTGGAAATTCGAGAAGCAGAGATTGCATGCGTGTGAGTGGTTAGGGTTAGGGTTAGGGTAGGCCAGGCCAGGCCAGGGCCAGGGCCAGGCCAGGGCCAGGGCCAGGGCCAGGGCCAGGCCAGGGCCAGGGCCAGGCCAGGGCCAGGGCCAGGCCAGGGCCAGGGCCAGGCCAGGGCCAGGGCCAGGGCCAGGGCCAGGCCAGGGCCAGGCCAGGCCAGGCCAGGGCCAGGGCCAGGGCCAGGCCAGGGCCAGGCCAGGCCAGGGCCAGGGCCAGGGCCAGGGCCAGGCCAGGCCAGGCCAGGCCAGGCCAGGCCAGGGCCAGGCCAGGCCAGGGCCAGGCCAGGCCAGGCCAGGCCAGGCCAGGCCAGGCCAGGGCCAGGGCCAGGCCAGGCCAGGCCAG